>CM046451.1:18059203-18598620 GCA_025506515.1 Flaveria trinervia
TTCTCTTTGAAAGCTCTAAGAATAGTCTCTTCTTGTAATAAATCACCATAAGACCGCTCAAAACCTCTGAGGAATGTTGATTACCATAAAGTTGGGATCCACCAATGTTAGCTGAAATAATTAAACCTAAATTAGTCACCAGTCTGCGTCAAAAGTCTGTGTATGGATTTAAGTGGACAAATATACTGACAATCTTAGTGGCTACATTCTTAACAGTTCAACTCAATGTGAAAATCTAAGAGTTTCAGTATGATTTCCTTGAGTTGCTAACGACTCTGGATGAACACCGAGAATTTAAGCATCAAAGAGCTTTAATAACAAGTCCCAAATGAGTTGATATTCCTGTATGATTCCAAAATGATTGGTCCAGATATAATCAATCTAAGTTAAAGCTGTCTACTCCTAATCAAATCCCTTAGATTTTCATCTAGGGTTTTATCTCTCACAAAAAGTCCAAACATAAACTTTAGTTGTGTAGTTAGTTTAAGTTACTATGTTTATCTTTTAATTTGTGTGTCTGTCGGACTACATCAGGAAATCAGAAGGGAATTAACTTACCTAAAAAGGGTCATGTCTGAGATGGCCACATGGTTTTTCAAAATGTCAAAGGTCCGTCTGAAGTAACTGAATTGGTGAAGAGCTTACAATGTTATTATCAAAAGTGAAAAGGGTCTGAATAGTAAATGTTTAACATGACTGTAAACTCACAAAGTGTGACCACCCATTCGCACTAGTGGATCAGGATTATCGACCAACTATGCGAATGGCTTCCAATCGGCCGAATGGACATGAAATTGATTCATTCAACCGAATGGAAGGGGGAGAATGAAACGTAGACCGACTGAGGCTCAGTCGGTCAACTAAAGGGGCGAATGGAGGAGACCGAATGAGTCAGTCGACCGACTGAGACTCATCGGCTGACTGAATGCGATTGACTAGGCCAATCGTACGACTGAACCTCAGTCGCCCGATTGAACTGAGCGCTGAGGCCAGTCGGCCGAATGAACCTAGGTTTAGTATTAAGGGTCTTAATCGATCGCATACACTCATCACTCCCAAACACCCCGAATCGCGTTCATTACCGTTACCTTGTCGAAATTGCCTCCGATTCTGATATACATTGCGTTAAGATTCTTACATTCTAGTGACGTTTAACAGGTACACTACTCTTGAATCCTACCAAAATCAGTACATCACCGAACTACAATAGCGACATTGGATTAAATCAAGAACCGAACTGCGAATCGACCTAATCACCATGAAATGAAGCAAAATGTTAAATTGAGTTTAATAGGTTATTAGTGGACAAGTATACGAGACTCATGGACCATTACAACACGGTTAAAGACTTAGAAGGGTCAAGATTCGACCCACAGGGATCGAACAGTGGGGCAAGCGACTGGTCGTTCGAATGAACTCCAATCGCACGATTGAACCTTGCGATTGGATCATTCGACCGACTGAACCACCCGAATGAGTCCAGTCGGCAGATTGAACTCAATCGCATGTCTCAGTCGGCAGATTGAACTCAATCGCATGCCTCAATCAGCCGATTGAACTCAGTCGCATGTCTCGAACCAGGCGACTGACTTCAGTCGCATGATTCATTCGCACGAATGAATCAAAATGACTTTCAACTTTACACTTAGAACAGAAGTTTTCATGTCTTATGTATTAATAGTTCTATGTCTTGTGTGTTACAGATAAATGGCAGAAAAGTGGACCATAAATCCCAAGCACAACATCTGTGCCCACTTGGATCACACCACCAGGAACGGGGCTGAGTTTACCGACACATTGCATTTCTGAGACGGTCCCGGATCTATAAGGCGATCTCCACTCCTTGCACGCCTTACAGATCACTCCATCAGGCATTCTGGGAAAATGCCTCGTGGACCGCTCTCGTGAGCCTTACTGTATCAGGAGCTCCATACTGGGCCATGATATTTGAGATCTCTGCCACCGATATTCAGAGGGTCCTAGAGTTCGGGGAGGATGCTGATCATCCTACAAACTACATCCTTGACTGTAAGGGATGCTTCCTAAGGCTAAAGTACGCTGGGGATATCAACTCAGGTGTGCTCAACAAGAGCAACCTGAGCCCCCAGTACAAGTACTTAGCACACGTGATTCTAAGTGTGTAGCTTCGAGGAGGGGTGGGTTTGACGACCTCTCAGACCAAATTCAAAATGCCTACGTGGCACTGGTTCTGAACCACCCCTTTGTTTTTCCAGCATGATATCTCCTACTTGGTGGAGAGGAGGAGGAAAGTAAGGGAAAGAGGGGTTCTGTATGTACCACCAAGATTCTTACAGCTCATCTTCAACGAGAAGCTGCCACAATTGCCCAAGAGAGTCATGACGCCGTGGCCTTAGAGATAATGGATAATACTACTCTGCCAGGATGAGAGTTACAGGGGAAAGCAGATTAAGCCCCAAGTGAAGAGATGATTGGCCACCTAGCAGATGAAAGCTATGTGGCACCGGGGAGACGCCAATGGCGACGAGGACAGTGACTCCGACGTGGAGCCAATTGTCCTCCCTACTGATGATTCTGAGGAGGAGGACAGTGAGGATGACGCTATTCCATCCCGAGACCTGTGTCTGACTCTGTTCCCTCGGTGTCTGTCTCACCTGCTGAGGTAACTGAGTCATAGGATTCCATCAAGATTTTGTGCTTACCGAGGAAGATGAAGATGAATCTGATGAGGAGCCATTGACCCGGACTGTGGGAAGGAAGTGGTTCCCACAGAACACGGGTTGAGGGTTGTCGTGAACAACCGAGAGGTTCCGGAGATACAAGACTGATCCATCATATGCTCCGGGGTCCTCAGGCGGGATTGAAGGGGGAGCATCCACCTCGAGGGGAACGAGGAGAAAACGGATGGCTCAACCCCATGGCCAGAAAAAGAAAAAGCATAAGGTAACCTTCATCACCTCCACATCCCCCATACCTTCCACCACTACCACCTCTGCAGACACACCTTCCACCACCATACCTCTCCCCACAGCAACCACAACCACACCATATACCGATCACCACAAGCCAGACCCCTGCTACCACTACTTCATTCACCCCACACTCACCACCACCATCATCCAGACCTTACCCGATATTCACCACCTCCACCACCACCACTAGCCACCAACCGAGCCCTCAGCCTACCCCTCACACACCTCTAGATCTCCTCTACCTCCAATCGGGGTAGGAACAGCTGGCAGCCTTAAATAGAATGGTGTTACGACTGCTGGCGGCTGATGAGGAAAAGACCTCTCAGATCCGCCAGCTCACCGACCTGACTGCTGCACAATCGAAGAAAATTGCAGAGCAGGATCGAGCTATTGAGGAGCAGGCCCAGAAATTGGCTGCTCAGAACACTCAGTTGGACCAACTCCGAGCACAAAGCGTCACAGCAGGTAAGCAGATAGAGGAGTTGGAAAGGCGAAGAGGTCCATTTTGCTAAAATTGAAAGGATCAAAGGAGGAACCTCTAAAGATAAAGGATGGAGAAAGAGATAGTGAGGATGATGATGATGATGATGACAGTGATTCTGATGAAGAGAAAACAGAAGAGTGGTGTGCAGATGAAGAGACTGAAGAAGGAAGCAGCTGAATCTGTCTCAGCTCCCGGTCAAGAGAAGAGAACAAAGAACCGACAGGCCAGTCAGCTTCTACTTCTGCACCTTCACATGAAGAGACTAGCATACAGGATAAAAGTAATAGTGGATGTTTATGTATTTAATTACTTTTGTATTCTGTATTGAAAAACGATGTACTGAATGTTATATTAACTTAATGCATTTTGTTTGATATATTACTAATGATTTGAATGTGAAATGTGTAAATCAAACAGATCCAAAGTACCACATAGATGAGTTTGATATTGCTCCCCTTCAACAGGTCAAGTCTCAACTCACAATGATTCTTGATCTGCAAGGGATTGTCAGAAGGTTAGTGAGTTTACACCTGAAGAAGGTGAAATAATTCACGACCTATCTAACGAGCAACTGGCAGAAATGTTCAGACTCAATCCTGATGATATTGTCAAGGATGCTCCAACAGTTGATTCAACCAGTGACGACGAACTACACGACGTTGATGAAGTTGAGGTTGAAGATATCGCTGCTGAAGAGTACCCTCAGTACGCTGACAACGAGGGTAATGTGGTTCCCAATCTGGGTGAGTCCCTAGTCAGTGATATGTTTGAGGTACTAGACAAGATGGAGCAGGAAGCAGGAAAGACCGAAGGAACAGCCCAGCCTCAAACGATGACGTATACATTCGAAAGGCTGAATGGGCTGAATGTTTTAAAGAAGTCAGAGCCCAACGTGATGCACCGAAGAGGGATGCCTACACCAAGTTCTACAGCGTCAAGAAAAATCTTGCGGTGTCAGGCAGGATTATAGCATGGGCATATTTGATGATCTTAACGTCTATGCCGTTAAGAGGAAAAGGGCATAGAGTACTTTAGATTTCCACATGATCTAAAGACTCTACCTGGATTTGAGCTCAACCAGCTGGCCAAGTTGAAGCTGTTGTATGTTGACCTGAGAAAATGTCAGGCTGGTTTGAGGCTGCCCTAAAGAAAGAGTACCACTCCAGGTGGATTAACTTCAGACCTCAAAAACCTACAAGGTATATTAGAAGGTCTGAGATGGATGCCATTACTGGAAAACCTAAGATTGTGTTGAAGTGGAGTCCTCCTCGCACTATGTCGAGAATCCCTCTCAGGGAAATGCCACAGGACTTCACTCCACACTTCAAATGGTGGTACTATGATTGGAGAACTGCTGAAGCTGTCATAGTTCTGAACAAAGGGGATCAAATGGATACTGTCAGGGTATTCGACCCAATGTGGCTAACCAACTTGTCTGCTAATGATGTCTATACATTATACAAGTGGCCACTGTTCTATGACACACAAGACATTGTACAAGCCCTCCAGTTCCAAAATGTTATATGACTTTGCTTCGCGTTTGATATTCACGCGGGAGTCGCACAAGAGGACAAGTACAAGAAATATGAGAAGGTAATGAAGAAAACAAGACATTAGAGAGATCTAGGTCCAAGGGGGAGTTTGTTGATACATGTATGTCCCTAGATCGTGATATGTGATGTAATAGATCTTGTTTGGTATGATTAATGAACTGATATTGATAGTCTGTTGGTTATAATGTTTAATAGTTCATTAATGAGTCGTAAATGAATTGATTGAGTTTATGATTACTTGAATGATTACATATAATATTATATTAATTAACTAAAACATTCAAACTTATCTTAATGAAGTTCCCATGCGAATGGCTCATGCGAATGAACCATAAGCATGAAGAACCTCATACGATTGACTCAGTCGCACGAATGAACCAACCGCATGGTTCAATCGCACGACTGAACCAAACTAATGGTTCAGTCGCACGATTGAAGAGTGCCAACCTATAAATACAACTCAATTCGGGAAAAACAAAGATATTCGATAAAGTTCAATTCCATACGAACCCTAGCCATCCAGAAACCTTCCAAATCGTTCTCCAAGTTCATAGAACACATTAGATCGATTCCTTATCGATTTCTAACGTTAGTTTCAATCCTTGATTGATTCTTCGTGTGTTCTCACTGATTGGATCGCCAATCAAATAGGATTCCGCACTATTTGATCCGGTATACACGTGATCTCTAGGTATTTCAGTCGAATACCAGGTCCTAACATAATCAATTTCCAGTCCCAAACATGATGTCCTACTACTAATCAACATCCAAATCATACATGATCATAAATGTCCAAATATCATTCATGATTACCCCAGCATCACATACAACCAAGTTACCATGTTCTACCACATTAGAGTTCATCCATGATCATACTAGCATGCTCCTAACATCCCAAACATGTTCAAACTATCATTTTTCAGACTTTATGCAATTAAATTTTCCCTCTTTAGAAAGTACATCCCAACATCTATCAACCACCCAATGTATTCATGAATTCATCATAATTATACCATCTCAAGCTCATAACAATATCTAGACATGATCAACAATACCTAATCACCATAATCTCACAATCTTCATGAACAAAAGTTTCTACTTTTGGCAAGCTATGAACAACAACATCCATTCAAGATTTCTAGCATTCATAACAACAATCTAGTATCTAATCATCATCATAAACACATCAATAACATCAATCCATCACTAGATCATCATGTCATGAAAATAAAGTTACTATTATTAGTAACCTATGAATACCAACTTCAATCATCAATTTCTTGCAAATCATGTAACCTAGCATTCATACAACCTATTAATCATCAAACATTCATCAAACAATCACCATTCATCCATAATCCTACCAATTTTCGAATTAGGGTTTGCCTATAACCAAAGTTCATGATCAATCCACTAAAAACATACAATTCATACATAATCGACGTTAAACAACATGTAATCATCCAACTAACATACTAACACCAACAACTAACATCAATTTCGACTCCATGAAGACCCAATGTCGCATTAGGGTTCGGCCCTCAACAAAAACCCACAAAAACATGAAAAATCTAACCTTTAAACGTGTTATAGCTTGTAATTGATGATTCCAACAAGTTGTATGCCTTGAAATCGATCCAATTTCGAGTTCTCTTGCTTGTTCTGGCTAATTTCGCAAAGGAGAGGGTGTGTGTGGTGTTTGCAGCCGATGGGGGGTGGGGATTAGGGTTAGTGTGTTTTGTTTAATTTTAATTTACATATTACCCTTTTAACCCTTGTAATTTGTATTTTATAAAAACTAGGCTTTAAACTCTTTGTAAAGTGTTTTAAACTTAATAATACAAAGATATAAACTAATGAAAATCATTATATATCTTATCTTTATAAAAACACAAGACATACGGATAAATAGGCACGTTTCCGCGTTACGCGATTAATTTTCTAATTAGCATTTTAAAAACATGTAAACACATAAGCATAACATAATAATCACATAATCAATTAGATTCTCATTAATTTAATATTATTCATTATATTAGGTCACCAACGTTAAACGACAACTAGTTTGTGTTTACGACACATGTATACAAGACTTAAAGGAACTAACGGAGTTTGGTAACGGAAATTTACCGGATGTCACACCCCAAGGGTTCCCAGGTAAGGTAAACGGATCCATCATTTGATTTGGATTTATTTGAATACCTTACCTAGACAGAACACCTTGAGATATAGGTATCCCACTCTTCCAGCATTACATGTTTCAAGTTATAGGACATAGACTTTAACGAGACTTGAAAATCACGAATAACGATTCAAAGTTCATTTTGAACACCATTTGATTTAAGCACATAATGCTTTAGAATATGATTTAAGGTTCGTGTGTGCATTGATAAGATTCAAAGTATAAGAATAAGCATATAAGGCATATAATCACATAATCAAGTATAAACACATAAGGCACATAAAATCCTATTTAAGCATATAAAATACATGAGAAGACTCATGTGTAAAGGAACTTAGTTATAGTCTAGGTCATTCCATTTCTAATAACCTAAATCCCTATAACCATGGCTCTGATACCAATCTGCCACACCCCGACCGACAGCGGAATCATCGGGGCGTACGAATGGGAGACGATTGCTCATAGCACATGGAACTAATTAAGTTGAAATAATATTAAATATCCTTATTCATTAAACATTACAAGACAAATAAGTAATTATAAAACAATCAAGATACAACCAATAACATAAGACTTTCAATTTAATCTAGGTCCAACTCCTATATGAGCACAAGAAGATCTTCAAGTAGTAAACCTGAAACATGTTAAAAATAAAGGGTCAACTATAAAGTTGGTGAGTTCCTATGTTTTAACACACACATATATGTATATATATAAAAGGGTTACAAGTAGCAATTCATGTCCATGGTTACGAGTTAGCAAGCTTATAGAACACATACAGTTACAACCAAACCTTGACTTGATTACAAGTAAATAAGATTGGCTAAGTGTACTTGGTTCCCATGATGAACAAGCATACATCATCAGGAGTCGGCAATACATCGACTTTAGCATCAAATAGGCTTGTCAGGCCCAAAGATCTAAGACGTCGCCAGGCTAGCAATAGTTAATGATTGTAAACAAAATATGTATCTATATAAGACTTACAATAACACAAATAACCATGAGAAAAAGGTAAGATGAATTGCATGTGTATTTACAAGTATCAAGATGTTTACAAGTGTAAGTTTATAAGATTAACATGTTTCACCCCAAAAGTGTGAAATAAAGTAAAAAGGGGGCATGGAGAACTCACATGATATATATAAGGCGATGATAAGAATTTAAATGAGACTCCAACGATTTCTTTTACAAGTTACCTAAATGTATAGATTCTATGATTAAGTTCGATAATAAGACTAACAATGAGACGTGAACTAGGGTTCAATTGGAATTTGAGGTTTTAAATAATTAAATAAAACAATGTCTCGTTTATGTTTTGGTTTAATAAAGATGTTATAAATCAATTAAGACCAAGAATATATTAAAAATGATTTAATAATTTAATTTATTGATTTAATAATAATTAAGTATAATGTGTGTAAAGAAATAATTAACTTAATAATTAGTTATTTAAAATTTGATAAAGATAATTGATTACATATTTAAATGACTTGTAGGATAACTTATAATTATTTAAATCATTTTATAAGGTATTTAAACCTTTAAATGATTTTTGTAAAAGTATACAATATCCTAAACCTTAAAATAAGAAGAAGAATAATAGAAAATTATAATGTTTTATTAGTTTCAAGAGTTTAAATAAAAGTTATGGAATAAATTTATTAATATGATATAACATGCTTAAATGATTAGATGGATAATTAATATCTATTCAAATAACCATTTTTATAATTAAACATTTAAAGTATTTGAAATATGCAGTTTTGAAGTGTTTTGGAATAATCCAAGTTTGGACTATAATATATTTATAACATATAAATGACTTAATAATATTTTTATAAACTTTTTTATTCTTTAACAAGTAATTAAAGTTTAAGATTTATAAGTTTTAAAATATTAAAATTTAACTTAATAATTTCTGAAATATTTTATTTAACAAAATAACTTTTATTTAGATTTATTAATATAATAATAATTTTTCTGAATAAAAAATGCAAGAAATCAATTAAACAAAAAAAATATTGGTAGAGGCCCAGTTCGAACCCGGGACCTCTTGCCCATGGAAGCATTGTTGTAACCGATGTGCCAAAGCCCAGAACTTGTTTTAATTTACAAGTTAATTAATAAGAATCATACTTCAGAAAATCCCCCAAATTAACATGAATCCTAACTTGATTTGATCCAAATTGAACATGAATTCGTAGTCGTTAACATGATCCAACTTAGGGCTTTTGATCCCTAAGTGAAATTGAGTATAAGGATGTGTTTAATTTACCTGAATTGAAGCGAAACTAACGTGCACGAAAGAAGAACAAGTCGTGACTACGTGGATGTGTTTCAAGGTGCAAACGTTGATGATAACTCAATTAACCATGAGGTTAGCTTCGTGTGGTGTTCTTGATGCAAAGCCCCTTGTCAATTTCGAAGATCTAAGCCCTAATAATGGTGTTCGAGTGTGATGTAGGTTGCGATTGAAGATGATGATAGAATTTGGGGTTTGTGTTTGTTTCAGGTGTAACAGAGAGTGGTGGACGCTTAAGATTAGTTAGAGGATGGTTTATGTTCATTTAATTTGATTATTAATGAGGTTTAATGCTCGAACGGCTAAGAAGTTGAAGATGTTTCGGTTAAGCGTTGATTAACATAGTAACCGGTGATTAAACGTGTTTAATTGGTGCATTCAAGTTCGAAGTGGGTTCTAGAAAGGTTGGGGAACGGTTTTGGGTTAAAAATCAATTTAATTTAGGATTTTGGGGTCGCCAAAGCCGCGCTAGGGCTTGCCGGCCGGTGATTGGAAAAAAACGGGTGTAGGGAGGGAGGTTGGGTTTTTTAGACATAATTACACATATGGTCCCTGGAGTTTTGATAATTTATTATTCTATACTAGAAATTTTATTTTAAGTTTCATAAATTACAATTTAACCCTTGACTTTATAAAAACCCATTTGAATAATAAACCAAATCAATTATTTGTTAATCTTTATAACATTTATAAATCTTGTAAGCTTTATTACTTGTAAGCTTTATTATTTGATTATTTATTTTCAATAATTCGAATTTATAATAAATATTAAATATTTATTCATCTTATAACTTTATAAATTTTTAATAAGTCTTCTCCACTTAATTATTTTTTCGTAAAATGATTTATAAATTTATAACTTTACAAAAAGAATTGTTTATAACTCCATAAATTATTATAAGTTGTTTTAAATAATTAATAAATAAATAACCCACTATGTAAGTTGCGTTTAATCCATTAAAACTATTAAAATAATTTTAATAATTGAAACTCAATTGAGTTTGGGTTTCGGGTTTTAACTCGAAAAATAGCGGATGTTACAACGTCAGGTTGAGTTTTACTGCTTAGATCAAAGCCCTAGTAATGTGGGTAAATATTTTGTGGCCTATTTGACATATGATTTCTGAAAACATAACTTAATGTTAAAAAGAGAGTTGATTAGGTTCCTTACTAACATACCATTAATTTTAAAAAACCGTAACAGTTACTAAAGATTTCTCAAACTAATAAAAGGGAACCTGGAAATGATCAAAAAGTTAAAGAGATATGATTTCTAATAACCATTTCTAGTTCATTAGCCATGGATTTATTATAAAGACCGGTTTCGCGAATGAAAGTTGATCATACGTTTTTCAACCATGTATGACAATCACAATCACAAACCATAAATTTATAATTTCCCATTCAAATGTAGATTCTACACATCAATAGTTTTCCCAAGACCACCATAACATTAATATAATATTTATCACACCATTAGTTCATCATAAATTACATAAGTTTCATCCGATTAGGATGATAAAAAGAGTTTAGCTCATAATCAGCTTGAACATAATAACAGATAACAAAGAAGATAGATATGAGATCATTGGTGTTGTATGCAAGTGTTGTATGAACCTCCGAAAGAGTTCTGCAAAGTAACTCTCCCACCAAAGCTTGCCAAAAATGGTGAACTTAGCCTTCTATTTATTGGCTTTTTGGAGTGTATAAGCACGGCCCCGTGTTAGTACAATGCTTACGAAAGTTGGTCGGCTCGTACGTGCAGGTTGTGTCGGGCACGACCCCGTGCTAAATGGGGCACGATCCCGTGTTGAAGGTGGGGCACGAACCCATGCTTGATGGGCACGACCCCGTGCTTACTTTTAGGGGACAATACTTTTTGTCCTGTCAGATGTCCAAACACGAGGGCATGTTAATTTAGCACGGGGGTGTATTTCTGGCAAGGTATGGGGGCGTGCTTAATGAGGCACGACCCCATACTTGGACTCCAAAGCTCGGATTGCTTCAATTTCTTGTTAAATATGCTTCTTTTGTCCATCTTGCCCTTTTAAACACCTGAATACACAATTTAACATTTTAAGTACCTTTTCATCATTTTAAGGGAGATATTAAGTAATAATTGATGTGCTTTTTGTTAGGATCTGGTATTTGAATGAAACACCAACTGATTAACGTGTTAAACCAAACCAAATAGTGCGGAATCCTATTTGATTGGCAATCCAATCAGTGAGAACACACGTAGACACAATAATGAATTGAATCTAACGTTAAGAATCGATTAGGAATCGATCTATAGCGTTCTATGAACTTGGAGTACGAACTTAGAGGCTTCTAGACGGCTAGGGTACATCTGGAGTCGAAGTGGATTGAATGTTTCTAAATCATTATGTTTTTCCACGAATTAAGTGGTATTTATAGGTTAGGGTTGCTCATTCAGGCGACTGAACCATGAGCATGGTTCATTCGTGCGATTGAGCCATGCGGTTGATCCATTCGTACGACTAAATGTTCAGTCATGTGACTGAGTCAGTCGCATGAAGCTGTTCAGGCGTATGGACTATTTAGGCGCATGGACACTCAGTAGCATGACCATTCGAACGCATGACCACTGTTTGGGAGAATGGTCCAGTCGGACGCATGTGAACTTCACTTAACCAAAGTTTGAATGTATTCTTATTATAACATTATGCATATCAATTCAAACAATCACAAACCTATATAATCTAGTCAATAAGCATTACTCAACTCATTAGTGAAATATTAAACATTATAAATCACAACCAAACATTATCATTTCATTAAGTACCCAATATTACATAAGTGCAAGACATTCAAGACATATTACATTGAGATCAAGATCTAAGTACATAAGTGTATCAACAAGCTCCCCCTTGGACCTAGATCTATCTATTGTCTTACATCTTTCATAATTTCCTCAAATTTCTTGTACTTAGCTTCTTTGGTGACTCCCGTATTTATCTCGAAAGCAAAACAGAGTCGTATAACATTTTGAAATTGTAAAGCTTGTACTATATCTCGTGAGTCATAGAACAGTGGCCACTTGTATAATGTATACACATCATTAGCTGACAAGTTGGTAAGCCACATTGGGTCAAACACCCTTATGGTTTCTATTTTACCATTTCTATTCAAGACTATCACGGCCTCTCCCATTCTCCAATCATAGTACCACCATTTGAAATATGGAGTGAAGTCCTGAGGCATCTTACGTAGTGGGATCTTTGACATTGTACATGGTGGACTCCACTTCAACGTGACTTTTGGTTTGCCAGTTATGGCGTCAACCTCAGATCTTTTGATGTAACTCGTTGGTTGTTAAGGTTTGAAGTTGACCCATCTAGTGTGGTACTCCCTCTTTAGAGCTGCTTCAAACCAGCCTGACATCTTACAAGGGTCAACATATAGCAATTTTAACTTTGCTAACTGGTTAAGCTCAAAACCTGGAAGAGTCTTCAGGTCATGTGGAAACCTGAAATACTCAATTCCCTTCTCACGTTTAACAACGTAAACATTGAGGTCTTCAAAATATGCCCATGCTATGATCCTGCCTACCACCTTTTGATGTTTCTTGACCTTATACAATTTGGTGTAGACAGTTGATGTTGAAGCGCTGCGTTGGGCTCTTATCTCCTCAAAACATGTTGTCCATTCTGCCTTTTTGATGTTCATTTCAGTATCTGTGGCTTGGGCCTTATTTTTATCCTTTCCGAACTCTTGTTCCATCATGTCTAGAGTCTTGAAAGTGTCACTGACAAGGGTGTCTCCCAGATTGGGAATGGCAGTTCCTTCCTTGTCAGTGTACTGGGGATAGTGTTGAGCAGTGAAATCTTCTATCTCAATATCATTGACATCCTGAAGCTCATCGTCACTCTCTATATTCATAGTAGGGGCATCTTTTACAATCTCTTCAGCATTCAGCTTGAATATTTCAGCTAGTTGCTCATCAGTGAGATTGTGAATGATTTCTCCTTCTTTAGGAGTATACATCACAGATCTCCTTACAATACCTTGCAGATCAAGAATCAACGTCAGTTGAGTCTTGATATGTTGGAATGGAGCAATATCATATTCATCTCGTTGAAAATCTGGATCTTCTTGATTTAAACATTCAACACAGCAATCAATAATTAATAATCAAGACATAACCATTTACATTACATATAAACATTCATTGCATAAATTTTATACATGACCCAAATACAAATGAGTTTAAATAACAATAAAACATCTAAATATTACTCTTGTCTTGGATCCTGTGTTCTTCTGTTGTCGGGGCTGATGTCGAGGCACCTAGATCTTGAGTCCTTTTGGTTTGCCTCTCACTAGCTTCCTGTGCACCCGAAGCAGATGACTCTCCTCCTCCTTCAATGTCTCCTCCATCCTCATCATCACCTTCATCATCACCATCATCATCATCATCATCATCATCATCACTCTCATCATCATCACTATCATCACCATCATCACCATCTCCCTCTTTGATCTTCAAAGGCTCATCCTTTGTGCCCTTAAGTTTGAGCAGGATGGTCCTCTTAGCATCCTCAAACTCCTTAATCTTCTTAGTAGATAACACATTTTGCTCCTTGAGTTGGGAAATCTCTTGACTTTGAGCAGCCATTTGTTGAGCCTGCTCCTCAATCTGTTGTGCCTGTTGAGAGATCTGTTGTGATTGTGCAGCAGTAAGCTCCACTAACTGTCGGAGTTGAGTAGTCTTTTTGTCATCGGCTGCTAACAGCTTCAGCACCATACGATTTAGTGCTGAAAGCTGTTCCTCTACTCCACTAGGAGGTAGAGATGATCCTGAGGGAAAGGATGGGTGATATGATAGTCCTGTCTGGTGGCTAGAGGTGGTGGTGGTGGCAGTGTGAATATGGGAGGTGGTATGTGTGTTGGTGGTGATGGGTAAGCTGAAGTGGTGGTGGATGTGATGTGGATTGGGGGTGGAATAACTGGTGGAGGTGTGGCTGTAGTAGTGGAGGGTGGAGGTGTAGTGGTGAAAGTGGGTGGTATGGTAGTGGTGTAGTGGTGGTAGTAGTGGCAGAAGTAGTGGTGGTGGAAGTAGTAATGAAGGTGAGTCATCTTTTCTTCTTCTTCATGCCATGGGGCTGAGCCATCCTCTTCTTTCTCGATCCTGTCAAGGAGGATGCTCCCCCTAGGGCACGACTCGGCTGTCAGGAGCATATATGGGATCAGTCGCATGAAGCTGTTCAGGCGTATAGACTATTTAGGCGCATGGACACTCAGTTGCATGGCCATTCGGACGTATGGCCACTGTTTGGGCGCATGGTCCAGTCGGACGCATGTGAACTTCACTTAACCAAAGTTTGAATGTATTCTTATTATAACATTATGTATATCAATTCAAAAAATCACAAACCTATATAATCTACTCAATAAGAATTACTCAACTCACTAATGAAATATTAAACATTATAAATCACAACCAAACATTAACATTTCATTAAGTACCCAATATTACATAAGTGCAAGACATTCAAGACATATTACATTGAGATCAGGATCTAGGTACATAAGTGTATCAACACTTTTGATATGATTTTTATGTATAATTTGGAGCACAACGAATCTTTAGTTTCTATAACTTAACACCTTAAAAGATTTCATCAACACCATATTGTCACACCCCTACTTATAACACACAGCGGAAGCACGTGAGTGCGACTAGACTGAACATAAAGAACAACATTGTTTATAAGAGAAACTTTATTATATTGAATATATTCTTAAATGCTTTGTAACTTGGGTTTCTAGAAATTGATAAAACTGTTTGCAGGATCGGGTTTTGTCACTTAACACTTGGATTCTCTCAAACTCACTTATACTACACTCAGATGAGATGAAGCAGAATCTCTTCTAAGAGTTGATAATAATATAATAAGTAGCAAAGAACACAAATATATTTTCAAGACACTTGTATATATTAGATCTCAACTCAAAATATTACAAGACTCTTACAAGCATGTTACATGAGTTTCAATGAGAAACTATATTACTACTACCTATAGCTGGATATACTTTGATACAAGTAGGAAACCTATGACTAAAGCATATACTACAATGCTAAAGTTAAAATATCTTAGATAAAGTATTATCTAAGATATGGTAGTCATGACATGTCCATGACTTACCTTTTGTCTCCAACTAAAGTTGGTAACTTGTACTAACCTAAAAAGGTGAACAATGGAATAAAGTATGGTCAACTACATGGCGCTTTGGGAAAATGCCATGCAGTATCAGAGGTTTACAACAGAGTGTCAGAGACCATACTTATGCCCATTGGTTCATCAGCAGCATCTTCCAAAGGGCTTGAGCTTCAACATATTTTGAAACGTAATCAACTGCTACCAAAATATAACAATTTCTAAATGACACCGGGAAAGGCCCCATGAAATCAATACCCCGTATATCAAATACCTCACCTACTTGAACTGGTTTCTTAGACATCTCATCCCGTGTTGAGATATTGGTTGCTCTTTGACATGCATCGCAGGAGCGTACCATGTTGTGAGCATCTTTGAATATCATGGGCGAGTAAATCCAGAGTCAAATACTTCTTGGTTGTTAAGGTTGCTCCATGGTGTCCTCCTATGGGTCCTTCATGACAATTCCTTAGGATTTGTTCTGCTTCACTTCCATATACACATCTTCGAATGAGTTAGTCTACACAGATTCTGAAAAGATACGGGTCCTCCCAATAGTAATGTTTGATATCAGTAAAGAATTTATTCTTTTGCTGATAAGTCATTCCTTGAGGAGGATTCCGCTTGCTAAGTAACTTGCAAAATCGGCAAACCAAGGATGTTCATCGATTGAGGATGAATATGCATAAGGAATTCGTGAGGAAAATTGTCGTTTATTGTGGATTCCTCAGTTTGTGAAGGACTTGAATCCTCAAGACACGAGAGATGATCGACCGCTAGATTTTCTGCTCCTTTCTTATGATGAATTTCGATGTCAAATTCTTGAAGCAGAAGTATCCAATGGATCAATCTCAGCTTTGCATCTTGTTTGTTGAACAAATAAAGAAGGGTGCATGATCGGTGTAAACGATTGTTTTTGAAAGGATTAGATACGAGCGGAATTTGTCAAATGTGAAAACTACCGCAAGAAGTTATTTTTCGGTGGTGGTGTAGTTTTCTTGTGCGTCGTTTAGGGTCTTGCTCGCATAATGAATTGGGTGAATTGCTTGTCTTTCCTTTGTCCTAATACGGCTCCTACCATGAGTTTAAATGGTAGCATCCAGTCTGGGGAAACTATGATTGGAGCGGTTACCAGTCTCTCCTTAAGCAATTTGAATGCACTAATGCATTCGTCAGAAAACGAATTAAGCGTCTCTCTCAAGAAGTTGAGTCATTGGTCGAGCAATTTTTGAGAAATCTTTGATAAAACAACGGTAGAATCCTGCAAGACCTAGGAAACTTCTGATATCTTTCACGGTTGTGGGATGCAGAAGTTTAGAAATAATATCGACTTTGGCTTGATCGACTTCAAGCCCTGCTCGAGAGATTTGTGTCCTAACACTATTCCTACCATAACCATGAAGTGGCACTTCTCCCAATTTAAAACAAGGTTAAAATCTTCACATCTACCCGACATCTTTTCTAGATTTTCAAGACATTGCTCGAATGGGTTCTCAAAGATGGAGAAGTCATCCATGAAAACTTCCATTGAGTGTTCAATCATGTCATGAAAGATTGCTACCATGCACCTTTGAAATGTAGCAGAAGCATTACACAATCCAAAGGGCATTCACCGAATAGCAAATGTGCCATATGGACAGGTGAATGTCATCTTCTCTTGTGGGAGAAATAGGAATTTGAAAATAACCCGAGAAAAAATCCAAGAAACAATAGAACATTTTTCCAGATAATCTCTCAAGCATTGATCGATGAAGGAAGAGAGAAGTGATCTTTCCTAGTGACGTCATTGAGTTTGCTATAGTCTATGCAAACTCTCCATCATGTAACCGTACGAGTTGGAATAAGCTCATTTTTCTCATTAGTTACAACAGTCATTCCTCCTTTCTTTGGAAAAACTTGGACGGGACTGACCCAAGGTGATTCAGAAATAGGGAAAATCAAACCGGAATCTAGCAGTTTGATTACTTCTTTCTTCACCACCTCTTGCATACTCGGTTTAAACGTCTTTGAGGTTGAACGATGGATTTGAAGTTCTCCTCCATCAATATTTTGTGAGTGCAAAAGGATGAATTGATTCCCTTGATGTCCATGATTTTCCATGCAATTGCTCGTTTATGTGCCTTAAGCACATTGAGCAACTTGTTCTTCTCATCAATTGTTAAGGCAGATGAAATTATGACAGGAAGTTGAGATTTGTTTTCAAGAAAAGCCTATTCGAGATGAGATGGAAGTTCTTTGAGCTCTAAAACTAGAGGGTCTTTGATAGAGGGTTTGGCTTTAGGTTCTAGATCTTGTTCAATTATCTCAAATGCTTCTTGATGAAATGATGTTTCATCAACTTCTAGTTCTGGAATGATTTGGTTCTCACAAATGGGTTCGGTGATTTGGACCTCTATTAATTAAGTGTTGCAAGCTTCATCTTGAAGAGTTTTCTTCAAATGACAGCTTATGATCGAATCGCAAGCATCAACGTAATAGAGTGAGTCACCGTGATGTTGAGGATGTTTCAAGGATTGACCTATATCGAAAGTTACTTCCTCCTCGTCTACTCTAAGCATGAGTTTGCCTGTACAAACATCAATGAGGGCTTGAGCAGTCGCTAAGAAAGGTCGACCTAGGATAAGAGGAACATTTTGTCCTCATCCATGTCAAGGATCACAAAATCAACGAGAAATACGAATTTGTTGATTTTAACTAAGAGATTCTCAATGATGCCCCTCGTATTTGACAGAACGATCAGCTAACTGGATGCTCATATGGGTAGGTCTAGGTTCATCTATGTTTAATTTTTCAAAAACCGCATAAGGCATAAGGTTAATGCTTGCCCCTAAATCAACTAACAGTGTTACTAACAAAAAGATTTCCTATTAGGCAAGGTATGGTGAAACTTCCTGGATCAGTCATCTTTTGAGGTAGTTTGTTTTGAAGAAATATATAGCATTCCTTGTTCAAAACTACGTGTGATAACTCTTCCTGTTTCTTTTTGTTCGACAAGACACCTTTTTAGAAACTTAGCGTAGTTTGGCACTTTGGCTAAGGCTTCCACCAAGGGCAAATTGATGTGGAGTTGCTTGAACAAACCAAGGAATTTGTCATATTGTGCCTCCATTCGTTGTTGTCTCTCAAATGACCTGGATATGGAGGTGGTGGAACATAGGGTGGTGGTGGAATTTATTTCTTGGTTAGTTATAAAATAAAAACAGATTGCTTCTGCTTATCACTCGCATTACTTGGAGTTTCAGTTTCTACTTCTTCAAGGATGGGTTGTAATGCGGATGCATCACCTTGAGTGGTTTTACCACTCCTAGTGGTGATGGCTTTGACTTGAGCATTAGGGTTTGTCACAGTGTTGCTGGACAAAGCTCCTTGAGGTCTTTCAGATAGTTATTGTGCTATTTGACTTACTTGGTGCTCTATGATTTGCAATGATGCTTTGTTGCTTTTGATGTCACCTTCGTTTCTTTGGAACCTCTCTTTATTTCTTCGATCAAATTTCTGGATGTACTCATAAGTGGCTTGTGTGGTTAATAACAACTGTTGCAATAAGTCTTCCATTGATGATGCTCCATGGTCTTGGTTACTACTGCTTGGACCTTGGTATGGTGGTTTCCGTTGTTGGTAAGGTGGCCTTCGGTTGAATCCAGATGATGGTTGGTTATTACCAGTATCTCTATAATTCAAGTTGCTTCTCCAATTTGAGTTTTATATGAGTTGTTTGGGCCTCCTACGTAGTCAACATCTTCAACCATCATAATGCCTTGTGGGCATTCGTTGGTCTTGTGTGAATTTCACATGTGTTGCATCGTGTTGGAGATTTCTTTAGCTCGCTTTGAAATTGTTCGAATCATTTGGTTAGAGCTTCTAATTGGGCTGCAATTAGGGTTTCAGAATCTACTTGATGAATACCTTTAGAATTGGGTTTGGTTCTTGTAAGGCCCCGTTCCCGGAAACCTCATAGTTGGTCAATCATAGCAATTAAAATATTAAACATTACAATTAAACAAGCTTAAGCAGCGGAAATAATTTAACAAAAGCCATTCACTTCATTTAAAACACTGTTGTTAAGCAATACATCATCATTGACTGTTTACAAAAGACTTGTTTATATGCATTACAAAACAACAGCGACACAGAGTACAAATGGATGTCAGACTTTCCCTGCCGAGTGGCTTCACCTTAGTGCCATCCTCAGCAATAATTACCTACCAACTGAAAATGTATAAAAGTCAGCGTTGCTGAGTGAGCTCTAGTTTATAAGTAATAAAATACTTTCTATATGTTGTATATGAAAATACTCTTTTCTGTAAAATAAAACTCTGTACTGTATATGCGAGCACGCATCAACTATATGAACAAATATTGTTCGTTCTCATTACTATAGGCCTTGTCTGTTCTATAAACTTTTATCTTTTTGTTTCACTTTCTGTATGGACCAGTGAGCAATACCCTAACTATATGCGCGATGGAAAACGGGTGATGGGCCATCTATATCCCTCGAAAGGGTCAACTGTATCCCTCAAAAGGGTCAACTATATCCCCCGAAAGGGTCAACTGTATCCCTCGAAAGGGAAAACTATATCCCTCGAAAGTGTTCTGTGTATTATGTACAAGGCCAACCCAATCACCCAGGGCACGCTACAAAGGTCCTGCCAATCTCAATTGATTGACCCTGTGTGCATAATAGGGTAGCTAACCCGCAACACAGTTGAGCTAACGACAACATGGTCGTGTACCTCCTGTAAGCTTGCAAGACTTGTTAACATTTTCAATAATGTTCCTCTTCTTTCTTTATTGCTCTTTCACTTTATTATTACGATATACTTTACGTTACGATAATAACATACCACGTAAAGTCACATACTATAAGTAATAATATAATAGCAATAACAATAATAAGGAACAATCATAATCAATCATATCATGCATGAAACAACATCATTAACAAGCCCTTAGTCAACCTCGGTCAAAACCCTAAGGCGCAGACTCCCAGAAAATTCTATAAGAATTTCTAAGTCTTAGGCGCATGGGAACTATTTGGGCGCATGAGCCCTATTCGGGCGTTTCGTCACTATGTAGGCGCATTAGCGAACACTTACGCATTTTGACTATAGGCGCATGAACTATTCAGGCGCATGGGCACTATTTGTACGTATGAACACTTAGACGCATGAGTAATTCAGGCGCACGTACACTTAGGCGCATGGGTCACTTGGGCGCATGGGCACTATTGGGGCGCATGGCCCTAAACTTAGTCGTCCAGCTACCATTTCTAGACGCATGGGCCACTGTTGAGGCGCATGAGCTGTACTTTATCGTTTCTAAGGTAATGTTAGGCGCATGGGCTACTGTTTGGGTGCATGGATCACACTTAGTTCTTACTTCCATTCCGGTATATCCAAAGATTGGATCTTCGCATACGGCTTCTGATGTTCCGCCTTCACTTGCAAGCAAGTAAGGCACTTACTCACATACTCCGCCACGTCAAGTTTCATACCCAGCCACCAATAATCTTTCTTCATGTCTTGATACATCTTTGTAGCACCACGATGAATGGAGTATCGAGTCTTGTGAGCTTCATCCATAATCCTCACACGTAGATCCCCGAAATGAGGAATCCACACCCGTCTAAATCGAGTTTTAACACCAAGTGTGTTTTCACTCCATTCCCCAACCAGACCTCTCATTCTTTTAGAGTTTAGATGATCTTCTTTTAATGCCTCATCCTGAAACTCGTTGACTTGCTTCATTACATCAGAGGTCATGATTAGTTGGTATGCTTTCACCTGAATCGGCTCGGGCCTCTCCTTCCAGCTAAGAGCATCGGCCACCATGTTGGCTTTGCCCGATGGTAATGGATTTCTCATCATAATCCTTTATAAGCTCCAACCATCTCCTCTGCCGCATGTTCAAATCTTTTTGCTCGAAGAAATACTTCAAGCTCTTGTGGTCCGGGAAAATGGTGCACTTCGTTCCGTACAGATAGTGCCTCCAAATCTTTAGTGCAAAGACCACAACACTTTCCTGCCACCGCCATCGAAATCACTTTTGGAATCGTCCTGACGCGGTCTCCATAAATTGTAACCAAACTCCCATCAGACGCAACCAATCGAATCATCTTCTTGCGACATACGATGTTTGCTTCATAGGTTGTTAACCAGTCCATCCCTAGTACTACATCAAATCCACCTAGGGGTATCACGTGTAACCTAGCAGCAAACTTATGGCCTTCTAGTTCTATGGCACAGTCCTCTATCACATCAGTAATTCTAGTGGACTTACCAATAGCAGTTTCTACATCGAATGGTGCACTGACCTTTCTACTAATAACAGGCAACTTAGCACAGAAGGTAGTAGAAATAAAACTCCTACTAGCACCAGAATCAAACAATATGGAGGCACAAGTTTGGTTCACCAGAAACATACCGGACGCAACATCGGGATCAGCTCTGGCTTCCTCCCGGGTCATGGTGTAAGCTCTAGCACCTGCCCTCTGCCCTCCTTCCTTCGGTTTCTTCTTCTCTACCCCGAGCTTTCTGCCCTCGGCTTCTTATAGTCTCTAGCGATGTGGCCAAGCTGACCACACCTGAAGCATACGTTCATCCCCATTCTGCACTCACCAGTATGCTCCCTTCCACATTTGTCACACCTCCTCAGCCCTGATCCAGATGTGACCACACGTCGATCACCCAACTTTGCCACCTTCTTGTTTGGAGCAGTTCTACCACGTCCAAACCGTTTCCCATTCCAGTTCCGACTACTACCATCCTTCTTATCCACCTTAGCCACCACCAACTCGCGCTCATCGTATAATCTGCCAGCCAAGTCAACTGCCGACCTGAAAGTACTCGGCCGGCGGCAATCATATGCCTACGGATATCCACCGACAGCCCCTGGTGTATCTTTTAATCTTTTGTGACAATGGTGTCACTTGATCGGGCACCAATCACGCATTTCATTGAATTTGGTGGTGTATTGCTGGTGTGTCATCGTTCCCGCCTCTAGCTGCAGGAAATCTCTTTCTACCTTGTCCATCTCTCTGTGAGGACAAAATTCCTCGATCACTAGCTTCTTTAGTTCAGCCATCTCATTTTTCCAATGGCCCTGCTACCCTTGGCTTGGACAATGTTGTCCCACCAGCACAAGGCCGAGTCCACAAAGGAGTGGGTAGCGAATTTCACCTTCTGATCCTCACGGCACTCACTGATATCGATGACAGCCTCCATCTCCCTTACCCACCGATGAGCAGCTGCCGCAGTGCCATTTCCGTTGAAAGTAGGGGGCTTGCATCTCATAAATGCCCCATAGTTACAACCTCGAGTCGCCTCCGTCACAGGCTCCTCTCTTCCTCCTCCTCATCATTAGAGAGAACCGTTTCCGGCTCTGGTTGATCTCGTCCTCCCGAGACCTGTTTCTTTCCTTCTTTCCCCATCCCTTATGGCCTTGATCACTTCGATCACCACAGACGGTAGAATCGTCTGCATGACCTGGTGAACCTCTTCCACCACACCTTCTTTACTGAGGCCCTCAGGTTAGCACTCTCATCTCTGGCCTCCGGATGAGGGGTTTCTGGTTCTTCATGAACTGCTTTCTCGACTCTGGGTCTCCCTCTCTTGGGTCACGGAGCAGCACCGTGACCTCCACCACGAGAGGCCTTTGAAGATCTACCTCCAGCCATCCTCTATAAGCACACTATAAGATTCAAACACTAACACGGTCATTCAAGGTAATACTCAGTTTATGTCAAGTATAGTAAGTCCCTAATTACAGTGGCCAGTTGTGATTAGCCACTTACTTTACTCTTCATACGCCAAGCATCTCCTATCCTGACTTACTTAGTATCTAAATCTACTAAGAGCACATAAGCAAATAGCATGCGCACATAATACCAGTTAATCATTAGGAAAAGACATACCTGATGGCACGTAGCTACTCGGTTGACATCCCTCCATTTGTCCCATTTTCAGTTTAAGTTTAGGTTTTAAAAGTTTATTTAACCCAATTCTCTTAAACTTTAGCTCTGATACCAACTTGTAAGGCCCCGTTCCCAGAAACCTCACAGTTGGTCAATCATAGCAATTAAAATATTAAACATTACAATTAAACAAGCTTAAGCAGCGGAAATAATTTAACAAAAGCCATTCACTTCATTTAAAACACTGTTGTTAAGCAATACATCATCATTGACTGTTTACAAAAGACTTGTTTATATGCATTACAAAACACAGCGACACAGAGTACAATGGATGTCAGACTTTCCCTGCCGAGTGGCTTCACCTTAGTGCCATCCTCAGCAATAATTACCTACAACTGCAAATGTATAAAAGTCAGCGTTGCTGAGTGAGCTCTAGTTTATAAGTAATAAAATACTTTCTATATGTTGTATATGAAAATACTCTTTTCTGTAAAATAAAACTCTGTACTGTATATGCGAGCACGCATCAACTATATGAACAAATATTGTTCGTTCTCATTACTATAGGCCTTGTCTGTTCTATAAACTTTTATCTTTTTGTTTCACTTTCTGTATGGACCAGTGAGCAATACCCTAACTATATGCGCGATGGAAAACGGGTGATGGGCCATCTATATCCCTCGAAAGGGTCAACTGTATCCCTCGAAAGGGTCAACTATATCCCCCGAAAGGGTCAACTGTATCCCTCGAAAGGGTCAACTATATCCCTCGAAAGTGTTCTGTGTATTATGTACAAGGCCAACCCAATCACCCAGGGCACGCTACAAAGGTCCTGCCAATCTCAATTGATTGACCCTGTGTGCATAATAGGGTAGCTAACCCGCAACACAGTTGAGCTAACGACAACATGGTCGTGTACCTCCTGTAAGCTTGCAAGACTTGTTAACATTTTCATTAATGTTCCTCTTCTTTCTTTATTGCTCTTTCACTGTATTATTCCGATATACTTTACGTTACGATAATAACATACCACGTAAAGTCACATTCTATAAGTAATAATAATAATAGCAATAACAATAATAAGGAACAATCATAATCAATCATATCATGCATGAAACAACATCATTAATAAGCCCTTAGTCAACCTCGGTCAAAACCCTAAGGCACAGACTCCCAGAAAAATCTGTAAAAATTTCTAAGTCTTAGGCGCATGGGAACTATTTGAGCGCATGAGCCCTATTCGGGCGTTTCGTCACTATGTAGGCGCATCAGCCAACACTTATGCATTTTGACTTTAGGCGCATGAACTATTTAGGCGCATGGGCACTATTTGTGCGTATGAACACTTAGACGCATGAGTAATTCAGGCGCACGGACACTTAGGCGCATGGGCCACTTGGGCGCATGGGCACTATTGGGGCGCATGGCCCTAAACTTAGTCGTCCAGCTACCATTTCTAGACGCATTGGCCACTGTTGAGGCGCATGAGCTGTACTTTATCGTTTCTAAGGTAATGTTAGGCGCATGGGCTACTGTTTGGGCGCATGGGCTACTGTTTGGGCGCATGGATCACACTTAGTTCTTACTATGGCATTCTAAACATGAATAACCTATAAGCATTCAAGAATCACATTCATTCATGCACAAGACATACGGGCATACATAATCAAACATTTGAAAACCTTTTACATACATTTTCAGCCCCAAAGATGTTTGAAAACAAGTAGAAACCGGGGTCTAGAACTCACCTGATGCAACTTGGGTGCTTCTTCCTTTCTAACCCGCTTGCAAATGAGTTCAACACCTAAAACAACACCACACACGCACACCCGAGCATAAACACAACACATAAGCACATAAGCATGTAACCGGGATAAAACCCATCATAAACATGTAAAAACCACGAATTCTTACCTTGAATTCGTTCAGTTTTTCTTCCACAAACCGAGAGTTCTCTTCTGCTTTCTCTCTCTAGAACCGAAGAAATGGTGATGTGAAGTGAGGGTGGGCGGCCATGCACACATTTACACCAACTTTTCAAAGTTTTATCCTTTTAGACATTGGTCCCTCCACTTGGACCTTATAGCTCTTCTTTCTTTTATTCATTATTTCTTGTCTTTTAGAAAAATAACCGGGTGTTATAGTTCTTAAGGGATTGTATGCAAAGCTCTTCTTAGCTGCTCTTTCTAAGGCTTGGTATGCTTCTGTTGGCGTGACACTTCCAAAATCTCCTCCCGCACTTTGGTCTACCGCTTGCTTGTGGGCTCCGATGATTGCATCGTAATATATTTGACACTACAGCCACTGATCAAGTTCATGATGTGGGCATCTCCGAAGGACACTGTTATATCTCTCCCATGCTGCGTGTAATGATTTATCATCGTCTTGCCGAAAGCTTGTGATGCTGCTTCTTAGTTTGGCAGTATGATTGGGAGGAAAGTATTTCAAAAGGAATTGTTCAGCCATTTCCGCCTATGTGATGATGGAACCAGGCGGAAGTGAATCAAGCCATTCGATGGCTCGGCCTCAAAGTGAAAATGGAAAAAGTCTTAGTCGAATGGCGTCGTCTGAACAATTATTGATTTTGAAGGTTGAACAGATACGAAGGAATCGTGAGATGTGAGCATTAGGATCTTCATCTTGCAATCCATGGACCTGAGTAGAGTTTTCTATGAGTTGGATAATACTAGACTTAATCTTGAAATCTTTGGCCGCTATTGCTGGTTGGACAACACTAGACTCGTAACCATCTATTGACGGTATGGCATAGTGTGTCATCTTCATTTCCTCATCTTGGTTAGTCATGTCTTCTTCGGATGGTGTTCCTTCCAAAATGTCTTCTTCAATGATTGGTGTTGCTTGTTGTGGTCTTTCGCGCAATCTTTGACGGAAAAGTCGTTTGGGTTCCGAAAGAGGCGAAAAAAGTTCAGGACCAGATGAGTCGGACATACACTAACTTAAGAAAGCATAAACTAACTAAGGCTTAAAATGAATTAGGCAAATGTAGCTAAACTAACTAAGGCAAACTATCTAACAAAAGTTTGAACAAAAATATATTACAAGTTATATACAAGATAGTCAAAAATTTAGTTTGTCTTTCAAACTGCTGTGTGTCCACAGCAACAGCGCCAAAAACTTGATGTGATGCGGATAGTACATATATTTTGATAAAGATTTTACGCACAGATTCAGTTTTAGTTGGTTATTACAAATACTAAACTACACACACAAAAGGAAAGTGTACCTGTCGTGAGGTAATGTAGTTTTGGTAAGAACCGAGCATCAATCCGTGGACACACCTAGCCTACTCAACAAACGTGATGATTGACTATTAGATTTGGTTTTAGTTAAAGAAATTGATAAGTTGCATTGGAAAGATTTTTAGGTTTTAAAAACAATAATAAAAATAAAGTAAACTAAAATTGAAGTGTTTGGATTTAAAACCAGGGAATTAAAGTTATCATCCTAATTAGACTCCACTTATGTAACCGTGATGAATTGGTGATGTTATTTAAAGAGATTGATTAATGTAATTATGTTAATGTTTATAAAGATGAGCTGGTGCGATTTCTCGTTTATCCTGCTCCGTAGTGATTAGGATCACGTCAGGTTGAGTTTTACTGCTTTGATCAAAGCCCTAGTAATGTAGGTAAATATTTTGTGACCTATTTGACATACGAATTTCTGAAAACATAACTTAATGTTAAAAAAAGAGTTGATCGGGTTCCTTCCTAACATACCATTAATTTTAGAAAACCGTAACAATTACTGAAGATTTCTCAAACTAATAAAAGGGAACCTGCAAATGATCAGTATGTTAAAGTGGTATGATTTCTAATAACCATTTCTAGTTAATTAGCCATGGATTTAATATAAAGACCAGTTTTGTGAATGAAAGTTGATCATACATTTTTCAACCATGTATGACAATCACAATCACAAACCATAAGTTTATAACTTCCCGTTCAAATGTAGATGCTACCCATCAATAGTTTTCTCAAGACCACTGTAACATTAACATAATATTATAACACCATTAGTTCATTACAAATTACATAAGTTTCATCCGATTAGGATGATAAAAAGAGTTTAGCTCATAATGAGTTTGAACATAACAATAGATAACAAAGAAGCTAGATATGAGATCATCGGTAAAATGGAACACTCAAACCGATAATCCACAATGGATGACGTTTAGATGGTCCCAAGCTTCTTCCAACTGTTATATGTACCTCCCGAGCCTCCAAATGATCTTGAAGACTTGATTCCTGAGAGAATTCTGCAGAGTAACTCTCCCACCAAAGCTTGCCAAAAATGGTAAACTTAGGCTTCTATTTACAGGCTTTCTGGAGTGTTTAAGCACGGGCCCGTGCCTAAAATGCATGGCCCCATGTTAGTACAATTCTTAGGAAAGTTGGTCGGCTCGTATGTGCAAGTTGTGTCAGGCACAACCCGTGCTAAATAGGGCACATCCCCATGTTTAAGGTGGAGCACGAACCCGTGCTTGATGGGCACAACCCCGTGCTTACTTTTAAGGGACAGTACTTTTTGTCCAGTTAGATGTCCAAACACGGGGTCTTGTTAATTTAGAATGGGGATGTGTTTCTGGCAAGACATGGGGGCGTGCTTAATGAGGCACAGCCCCGTGCTTGGACTCCAAAGCTCGGATTGCTTCAATTTCTTGTTGAATATGCTTTTTTTGTCCATCTTGCCCTTTTAAACATCTGAATACACAATTTGACATTTTTAAGTACATTTTCATCATTTTAAGGGAGATATTAAGGAATAATTGATGTGCTTTTGACAGGATTTTTATGTATAACTTGGAGCACATGACATACGACTCTTTAGTTTCTTTAACTTGACACCTTAAAAGATTTCATCGACACCATATTAGATCTCAACTCAAAGTATTACAAGACTCTTACAAGCATGTTACATGAGTTATAATGAGAAACTATATATACTACTACCTACAGCCAGATATACTTTGATACCAGCAGGAAACCTATGACTAAAGCATATACTACAATACTAAAGTTAAGATATCTTAGATAAAGTATTATCTAAGATATGGTAGTCATGACATGTCCATGACTTACTTTTGTCACCAACTAAAGTTGGTAACTTATACTAACATAAAAAGATGAACAATGGAATAAAGTATGATCAACTACATGGACCTTTGGGAAAACGCAATTCAGTATTAGAGGTTTGTAGCGGAGTGTCAGAGGCCATACTTATGTCCACTAGTTCATCAGCAGCATATTCCGAAGGTTAAATGGCTTCGGAAGAAAAGTTCTTCCGAAGCCTTTTATACTTTGGAAGAGGCTGCTTCTTCTATGGTTTGGGTACTTCTGCTTCGAAAATCATTGACTTTGATTTCTTCTAAGTCTTAAACTTCGGAGGGAAGACTTTGTCTTCGGAAGTTGGAGCTTTTCCTTCGAAAGTTGATCTTGTTCTTTATCTTCGGAAGAATTCCATATCCTTCGGAAGTTCCATTTCTTAGCTTCGAAAGTCCTTCATTAATTGCACCATAATAGTCTAAGTGATTTGTTTTTGTTGCACCAGCCTTCTTCTTGATCCAACGAACTCCCCCTAGATTGATGCTACCAAAACCTCAATTGTTCCTACTTCTCAAAACTTTCAGCACCATGGAAAGCAGATACTTATCTGTTTCTTTGTTCTTTCTGGAAGTGGTGTTGAGAAGCTTGTACAAATCATTCATGGACAGGAGATCCAGTCTGTCATTTTGAATTATATACATCCTCTGTTGGGTCCCTCTGAAGAGAGTTAGTTGACGGGAGCTATAATCATACTCCTATCTAACTATTGGTTCTAATTCCAGGCCTTCCACCATCTATAGAAAGGCCTTGCCTTTGGTGGTTGACCTTTCCTTGTCTTCCTTCTCTCTCAGTTTCAACTCCTCTTCAATCTTTGCTTTTGCGGTTAGCTCAACAAGATGAAGGCTAATAAGATGTTTTCAGATGTGAGCAACAGTTTCAGAGTTGGAGGGATTGGAGAATGGTTTTTCTGCTAACTCAGCAATGGTCGAATCTGCTAGAGTGCAACAGAGAAGAGGCATTCAGCCTGTTGCTTTCTCTATTCTCTCTCTCCACAATAAAGTTGTGAGAGGCTTCATCGAACCTCCACTGGATGATTTTATTTCTAGACACAAGGGCTGATTAAGAATCTTGTCCCCTTTTTGTATCCACTAGAGTCACCAGCTTTCTTCTCAGATTCTTCTCTTCATCGTTTAATGAGTCAGAGTTAAGACCAAGAAGTTTGACAGCTTGGTCTAATGTTCCTCTAGGCAGATCAAGGAATTGATCTCTTGTGAGGGAACATGAGGATCCATCAATGTAAGTCAGCTTGACGGAATACACCTCACAAAATATGTCAGTCAAGATTGTGAATTTGTTGAGCTTCATCTTGATCTCCTTAAACTCCTCTAAGGAGAGATGTTTAGAAGGCTTAGGGGATGGTCTGGACGGTTGTTGGGTAGGTAAAGGTGTTTGGTTCTGGGTAAGGTTTTAGGTTGAGGGATGATTAGTTGAGGTGGTTGTGTTGATGAGATGGGTAAGGTGGTTGGTGTAGGTTCAGGGGTGTAAGGTTCAAAAATAGGTTTAGTTTTGATGGGGAAAGGAAATGGAGAAGGTTTAGGTTGAGGTTGAGTTTGGGTTGTAGGTTGAGGTTGAGGTGTTGGTTGAAAACTATTACCTGCATCCTTCTATACATCTCCTTCCTTTCCCCATACAAATGTCAGCTTTGATGTTACTGACAAGTCGTTGGAGTGTCTTTTCAGTCATAGGTACCACATGCCTGCCAGAGAAGCCATGAGCCCGAAGATAATCCTTCATCCAGGCTTTCTCACCTATCTTTTTGGCAGTAGTGACCCCAGCTTCTTTCTTCTTCTTCTTCTCTTATTCTTCTCCCTTAATTTATCTCTCATAACTCTCTTTCTCTCTTTCTCCAGTTGATCCTGCTCTTTGTTGAAGAGCCAAAGGATCGTATCATTATTATGTGGTGATAGTTCTTGAATAGAGAAGCCTCTGGAGGTTAGGAAAGATATCCTTTCCCTCCGAAGTTGTACATCACTTACTTCTTCTCATTTCTCTTTCCTCCTCTAAGGCCAATCTTGCTGCTTCTTCCTTTTGTTCAATCTGTAGCATGGTTGCCTTTTCTAGCTCTACTAACTCCTCTAGTGGTAGCAGGATTATTTCTTCACTGGCAACTCCAAGCTTGATAAGCCTGTCAATGATCTCCACCCTCTGTTTGTTATTGATTGCCTCCTGGTTGGTTGCAGCTGCTTTGGAACTGGCTAATAATAGCTTCCTGGTTAGAAGTGTACCTTTTCTTTTGAGCTTTTCAATCCTCTCCTCCTCGTGAAGCTCTTCCCAGTCATCTTCTTATTTCCTTAATTACCTTTGGAAGTACTTGACTTTGGTGGTTCTTGGATGGAGGGTTCAGATTGAGTCATGGTGGATGGAGGTGGTGAAGTTGTCTGAGATAGGGGTCGGTTGAGAAAGTCCTCACTATTCACCTCAGGTGCCAGCTCTAGAATTGCATCTGTGATGATCAGATCCTCGGACAAAGAGAACAGTCCTTCCACAGCTTCCATCTCAACTTCGGAAGACTTATCTTGTTCTTTCGAGGCTTTGACTTCAGCTCTGGAAGTTTGAGGGAGTGCACTATATGTCCCAACTATTTCAGTTGCTGGGCCATCAGTCCTCATTTCCCCTTCAAATTGAATCTCATGTTCCATTTGGACCTTAGGTTGACCAACTTCTTCCATAGTGGTAGAAGATGCACTTAGCCTCTAAACCTCTTCAGCTCCAAAGTACATCATAGCCGCATCAGGGTCTAGGCTGATCTAGTGAAGATCTCAATAGAACATGGAAAAGAGCTTGTGGAGATCTCTGAGCGTCCTTGGGTCCATTTGTAGAACAACTTGGGAGGGCTCAGGATAGATGGTTGCAATGGGAGCCGAATATCTAGAAGTTAAAGCTTGGCTCTGTGGTTTCTTAGTTGTTTGTCTTTGAACATTCTCCCCCCTTTTGGTAGCATCATCTTGAGAGCTAGATGAACTAGAGGAAGAGGTCAAGGAAACCTGAATTGGTACATGTCTAATAGATCTCTCAATCTTTTTCTCAGCTAGTTGAGCCCTGAGATTTTCAATCTCAAGTTGCTGAGTGGTAGACCTACTTCTAAAGTCTTAACCCTAAATTCAAGGTTTGAGACTCTAGTGAGTAGGTCTTGGATGGTGAGCTTCAGACTTCCCTCATCCTCATGAGAAGAATCACGAGGAGATGAGGTAACATATCTAGTATGTTCATCCTCACCAACAGATGTGGTTTCTTGGCACCCTGGTTTCCCTTGCTCATTGATGTCTCTTTCAGAGTCATCAAAAGGCATGGTTGTCGTAGATTCAGTCTCAGAGATGTTACCAATGTCCTGAAGGTCCATTGAGGCTCCTTCAGTAGTGGCAGCTGAATCTACATGAGTCCCCTCCACATCAGTGGGACTCACCTCAGTTGGTTTTAACTGATGTGGGCTAGAAATAAGAGGTCCCTCTAGGCTCTATTGATCCATGAGAGAGTGTTGTGGATCAACTTTATTTCCATGAAGAGATGTAATCTCCTCATCAGTTCTGAATAAAAGTTCAGTAAAGGTTATAGAAGTTAAGCCTAGTGACCCGGGACTTTGGTCAATGTCTAGTGGCATTGAGCCTTTGTTGGGGCTATCCCTTTTTGGTTTCTCAAGTGAGTGTTGGGACTCATCCTGAGGGCTTGCATCCTGGGTTTGAGGCTCAGGGAATTGAGACTAAGGAGACTTAAATCCTATATTGAGGTCAATTGTGAAGGATGGTGACACCTCAGACTAAGTGGGAGTCCATTTTTCCACTCTAGCCTTTTTGGGTAGAGCAGGTGGAACTTGTTCAATCAGAGGAGATTGAACAATGGTTTATTTGGTACATATATGGTATGTAAGATAGATGGGAGGAGAAGATAAATTTGGCAATGTGAAGGTAGTTGCTGGTGTGGGTTCATCACCTATGGGTGAACACGGATTGAGCCATTAGCTCAGTTCCTGGAAGAAGTGCAATATATCTTCCAGTGAAGTTGGTGGACACTCTCTTCAAAACTTTGAAAATGGTCGGCCTCATGTGAGGGACAGTCAAAGCAGCTACATAGACAAGCTGACTTTGGTCCAGCTCACAGTTGATGATATGCTGAAGGAACCTGGGATACACGAAGAATGTGTCCCTCTGGAGGTTCCCCATCAAATTTGTCAGCACAAACCTTGAGTAATTAAAGCAGAGGCTTTTCACCATTCCATGAACTACTCACCCTAGTTCATATGGGATTTGATGCCATCCCCCAGACTTGTTGGATAAGTAATGAAGGACAACATGCAGCAGGAACTTCCAGTTGTAAGAGAAATTGAACTTTTCGACAGTAGACCTGCTAACATCTCCACCATATCCTATTTAAATATAGGTGTTGTCCAAATCTATTTTAGGAAATTTGTAGGGGCGCCCTCATCATGAAGCTTGAGATGCTCCCTGATGATTTGTTCAGAGATGACAAACTCCTGGCCACAAATGCTCAACCTTATAACCCTAAGTTGATTTAGGGTTTCAATACGACCGTTGGGCTAGAACTCCTCCATTTGGTTAAGATAAAAAATAGGGTTTATGGTCAAGGCAGTATAGTAGATAGATTGGGTGAGAAACGATATGATTTCAGAGAAGTCAGCATCCCTGGATGAATCCAGAAGTGCGACTTGATTATGCTGAGGGTTTAGTACCATTTTGAGAAAGAACAGAGGGAAACAAGTTTGAATATGAAGAAGGTTGAAGTGGAAAGTGCTCTGGGTAGTAAAAATGCTAAAAAGATGAAAATGATGAGTCGGGATTATTTAAATGGGTGAAAGGGCGGTGAAGGGTGGATAAGGTGAAAAATGGTTTGGGGTAAGATTGATAGTGGTGGCAAGGTGAAAAACCATTCAAAAGATTCTGACATCATTAATAAGATATTTACTTTTTACAGTGTGGGGCCCAAAGGTTTTCGTCACAGAGAGAAGTCTTCTTCCGAAGGTAAAAGGATTTCTGAAGGTTTTTCTCTTCCAAATCCAAACTTATTTCCGAAGGTAAACGAATTTACTTCCGAGAATAAGAGGGTCTTTCGAAAGAAGAAGATTTCAAGTTTTGGAATCATTGATGATAAGCTTCCAAGACTAAAATCTCTTCGGAAGATAAAACTTGAATTGAGAGAATTGCCTTCGGAAGAGAATGAAAGGTTCTTCCAAGGTAATTTTCTCTTCGAAAATACACATACTTAGTCAAATGTGAATAAAAACTTTTGTAATAGGGCTTAGATTGTTATTGACAAAAAACAAGTCACATGTTAAAAGGTTTTCAAATAAGACATATTAGTCAATGTTGATCATCCCGATAACTGTAATGAGATATTTAAATCTTTGTTCATCAAAGGCTTTGGTGAAAAAATCAATATATTGTTCATTTGAATCAACTTTGACAAATTTAATCAAGTTTTTCTCATTAATATCTCTAATGAAATGGTACCTGATATCAATGTGCTTTGTCTTGGAGTGCTTCACAGGATTTTCAGTGATGGAGATAGCACTGTTGTTGTCAATGTGGATAGGAGTGCTCATGAAGTTGAATCCATAGTCTAGCATCTGGTTTTGAATCCACGAAAGCTGAGCACGGCAACTTGCGACAACAATATATTCAGCTTCAGCAGTAGATGTAAAAACACAAGATTGCTTTTTGCATTGCCATGAGATGATCCTACCACTAAGAAATTGACATCCTCCTGTGGATTTCTTGTTAATGTTGCAGCCACCATAGTCACTATCAGAGTAGCCATAGAGATTGAAGTTATTGTTCCTTGGATACCAGAGACCTAATTTAGGTGCTCATTTGAGGTATCTGAGGATTCTCTTGGCAGCACCTAGGTGAGACACCTTTGGAGCAGCCTGATATCTTGCACAAATGCAGGTTGCAAACATGATATCAGGTCTGCTTGCTGTGAGATACATCAGAGAACCAATAATTGGCCTATACTGATGTTGATCAGTATGCTCCCCCTCAGAGTCAGGACAGAGATTATGGTTTCTGGGTATAGGTGTTTTTGTTGACTTACAATCTTTCATGTCAAATCTTTCTAAGATATCATTGACATACTTAGATTGATTAATTAAAAACCATTCCTTCATTTGCTTCACCTGAATTCCAAGGAAAAAGTCCATTTTTCCCATGGAACCCATCTCAAACTTCTTCTTCATAATGCTCTCAAATTCTACACGTTTGGTCATTTGAGGAACCAAATATGATGTCATCAATATAGACTTGAACAAGCAAGATGTCCTTTCCAGACTTCCTTATGAAAAGAGTCTTATCAATGGTACCTCTAGTGTAACCATTCTTCAGGAGAAACTAAGACAAAGTCTAAGACAAAGTCTCATACCATAGCCTAGGTGCTTGGTGCAGCCCATATGGAGCTTTATCCCATTTGCATACATAGTTGGGGTGTTGTGGGTCTTCAAATCCTGGAGGCTGGCACATATAGACTTCCCTATCTATATCCCCATATAGAAAGGCACACTTGACATCAAGCTGGTAGACAGTGAAATTCTTGGATGCAGCATAGGCAAGGAAGATTCTAACTACCTTAAGTCTTGCAACAGGTGCAAAGACATTAGTATAATTGATTCTCTTCTCTTAAGGATATCCTTGAACCACTAGTCTTGCTTTGTTCTTGTTGATCAAGCCTCTACCATCTCTCTTGTTTCTAAAAACCCATTTGGTGCCTATAGGTACTTGACCAGATGGTAGCGGGCAAAGGTTCCAAACCTTTTGTCTCTTGAATTGAAGCAATTCTTCTTGCATAGACTCAACCCAGCTACTATCCTTTAAGGCTTCTTCTACTTTCTTGGGTTCCATCTGAGACAAAAAGCATGAGTACAAGCAGACATTCCCATGATGAGTTTTTCCCCTTGTTCTCACACCTTCAGAAACATCCCTTATGATGTTCTCAGCTGGATGAGTGTTATGAATCCTAAGTCTAGGAATTACCTCCAGTTGCAAAGATAGATCCAGATTGGACATATTTTGCTTAGGAGATTGAACATTTTGTCCCGTTGTTGTTTCAAACTCATTCAATGAGGACTGATTGAATGAATGAGAAACATCATCATTATTTGTTGGCTGTGAAGCAACATTAATAGTTTCATGTTCCTTCAAGATGCTACTTCTATCAGCTTGGTGTTGTGCAGTGTCAACTAATGAGATTTGAGGGTTAGAAGGTGAATCGTTGGTTGAAGCTCCACTATCCCTTGAGATAGTCATACTGTAAGATCTGCCAATAGTGGAAGCTTGATTTGTTGCAGCTTTTAGAGAACTTGGAATAGGTCTGGGTAGCTCAAATAGTTCGTCATCATCAGAATTACTTTGAGCACCTATTCCAGCTGAAACATTCTCACAAGATGGTTTGAAATAGTTTGGAAACAATTCAAAATAAAAAATATGATCAGGGTCATTCCCCTAACACATGGAGTGTACTCATTAATAACAATGTTGGATGATTCCTCAAATTGTTGATTTTTGATGTTATAAACTCTGTAAGCTTTAGAGTTAGAGGAATATCCAACAAAGATAGCATCATGCGACTTCTCAACAAACTTTTCCAGGTTGTCCTTTGTGTTAAGTATGGTGCACCTACTGCCAAAGAACCTTAGAAAACCAATGAATGGTGCCCTCTTGTTCCATAGCTCATAAGGGGTTTTTCCATGTTGCTTTACTACAAGAACCATGTTCTGCACATAGCATGTGGTGCTGACTACCTCTACCCAGAATGTTTGAGGCAACTTTGAATCAGCTAACATGGTCCTAGCAGCCTCAATCAGTGACATGTTCCTCCTCTCAGTAGCACCATTTTGTTTAGGAGTTCTAGGAGCACTATATTGTCTGGTAATCCCTTTTGAGTTACAAAATGAGTCAAGAATGTGGTTCTTAAACTCGGTCCCTTGATCACTTCTAATTATTTTAATCTTGTGATCAATTTGATTTTCTATTTTAAGAATAAAAGATTCTAAAGTTTCAGAAGATTCATCTTTAGTTCTTAAAAATAATACCCATGTAAATCTTGTAAAATCATCAACAATCACAAGGCAGTATGATATCCTTCCAATGCTCATTATACTTGTAGGACCAAATAGATCCATGTGCAATAAGTGTAATGGAATGGTGATAGAGTTAACAACTTTAGAATTATGAGATGCCTTGTGTTGCTTCCCTTTTAGGCATGCAACACAGTTATCTTTGCAGAAAAATTCCTTTTTAGGCAAACAATGTACCAATTTATTTTTAGCCAATTTATTCAGTATCTTAAAATTTACATGACACATTCGTTTATGCCATAGTGTTGACTCATCACCATCAGCTTTGGAAAGAAAGCATGACACTTCACCTATTGGAGAAGCATTGTTCATATCAAGCTTGTACATATCCCTTTTCCTAGGAGATCTAAGAAGCATCAATTCCTGAGGAATTGTCATCCCGGGTTTGAGGATAATGCACTCATGTTCTGTGAAGAGCATTTGATGCTTTTGATCACAAAACTAAGAAACAATTAAGAGGTTGTGTTCAAACTGTTTGACAAAGTTAACTTTGTCGACTTTTAAATTTCCATTCGATATACTTCCTCCGCCAGAAATATATCCTCCGGCCTCACCTCCAAATTAGACAGGACCTCCATCATAATGTTGAAATTATTGAAGGAGAGATATGTTCCCTGTCAAGTACCTAGCGCATCCACTATCCACAATCCATACATTGTTATTCTTGTCATATCGATGTTCTTGCACATAAGATGATATGATTAGTTTTGATTGGAAACCCAAGCCTTGTTGGTCTTGGGTTCTTCCAATGATAGTGACATAATTGAACCAAAATTTAAGCATGGGGTTTAATGGATGTCTTTGAAGAAGAGGTTTGGGCAGCAGCATCTCCTTAATCTTCCAATCCATCTTTTGGTTGATCATGGAGGATGAACTTGTTGAAGCTTTTGCAACATGTCATTCTTCTTAATCTTCTTTCTTTTCGGAAGAAGCCTTCACCATCCTTTCTTCCGAAGTAGTATTCTTCTGGGATGGTTTCAAGGGGACTCTTTTGTTCTTTTGAGTCTTGACAACTTTAGCTTCCGAAGCCATTTTTCTTTTGAAAGAAGGACTTTCTTCTTAAAGCAAACCTTGCTTAGGAAACAAGCTTTCCCTTTTTATCACTTGAACCATTTGATAATGTCCAAATGAGTAACCTTCCCTGACTCCTTCTCTTTTAACATTATTTGCATAATGTGTGCTAGCAAGATTGTAATAACAATCTTTGGCCATGTGGTTTTGCAGACCACACATTATGCATGTAATGTTAATCTTTTGGGAACTTGAGAATTGCTATTTCTTGTTCTTTTTCTCTTCATCAGCAACATTTTCCTTTAACTGCTGATACTTTGGTAGGACAGAAGTGTTGGTAATACACCCCTTTCCTGAATCAAAGTTACTTACCACCTGGAATCCAGTTAAGATGAATACACCCTTTTGCTTTGGGTATATCATCAACTTGGATTCAGCCACTGTCTTGGTAGTTTTTCTTGCTGCTTTAGCTTTGCTTCTTCTGGCTTTGGTGGTCAGGATTTGATCATCACTGGTAGGAGTGGGTAAAATTACCTGGTTCTTCCCTGTGATGGTCTCCATGGTTGCATCACTCTTGAACTCATAAGAAGGTGGGTCAGCAAATGGAACCTCTTGCTCTTTGGTACCACACCTTGGTTGTCTTATGGATTCATAAAAGTGTGGTGGATCAATTTCATTGGTTCCCAACTCTCCTTTGTTTTGGTAACAAAGTTTTGAGTGAGAGGATGATGCAAGAATGACTTGGAAGTTTTGCTCAGAAATAGCATACTTCCTGGCTTGAGCCTCAATTGTGATAAGCTGGGCTTGAGTCTCAGACAATTTAGATATTAAATCCTTTTTTGAGTCTTATAGTTTGTGTGTTCATGTTTTAATAAGGACATAATTTTCTCCAACTCCTCAATTTTTCTTTGATAGTCAAATTCAGCCCTGTTAAAATAAGATTTGAAAACATTTAGAGACTCAATATCATATTTCATCTCCATATTATAGTCCTGATACAATTTAACCTTAGCAATACACGCAGGAGTGTAGAGATGTTCATATACCTTATTGTCATCTGTTCCAGCCATGAGTGTTTGAGCAGGAGTCACATCCTGTACCATAAAGCTCCAGTCAACTTCTTGAGCCATTGCAGCTGTCTCTTTTGACTTTCCAGTGGGTTTTGGTGTAGAGGGATGTGTGGAGGCCTGTGGGGTTCTCGGATTTGACTTGGGGGCCTTGCATTCCCTTGCAAAATGACCAAGTTGGTTACAGTTGTAACATTTGGCCTTAGTTTTATCAAACCCAAATTTGCTGTTGGTTGGGTTCTAGGGAAATTGCCTTCCAGTTCTCTTGAAGAACTTCTTTGCTCTGTAGGTTAAGAGGGCCATTTATTGGACTACGCCCACATATTCCATATCATCTTGGCTGAAGCATTCTAGATCATCAAAGCAATACTGATAGTCACTAGAGTGCCCACTTCCTGAGACAAAGGCACAGTTGTACTAAAAGGAACTATGTTGAGCCTGTTGAGACCTTGGAGTCTCAAGAAATGTAATGTATGGTGTAGAAGAACAAGATGGTTGTTGGGTGTATGTCAGGAACTGTTGAGATTAGGAGGGTCCTGAGTCTTCAGCAACCATTAAAGCATTGCTAGCAGGAAGACTCAATTGTCTGCTTGTTTGATGGCCTCTCTTGTTTTCCATCTCCAAGCGGTATCCATCAAGGATGCCATAGAGTTCAGTCATGGTAAGGGTGTTCAGATTTTCTGTCCTCTTGATAGAGACACAGTAGAACGTCTACTCATTAGGGAGTGCACTCATGAACTTTCTTGTGAGGTCTCTCAGTTCAAGAGTAATTCCCATAGACTGAAGGGAAGAAATGAGATCCATGTACCTGAAATTTTGTTGGCTAAGTGTCTCTCCGGCAATGCAGGTGAAGTTCTCGAAGTGCTGCTTTAGTGAGTCCTTCTTGGAGTCATTGGAGCTGGAGTACATCTGAGCAAGTGCATCAAACAGTTCTTTGGCTGACTTGCAATGCTCAAACCCTACCATGATGGAGTTGGGTATTGCAGTCATAAGAATGGTTATTGCATTGTTGTCAACGTCCAGCTTCTTCCACTCCTCATCAGAGTAGTCTTCAACGGCTTTCTCTATCATGGCATCGTTTCCACGTGGTGCTGCCACCTTAGGTTTATATGGGCCATTGACAATAGATTGCCACATCTTGTTGTCTTGATACCTGATGAAGCCTTCCATGCTCCTGCTCCATGACCTGAAGTTTTCAGGGTGATGATGAGTGTTTTAGTCATCGTCCCCATTTCTACTTCAAACTTGTTGAGGGCCATTTTGAGTGTGGTGTAAAGAGTGAAAAACATGTTGATTTGGATGGTAAGATCTCACAATGAAGAGCCTAAAAAGCTCTGATACCAATTGCAGGATCGTGTTTTGTCACTTAACACTTGGATTCTCTCAAACTCACTTATACTACACTCGGATCAAATGAAGCAGAATCTCTTCTAAGAGTTGATAATAATATAAAGTAGCAAAGAACACAAAGAAATAATTTTCAAGGCACTTGTATATATTACTTCTCAACTCAAAGTATTACAAGACTCTTACAAGCATGTTACATGAGTTACAATGAGAAACTATATATACTACTACCTACAGCCATATATACTTTGATACCAGTTGGAAACCTATGACTAAAGCATACGCTACAATGCTAAAGTTAAGGTATCTTAAATAAAGTATTATTTAAGATATGGTAGTCATGACATGTCCATGACTTACCTTTTGTCACCAACTGACTTGTACTAACATAAAAAGGTGAACAGTGGAGTAAAGTATGGTTAACTACATGACCCTTTGGGAAAATGCCATGCAGTATCAGAGGTTTGCAGCGGAGTGTCAGATACCATACTTATGTCCACTGCTCATTAGCAGCATCTTCCGAAGGTTAAATGGCTTCGGAAGAACAAGTTCTTCCGAAGCCTTTTATACTTTGGAAGAGGTTGCTTCTTCTGTGGCTTAGGGACTTCTTCTTTGGAAGTCATTGACTTTGATTTCTTCTAAGTCTTGAACTTCGGAAGTGAAGACTTTGTATTCGAAAGTTGGAGCTTTTCCTTCGGAACTTGATCTTGTTCTTTATTTTCGGAAGAATTTCATATCCTTCGGAAGTTCGATGCTTAACTTCGGAAGTCATTTATTAGTTGCACCATAATAGTCTAAGTGATTTGATTTTGGTTGCATCAACCTTCTACTTGATCCAACACTGTTGTATGAGGTTCTTCAAATGTATCACTAACCAGGCTACATGTGGTTCCAATTGCTGAAAAACATACTAAAAGTGTCAATAGAAAATAGTTGATGCGTTCACAAGTTTAACAAAAACAGAGATTAACAAGTATAATGCCAATTAAATAAGCCCATAACCAACCCTATACCCGATTATCCAATCCCCCATCTAATATGAATTGAATCCCTGAATAACAACACCCCAACTATTAAAGAGTAACATGTGCATATAATATGATACGTAAATTGTTCAGGCTCAACGACATTACATGTCTTAGTGTTGTTCACCTATCAATAGGACACACTAAGCGTGAGGGTTTCCCCAAGTAGTACTACCCATACAATTTGTCGGTTTCATTCATAATTAATGGTTATGTAGAACAACAGTCAATGGATATGCATAATAACAAAACTAAAGTTTTAAATAATTGAAAATAATATAAAAACTAATATGTTTTTCACCTCAAAAATGATAGAAGAAACCCTTAAAATAAAGCATTTTAGTATTTGTTTGGTAAATAAAAATATGATAATTTTAACCCGTAAAGCAAATGTAAAGAAAATATGTAAAATCGAAAATGTATATATTATTTTCGAACGACAAATGTACGATCCTACTTTACATATATACATTATTTTAATTGAACTTGCTTATTCACCTTCTAACCAAAATCACATCTCAACTCATTCGACCAAAATCACACCTCAACTCATTCGACCAAAATCACACCTCAACTCATTCGACCAAAATCACACCTCAACTCATTCGAAAGAAAACTCAAAACCAGAAAAACTTGTTATTTTCGAGACTCAAAAATAGGACTTGCAAAATGTTTTGATAAATAAAGTTGATGATTGAGAAACAAAGTTCAGAAAGGATGTTGAACCGACAATAGTTGGGGTAAAAGAGTCCAATAATATTCAGCATCATCAGTCATCATCACCACCATCATCATCATATAAGTACGCTGTCATCCTCCATTGATGGATCCCACCACCTCCCACCGTCTCTCCATTCATTCATATTTATAACACCAAACACCCCCAAATCAATAACCCATTTTCGAACCCTCAATCACCACCATGTTACACCGGCAGAAATCCCTCCCCGTCTCCCACCCCACCGCCACCACCGTCACCGGCGGCATCCGCCGGCGACTCTCCTCCGTCTCCCTCCGCATCCACCCTTCCTCCATCTCCGACACCACCTCCTCTGCCGCCGCGTGGGCCCTCCGCCGGTCGAAATCCGTCTCCTCTATCGGCGAATCGGCGTCTTCTTCGATCAGAAACTGGTGGGAGTGGGGGTGGGGGTGGATTCTCTCTCGAAAACATGCGTTCGCACCAGATCTGGAGTTCAATCGGAACCCTAACCCTAGCGATGGTGGTAGTTGGAGACTTGTGTTCTCGAAGGTGAGATCTGAGATCCGGAGGCTTGTTAGATCTGATAACGTCGGACTCCCGCAGACTGTTCGGTATAACTCCGGCAGCTATGCTCGCAACTTCGACGACGGTAGCAACAGATTCAGAGGTTGAATTTGATCTCAGAAGTGATCAGATTCAGAGATCCATGATCAATTGATCATCATCATCATCATGTTATTGTATGAAATTCTTTTGGTGGTGGTTCTCCGGTGCGGTGAGGGTGATGGGTGTCGGTGGGTATGAAGTTTACTGTGTGAAGGCAGAGTAAAGTTGTTTTGTAAAATTGGTTTATGTAATTTTTTATTCTTGTTATATATGGAATTATTTATTGTATTGTTTTTTTTTTTGATTTGGTAGTTTCTTTTATAGTTATTTGTAAGAATTATATTACAACTAGTTAAAATTATTAAGAAAAAATTTGTAAGAAGTTTTTGTTATGATTGTGTGGATTTAACTTTTACTTTTTGAATGGTGAAGGGTTAACTTTAATCATTAAGTCATTTTGAATTTAGATTGGTGAATTTATGTGTATTCATGAGTTTGGAGAAAATATTCAAGGTCATTTTTACTATTTTTGACTTTTTTTATACACTGAGGTGAAATTATTACGTAAATTAATAATATTTACGTGAAATTATCATGCAAGAATGTATCTTAGATTATAATGTCTGGATTATAATTTTATTATTACGTGATAATTCTATCTTTATATGAATAAAAATACCTCTTGTGTAATGATTATATCTGCAACATTTCTCCTTACGTAATAATTTTATACTTCGTAACAAGTTACACTTTACAATAACTTTGCTCACACATTTGAGTTGTGTTTATGACGGTTTGATAGATGTGAAAGGTTGTTCCTTCAAAATTTTAATTTTGAAAAGTCAAGTATTTAATTTCAACTAATTATTGACTTATAATGTTGTTAATGATTCACCAAGGACATTAAAAGTGTCGATCTAAGTAAATGATCATTTATAATGATCCCAAAACCACCCATTTTCCTTTCCTCATTATCCTTCCGTCATGGCTTTACCTTTGTTCTTTGTTAATGTATTGAGATTAATTTATGTTTTGTTTTGAAATAAGATGATTAACTTTTAGTTGCAAAATAATACAACTATGAATACATTTTAGTAGAAGGACGGTAACACCAAGGCACTTAGAACATTCCTACGTTTATAACTTATAACCATTTATTGATATTGAGAACTGGAGCTACGAAAATATATAGATTTTAGATTAAGATAACACATTAAAAGATCTCTTATACTAAAATGTTAAAATTCAGAGATTCACATGGTTCCAAGTCATTTGAGAGTGAAGTTATTGCAACATTATTACACACAACTTAATTTATAGACGTACACATTTATGATTAAAAACTTATTATTTGATTATGAATAACCATTTCCAACATTACTAGCATGCTAAAGTTCACGGGAATGAACCTCACACATTTTCTTTTAAGTATATAGAAATGTGAATTGGGAGTTGTAACTTTTTCTTGACCTTGAAATGAAATTTCAACTTATATTTTTAGTCTAGATTTTCGCTATAGATAAAAAAATCAGCTTTGTATCCTTACGCTTAATTAGCTCTTGAAAAAAGGCCCTAATGTTATATACATAGCTTGAGACTTTCATTTCTTTGTGTCAAAACTAAATCCCAAACATTAGATGATTGAGTTGATTTAATGACATGCATAACCTATGGATTAGGATCTCATGGGATAAAACCTAGCCGATAACTTGAAACCCTATCACCGATGAAAGATATAAAGAAACTTAGGATGATCAAGAAAGTTGTCGGTCTCTCTCCTTATAAAACTTAAAACCACACCTCTAACACTAATAGGAAGACTTAATTATAGCTTATAGTGACATAGACAGCTCTATTCAAGAGATGTTGCATGTTAGTATCTAGAAATCACTATTATGACACCCTTTCTAATATTAGCTATGCGAATTATAAATCGTAATTTAAGATGGTAATGAAATTATAATTTTAAGGATAACTTTTTGTATGAAATTAAGTTTACGTATATAGTTTATGTGATGAAACCACCCTCATAGCTTCCCCCGACCATAGTTATGATCCTAAAACCTCCACATTCATCTTCATGGTCATAATCATGATCAAACATGTTGCTTACACTTCTTGCCTATGTTGGTTTCTTTTGGAGATGAGCGTGTATGAATATCATATCACGACTTTCATGATCAAGTTGTTGCTTCTTCTCTAACTTAGGAGCTACCGCAATTGATTTTACGTAAAGGAGCAAGTAACAAAGGAAGGGTGCACGTAATCTAGGACTCAATATTCTTATTCTTTTATCGCTTTTTACCTAATATATCAACAACAATTAGAATGTTACATAATAAGAAAATAACTACATAAATAGTGCCATTAGAAAAAAGCCGGATAATAAAAGCACCCCTCTAGTTATGCCCTTGTATACAACCAAAGTATGATTGTGTTATATTGAAATATGTTTATCAGTTTGTAGCAAACAATAATAAACACACCCAACATGTATGAGCATGTGGTATATGTCAAAATAATCTAGTAAAGCATTTATTTTTATTAATAATATTAATTAAACAAGTAGAAGAAACAAAAAGGTGTTAATAGTATGGCATTGCAATAAGCAAGTTGGCCATGTGTATTCCCATGTTTTGGTATGAGGTGTCACCGACACAATCGTTGCCGGTGCCAGCTGGCCACTCCTTTCTCTCCCACAAAAATTATAATGGGTTTAATATTTTTGTAAGGAATATAAATTTTGTGTACACAAATAAAATGTTTTTCTTTAAAACAGTTGTAAGTTGCTGTATTCATCAATTTGCAATTGCAATTACGATTGGAAATTAATTAAATTTATTTGCTTTGTATTCTTGTAATAATTAGTAGGTGTCTTTTATATTTAAAAACAACAAATAATTTTTTAATCAATTCAATACTTACTCTACTCCGATCCAAATTCATTTTACGTATCAGTTGAAACTCGAATGCAACATCACTTAATCGAGGAGCGTACACCTTGACATTATGTTATTATATACAGCAAGTAAAAGATACTTATTATTCTAGGTTAAACAATAACCTATTAACACTTTCAATATGATATAATATAAAAAGAATAAAAGAAAACATCTTTTTCTTATGAGTGTGTATACTTCTTACAAGTATGACCCAGATATATAGAATGTTTAGTTTATAATATAGAATAAATAAAAAGTTATAAAAAAGTTAATTTTAGAAGTTCTTATAATCATAACAAATAATATTTATAACACTCTCATTTGGTTATCAGTTTTATTATGCTTAGTGTTACTATCTCATTAAAACCTTACCAAAAAATATCAGTAAAACAAATTTATAGCTAATGGAAAAAGAGTACATCACACATTTCTTCCCATGGTTTATTTTATGGTATGTTATTATACATTTTAAATATCTTGCTAAAACAACCTAACAATACAAAACTTAGTGAAGAAAAAAAATGCAATGTGTGTAACACTCTTCATGTATATATCCTTTTGAGTGAAAGATGTTGATCTTTTGTGAAAATTGTTTAATAGCTTTATAGTGTATGAAACGTTGCTTGATTGTTCAAATGTTCAATTCATTATATCGAGTAAGGATGTACTTTATTTATGTATGAGTAGTAGTGCATCTTTCAATCAATACCTATCACAATATCCAAGATCATGTTATGTTGCGCTCCTATGTAACAATCCACCCATTGGATCAGGTGAAATGCATAATTGATAATTAACAGAAGTAATAATAGTAAATTTTATTGATATTAAAAAAATACATTCAAGTTTACAAAATATCTAGTCTTAAGATTCCTATGCATCCCAGGTTCCACAAAGTGAACTATTCTCACAGTTTGCTTATCAATCATCTACTTGTATAAGCATATGCAGGACCGTTGAAGGTGGTCAAATACAACATAACAACACAAAGAGCAGAGTAACTAAACTTAATCAAACAGTAAACTGGATTAACCACAAGTAAAGACACTAAGAACACAAGTAATTAAGAGACAGAACACAAGAGCAAGATACACAAGGAGATGGTTTTCAAGGTTACAGTATATTGCTTTCTCAATGTTCTATTATAAGTGTTACAAAGCATAAGGAAAGTTACAAGAACATGAAATACTTATACTACATCCTACAGCCGACCATACTATGAAAGACAGTTGCATACATTGACTAGACACAAAACAAAATCAATTGTAGAGTCAAAAAGGCAGATTGCCTTTTTGACTTTGTAACTATGACATGCCATAGCTCACATCCTTATCTATTACAAAAAGGATAAAATACATGAAGTAGAAAGTTTATAGACTCAAGACCTCAATGAACAGTTACCAAAAGCATGGACCTTTTCACCAACTCATGTAAGTTGGTGACTTCACGGAGTTGCAGCGGAAAGGGGTCCAGCTTTATGGAAAAGTACATCAGATAAAGCATGTTGTTAAAAGTCTTTGAAAGAAATCTGTCTTCAAGAGTTGAGCTTCGGAAGATTTCATCTTTGGCTTCGGAAGATATTGGTCTTGGCTTCGGAAGATTTCACACTTAGAATATTTTTGTTGCTTGTGTGAAACTTCCGAAACATTCTTCTTCAGTACTTGAGCAACATGCATGCAGAAAGACTTTGGGTGTTTAGTTGCTTCAGCCTCTTCATATAATCTCTACAAACTCCCCCTAGGCTGATACTACCAAAACACTTGAAGACTTCAGATATCAACAGTCCTCATCAGGATAATAACCAACCCTTTCTTCATAAGATGATCAGGATCCTTCAGACTATCAAAGTATCTTCTCATGTCAAAGAGATCATGCAGAGGCAGAGTGAACATGTCTTGCCATGTGTAGACATTCTCAAAGCCATGATATCTAATAACATGTCACCTTTCTTGATTTGTAGTGTATGTCCAGGACAGGATGGGTCTTTCTGATGCTAGAGGAGCTCTTGGAATGGGAGATGATGGAGCATCCTCTGGCTGTACATCCTCAGGATGTTCTGACTCATCCTGAGGTTCAGAAAAGGATGCAGTCTTTTTCTTCTTTGGCTTTGGTTTAGAAGCCATCCTTCTTTTTCTCTTTATCACTTTTAACTGAGAAGACTGGCATGTAGCACCTAATTTATCTTCATTGTCTTTTTCAGTTGGGTCTTCCACTCTCACAGGTTCAGATTGAGAGTGAGGCCCTACTGTGGATCAGAAGATGAAGCTTGCTGAGATTCAACATGAGGTCCAGGTTGTGTTGTCTCTAGTTGTTCAAGCTTAACCTCCACTTCAGGTGGAGCTTGACTTGGAGGGGAATGTAAGTCAAACAGCTCTCCACTCTTTATCTTCTGCTTGATCACCCTGATATGCTCATCTATAGTGGATAGAGAGATGGGGCCAAGTCTCCTTCCGGAAAATCCATACAGCTTCAAGAAGCTCATCATCCTCTGTCTGTCTGCAGATTTGTTCATGTTTTTCTGGATGATGGCTTTTGACTTAGCATCTTCTTCCCTTAGCTTTCTTTTGGTTGTCTTTCTTTCCTTGACTATCTCAAGTTCAAGTTGTTTGAGATACTCAAACTCAATATAGTCAAAGGATAAGGGAAGAAGTGCTTCTGCCTGATAGAGGCCTGTGGTACTCAGGTAGCTGATCATCTTGATCCTTTCTTCTTCTTTATCTACCTAAGGTTCTTGTTGAACCATATCCTCATATGCAGGACTTTCTTGAATTGGGGAGAGAGTAGGCACATACTTGTACAATCTTTTCTTTCTTCTGTCTTCTTTGATTTGTACCAATAGCTCTGCATCTTCTGCCTCTTTCTTCTCCTTTGACCTTTCCAAGTCAACCAGTTCATTCAGTTCCTCCAAGAGGACAGAAATGACATTGTCTATGTCATAGTTCCTTGTCTGCAGGTAGTTTATCCGGACTACCCTTAACTTATCATTCTGAGTATCTAGTCTGGGGGCAGCCCTGATAGCAGACTCCATGAGTCTTGCAGACTTAGAAGAGGAACTTTCTCCCCTCAGCTTCCTTTTCCTCTCTCTTCTCCTCCTCAATCTACTTAGAAGTCATTTTTGTTTTCCCTTTGTCACTCACAGACCTTTGTGACTCAGGGTGGTGAGAGCTTTGGCCTTCATTGCTTGGTGTAGCATCCAAGCTCAGGCCAGAGAGAGGTTGAGAAACACCTTCACTAGCAGGTGTCTCAAAAAGGGAATTGATCTTTGCAGCAGTTGTTGGTGATAAGATAGGGCTCTGAGGTTCTGTCACTAGGCCTTTAGTCAAGGTTTCCCCTATGAAACTATTCTTAGGGTCTGCCTCAACATCTAGTTGACCGATGACATTGCCTGATTGCCTTAGTCTTCTTCTAAAGCTGAACTCTACAGTGATCCGGTCTTGGATTCATTGAGCCAACTTGTCAGCTTGGCACGTTGACTAAATCCAGACCTTCATAGAAGTTCAAGGTCTGAAAGTTGAAGATCTCTTGCTGCCCTTGAACTCTAATGATGATTAGGGCTCTTTTGTTGTTGTCATACCTCCACCCAATGATGTGATTTGAAGATGGTGGAGATGACAAAGCCCTTAGCATCCCTTCCTCAAACATACTCTGTATGAAGGAGTCTATGTAGTTCACATCAATGTGAACTTGAGGAAGTTGCTGAGTATGCATAATTGCAAGTGAGGATGGTGAGTCCTCAGTGTCCATACTCTCTGAAGAACTCCCAGGTTCTGTGATTGTAATGACTTCCTCCACCTTTTTGGTAGCATCACCTACTTGCATAGGTGAGCCAGGATTTAGGTCATTCACATCCACAGGTTCTTGTGTTCCTGGTTGAGCTCCTCTTAAAGGTCTTCCAGCTAGTTGGTCCTTAAGATAAGAATCTCAAGTTGCTGATCATTGACCCTGTTTTGCAAGGTAGTCACTTGAGATTCAAAGTGACTGACCTTGGAAGCTAAATAGGTGCATGTTTGAGATAGTTTTTGCACCTTTAGTCTTAATTCCCCTCATCTTCATCAGAAGAATCATTGGGGGATGAGATGATTGGACCAGGGTCCTCTCTCTCACCACCAGCTTCAGGTTCTTGGCTGCTGGATTTCCTCTGCTCACTGGCAATCTCAGTTGAGATGTCAGTGGGCTGAGTTGCCATGGTTGAGGTCTTAATGATGTAATCACTTTCAAAAGTGAGAGCCTCTTCCATATGGACATCCTGAACCGTTTAGAAGTGTCCACCTCAATAATAGGTGACTGATGTGGGCTAGAAATAGGAGCCTCAGAAGCACTCCTCTCTCTTTGAGTAGGGGAAAAGAATAGAGAATCATGGTACTCACTGAAACCTAGATCTTCATTAGTGTAGAAGTCAAGGTTGGGGATTGGTTGGTTGAGATCTAAAGGCTGGGGATGGTAACTGTCCCCTAAAGGTTGATCACTTGAGTGTTGAGACTCAGAGTGACGGCTTAACGCATTTGGGCTTATGAGCTCATCAGGCTGAGCATGAGGAACCTCAGTACTGATCCTTGAAGAGATGGGAGTGGTCTGCTCCTCATGAGAAGTGGGAGCTCTAGTGTCCACTTCTTCCTATATGGGTGAGTGTATAGGGGCCTGCACAGACTGAATAGCCTGAGTAGGGGTTCATTTGGATTTTCTTTGGTAGGTGAGGGTGATTTGTGGCTGTTTAGGTGGTTGGGATGTAGAAGGTGTGGTTTCAACACTATCTGGTGCTGCTAGATTGTCACCTTGAGCAATGAGCTCTAATATTTTTGGGACCAGGGTTGTTTCTACCCCAATAGTGGGCTTTCTTAGTATTTTAAAGATGTTGGGCTTCATCTGTCCTAGTTTAAGAATATTACATATTCCTCTTAACTGTGAGCCCAGTTCACAGTTAAGAATGTATTAAACATATCTAAGGAACATGTAATACTGTAAGGAGTCCAAGTTTGCAAGCAGATTAGTATAAACAAACTAAGAATACCTAAACTTGACCCCCTGAACCATCCTATAGACAATGATGGAGAGATCCTTAGGAATTTATGCTTGTTTGATAAGTTGTGGATAACCACATAGAGCAGGAATTTCCATTGGGATGAGACCTTCCCTTTCCTAAAGGTCTTGACAGAGTAGTCTCCCTCATAACCATCTACTCAAAAGAATGATTTACTGCTTCCTTTGGGAAGAGCACCTCACCTTCTTCATTATCCAGCTGAAGATGCATGTTGAGTATGGCCGGAGTGATGAAGATTGTTCTCCCCATCCATTACGACCTCTTGGCAGGTCTTCCAGAATTCTAGCAAATGATCCTCATAAAGTGGAGGATCAATGATTAGGGAGGTGAAATAGTTCGACAGAGCTAAGAAACAGCAAACCTCTGAGAAATGAGGATCTTTCTCAGAGCTTAACAGAGCAACCTGATTATGTTGCATGTGTAACTACAGGGTAAAGTTCGGGTCATTTCTGTGAAGAGAGTTGGCCATTTTGAGAGAGCTTAAGGATGAAGAAAGATGGAAGAAAGTAATTTCAGAGAGAAATTTAAGGTTTTAGGTTTGGAGGAAAGAAGCAGATGATAGAAAGAGGGGAAACCGTTGGGTTTATATGTAAAAAGGATTTCAGATAAAGTTTAATGAAAGAGGATAATTTGGAAATCCGAATGTCGGTCCCACCTCTGAAAATGTAGTTTACTTTTGCTCAAAAAGTAGTTTTCTTGGAAGTCAAAAAGCTTATGAAGGTAAATTATCTTCGGAAGTTTTTTAATGATAAAGCTTCCGAAGCTAATGACTTCGGAAGATTTTCCTAAGAGTTGTGAAAATTTTGACTTCGGAAGAAAATCAAGAATTGAGAGTTTTGTTCAAGAACAAAACTTCTGAGAGTTAATTTGCTTCAGAAGAAAAAGATCCTTGAAAACATATAAGTGCCAAAGAAGATTTTAAGCTTTGAAAGATATTTCAAAAATTTCTTCCGAAGGTAAAATACTTGGGCAGTTAGTTGTTTTAAAGGCATAAGTTTCTTCCCAAGTTAAAAACATAACTTTCGAAGGATCAAAATTTTCATAATTTTAAGGAAAGTCCTCAAAAAGTTTTTCATCCAAAGAAAACAAGAGCTTATGATAGTGATGAACTAGACAACTTAGGACACACATTTTTTAAGAAATAATAAGAATTAGTTTTAAGAAAAACCTACTCAAAGTTGATCATCCTAATAGCTGATGCAAGATATTAAATCTTTGTTTAATTAATTCCTTTTCATAATGATCTCTTATTAAATGATACCTGATGTTGATATGTTTGGTATGCTACCCTGGATTCTCTGTGATTGAGATAGCCCTATTGTTTACTATGTGAATGGGAGTCTCCTTGAAGTTGAACCCATAGTCCAGCATCTGATTCTGAATCCAAAGCACTTAAGCACAACAGCTTGCAGCAGCAATGTATTCAGCTTCAGCAGTTGATGCAGAGACACAAGATTGTTTCTTGCATTGCCATGACAACCCTTCTACCAAGAAACTGACATCCCCTAGATGTAGACTTTGCAGTCATATTGCAACCACCATAATCACTATCTGTATAAGCATACAGATTGAAGTCGGGATTCTTAGGATACCATAGACCAAGTGTTGAAGCATCTTTAAGATATCTTAGAATCCTTTTGACAGTGATAAGGTGAGACATCTTAGGGTTGGCTTGATATCTTGCATAGATACAAGTGGCCGACATAATATCAGGCCTGCTAGCTGTAAGATACATAAGAGACCCAATCATAGCCATGTATAAGTGTTCATCTACACACTCCCCATCAAGATCAGGTCCAAGGGAGTGGTTTCTAGCTATGGGTGTCCTAGCAATCTTACAATCAGTCATGTTGAACCTCTTGAGTATGTCCTGAACTTACTTTGACTGACTAATGAAGATGCCATCTTCAACTTGCTTCACTTGAATTCCCAAAAAAATTTAAGTTTCCCTATGGCACTCATTTCAAATCTGTCCTTCCTTAGCTTCTCAAAGTCTTTGCAGAGTTTTAGATTAGTTGAACCAAAGATGATGTCATCCATATACACTTGAACTACCAATATGTCATTTCCCTGTCCTTTGATGAAGAGAGTTCCATCTATAGTACCTCTCCTGTATCCATGTTTGCAAAGTACTGAGATAGAGTCTTATACCACTTCCTGGATGCCTGATACAACCCATAAAGAGCTTTGTCAAGCTTGCAGACATAATCAGGATGATCAGGATCTATAAAACTAGGTGGTTGTTTGACATACACCTCTTCATCAATCACTCCATAAAGAAAAGCACACTTCACATCAAGTTGAAAGACCTTGAAGTTCTTGGATGCAACAAATGCCAGGAATATCCTAACAACTTCTAGTCTTGCTACAGAAGCAAAGACATTAGTGTAGTCAATTCCTTCTTCTTGTGTGTATCCTTGAACAACTAGTCTAGCTTTATTTTTTATGATAAAGCCTCTATCATCCTTCTTGTTCCTAAACACCTTTTTGGTTCCAATGGTAGTCTTCCCATGAGAAGAAGACAAAAGTTCTAAACTTTCTGTCTTTTGAATTGAAGTAGCTCCTCTTGCATAGCTTCAACCCAACTTCCATCCTTGAGAGCCTCATCAACTTTCTTTGGCTCTATTTGGGATAAGAAACAAGAATGAAGACAAATATTTTCTTCATCCTCTTGTTCTTACCCCTGTGACAACATCTCCAATGATGTTTGTGCTCGGGTGAGACTTATGGATCCTTAGCTGAGGGATCACAGCAAGTTGCTGAGAAAGATCTAAATTAGAGAAATTTAGATCTGGCATAGATGTTTGTCCCACCACATCAGCACACTTATCAAGAGAAACTTGATCCAAGGAGTATGTGGCATCATTGATGTTGTCATCAATGGAGTGGTTATCAGCATCAAGAAAGTCTTGATCACTATCACCACTACCATCATTGTCTTTTGAATTTGAAGTATCTTTATCTGGTTGTAGAGCCTCTGAGCTGGAATCTAAAGGCATACCAGATGTATCAGCTGAGTTTGTCATTGTGATGCTGATAGAAACCTCATTTGCAGAAGTAGTCCTAACTAGAGCTGAAGATATGTTACTTGAAGATCTTCTCAGCTCAAATCTTGGATTCGGATCACCTGTATTTAAATTTTCTGCAGCATTTGAAACAGTCTCACAAGATTTGTTAAAACAGTTGGTAATTAAATCAAGATCAAAACCCCAATCAGGACCAGAACCAGTCACATAGGGTGTGTGTTCATTGAAAGTCACATTGGCTGACTCCTCAACAATTCTAGTTCTGAGATTGTATACTCTGTAAGGCTTAGCTTGGGAAGAGTATCCAATGAAGTGTCCATCATCTGATTTCTCAGCAAATTTGGCAATTTGATCTTTGGTATTCAAGATGGTGCAAGGACATCCAAATGACCTGAGAAAACCAATGAAAGGTTTCCTCTTGTGCCAAAGTTTATAAGGAGTCTTCCATGAGTCTTAACCATAAAACTCTGTTCTGCACATAGCAGGCAGTGTTGACTGCCTCTGCCCAGAAGGTGATGGGCAGCTTAGAGTCAGACAACATGGTTCTTACAGCTTCAATCAGTGTCATGTTTCTCCTCTCAGCAACACCATTCTGTTGAGGAGTCCTGGGAGCAATGTATTGTCTTGTAATACCCTTTTCATCACAAAATGCATTAAGGGTTTGGTTCTTGAATTCAATTCCCTGATCACATCTTATGATTTTGACCTTGTGATCAGATTGATTCTCAATATTTAAGATAAAATTCTTTAGAATCTCAGGAGTCTCATCCTTAGTTCTAAGGAATAAGACCCAAGTGAATCTTGTAAAGTCATCTGTGATCACTAGACAGTAAGAGGTTCTTCCTAGACTCATTACACTAGTGGGGCCAAAGAGATCCATATGTAACAAGTGTAGGGGTGTAGTGATGGAGTTCCTTTCTTTAGGCTTGTGAGATACCTTATGTTGTTTCCTTTTCAGGCATGCAACACGATGGTCATCACTTGTAAACTCTTTCTTTGGCATTCCAGTTACCAAATCATTCTTAATTAGTTTATTCATGTTCTTAAAGTTTACATGGAACATTTTTATATGTCATAGGAAAGACTCATCACTATTTGCTTTAGACAGAAAGCATGAAACTTATCCAGTGGGAGATGTTTCTTGCAGATCCATCTTGTACATGTTCCCTTTCCTGAGATGATTTGAACATGAACCAGAACTCTTAGCAGAAGAGTTGAGGTTGATGTCTTCAGTCTTTACCACTTCAAACCCTGCAGAGATAAAAACTTGTTTTTGCTTGGAGTCAAAAGTAGCCTTGATCGCTTGAGCCTTCCTAGCTTTTCTTTTGCTCTTTCTGATCAAGTTCTTCCTCATTGACTTGGTTATCATAGTCTTTTGATAGTGGCCCTTCTTAGAATCCTCGTCTTCACTCTTCTCAGAGAAATTTTTCACTATCACTTCTTCATCCTCTTCACTCAAAGGATCTATGAAAGGAAGCTCATCTTCACAAGTTCCACACCTAGATGATCTTAAAGACAAGATTGTGTGTGGAGGAGCTATCTCATTTGATCCTAGTCCCTGCTTGTTTTGATAGCACACATTGTTATGCAGGGATAAGGATATCATGTTCTTGAAGGTTTCTTCTTCAAGAACACACTTGTCTGCCTGATTTTGCTGATCACAAGCTCAGCCTGGCACTCAATCATCTTAGTTATGAGATCCTTGATCTAAGTCCTAAAGTTTGTATGCTCATGTTTTAGAACTGAAATAGTTTTCTCTAAGTCCTCTATCTTCAGTTTATAATCATTTTCAGACTTTCTAAAATCAGTTTTAAAATGTTTAAGGACTCAAGATCATATCTCAATTCCAAGTTGTAGGACTTGTATCTATTAACTTTAGCAATGCATGGTTAGGGGTACAGAGATGTTGTTGGAGCATATATAGTCATATATAGTGTGTCCGTCGCTTGTCGAATAGTCTAGGCTTAATGTTATACACCTGATATGTTGTAAACATATGAAACTAGGCCATTCGCAGGAGCATATGCGAATGAGACTCAGTCGTATGACTGAGCCATGCTAATGGACCAGCCGTGCGACTGAGAGATGCGATTGGGACATTTGTAAGACTGAACCATAAGTATGGTCCAGTCGTACGATTGAACCATACGCATGGTCCAGTCGTACGATTGAACCATACACATGGTCCAATCGCACGAATGGGCCCAGTCGCATCTAATATGGGCCGAGGCCTATATATACCAGTTCAATGTGTAGAGAGATTAAGGATTTCAAAAGGTTTTAGAAACAGTGTGCCCGGGAGCCTAGGGCTGCCGGATGAGAGGGGAGATCATGCTCGATCTTCCCCTTGCCAAGAGTCTTGATTCTTATGTTGTAACGAGCTTGTAATCATTAGGTTTTATCAATAAAACCATTCAATTATAGTTCGTATTATTGTTTGACTTTCGGTTTGATGTTGTTTATCCTTCCGTCAATAACATGCTCGGATGTTTACCGATCCAGCCGACTTCACAATTGGTATCAGATCCGGTTACTGCTAGAATGATCGAACAATCATTCTAGCAACCCGAGCTCTTGATTTCTGGATCAAAGTTCAGATCTTGACGTTAACCCACTTCGTGTTCTTCGTGTTTTGCTCAGATCTTGTTATGTGTGTTGCTTCTATGTTGAAATCGAATTCGAAACCACATTCCTATCACCCTTTCGAATCTGATGATGTCTACTGTGTTTCGGTTCATGTTGAATTCGTCTGATTAGGGTTTTGGGCAGCCCTGGTGGCTGCAGATCTGAAAATCTGCGTGTAGACCCGTTCATGCGATTGGGCCATGCGAATGGACCATTCGTACGACTGGACCATGCGAATGGCCCATTCGTGCAACTAGACCAGTCGTCTGTTCAGTCGTGCGACTGGACCAATCGTATGTTCAATCGCATGAATGAGTCATCCGCATTGACTCATCCGCATTTGTTCCAGACTAAAAAATAAAAATATAAATAAAAAAATAAAAAAAAGAGTCTGGAACAGCTTCTTGCACAGATTTGAAGATGAGCAAAGCATATTTACCCTGAGGTTCTTTTGTCAAATAAATTCGATGTGTACCCCATTATTCGTCGGACTTCCAGAATAGGTGAATGTATTTGGAACACGAAAGAAAGAAGAGAAGATGTCAGCAGTTGGTGTTGATTTTGTGGGGTAGTCCAGAGCATCTGACTACTTATGGGCCAATCAAGTTATATTTATCCACACAGAACGGATTCTGCTTCTTAGGGGGAATCCTTGTATAGAGAAAGTGAAGACGCAATCAGAAAGTGATGATGTGAACCGGTTTCCGATGATGAATCTTCGTGCATGCTGATTTGGTTGATATTGTCAGCTGTAGATTGGAACCTTCAACCTTTTGCCTAATACACCGTGTGAAGATGCAAGAGAGAACAATGTCTATATATTGGTATATGCTGAATGTGAGGGGGAATTTTTGCAGGTGGTGATGTTAATCAGGTTAGCCTGTGTGAAGATTGAAGCAACGGAAAACTGTTCGTGTCATTATCTGGAAAAATCAGTCATATGGGGAATCTTGCTGCTATGATGGTGTTCTGCAAAGTAAACGAAAGCTGTTGTGCCTAAATTCATTTTCAGGGATGTGGTAGTAACCTGACGGATCGGCAACGTTGGCTAATATGGTTTTCATTTGATTCTATTGGCAACCAGAGCAAAGATTGACTGAAGATTGTAAGAGGTGTTATCTACTATTCGCAAGCAACGTCCAAGGAGGAATTTGTTGGAGCATATATAGTCATATATAGTGTGTCCGTCGCTTTTCGAATAGTCTAGGCTTAATGTTATACACCTGATATGTTGTAAACACATGAAAATGGGCCATTCGCAGGAGCATATGCGAATGAGACTCAGTCGTACGACTGAGCCATGCTAATGGACCAGCCGTGCGACTGAGAGATGCGATTGGGACATTCTTAAGACTGAACCATAAGTATCGTCCAGTCGTACGATTGAACCATACGCATGGTCCAGTCGTACGATTGAACCATACGCATGGTCCAGTCGTACGATTGAACCATACACATGGTCCAGTCGTACGATTGAACCATACACATGGTCCAATCGCACGAATGGGCCCAGTCGCATCTAATATGGGTCAAGGCCTATATATACCAGTTTTAATGTGTAGAGAGATTAAGGATTTCAAAAGGTTTTAGAAACAGTGTGCCCGGGAGCCTAGGGCTGCCGGATGAGAGGGGAGATCATGCTCGATCTTCCCCTTACCAAGAGTCTTGGTTCTTATGTTGTAACGAGCTTGTAATCGTTAGGTTTTATCAATGAAACCATTCAATTATAGTTCATATTATTGTTTGACTTTCAGTTTGATGTTGTTTATCATTCCGTCAAGAACATGCTCGGATGTTTACCGATCCAGCCGACTTCACAGATGTTTCAATACCTAGGCTTCATCATGATCTACCATCAATGCTTGGTTTGGAGAAGCATCTTCCACTTGAAAGATCCAGTCAAAGCCTTCTTCTTCAATAGCAACAGCAGCCTACTACTTTGGCTTCTCATTTTGGGTGGCTTTATCAGTGTAGTTTGGTCTGGACTGTGTTTGGCCACCATTTGTTCTAGGTGCCTCACACTCCTTGGCAAAGTGGCCCATCAAGTTACAGTTGTAATAATTGACTTTGCCTTTGTCCAGCCCAAACTTTCCACTAGTTGCACTACTTGGAAACTTCCTTCCAGTCCGCTTGTAGAACTTCTTGGCTCTGTGAGTGAGAATAGCCATCTGCTGGACTATCTCCATGTACTCCAGATCAACTGGATGGATACAGTCCAGGTCTTCAAGGGTGGAAAGAAAGCTTCCACAACTTTCATCAGAAGACACAAAGGGTTGAGAAGAACTTGTCTCTTGGAATGGGCTTCCTTGAGTGTAGTTCTCCCTTGGTGTCTCTAGGAAGATGATGAAAGGAACCTTTGGTGAGTTGTTAGGGTAGCATATGAGATGATATTGGGGTTCTATGATATCCCTTTCAACCACATGAAAGGCTAAACCCATTTGATTGTTGGAGTTGCCAGATGAACCTTGCATGTTCATCTCCATCTGGTAGCCATTGAGAATCCCATATAACTCTGTCAGAGTGAGAGTTTTGAGGTTCTCAGTCTCTTGATCACCACACAGTAGTGTTTCCATTGCCTAGGAAGTGAGGACATGAACTTCCTTACAATGTCTCTATTCTCAAGAGCAACTCCTCCATCCACAAGGGTATCCACAATCTCAACATGCCTGAAGTATTGCTGAGTCATGGTTTCACCTGCTTTGAAGGTGAAGTTTTCAAATTGCTGCTTCAGGAGATCCTTCTTGTACTCCTTAGCTTTAGAGGAACCCTCATATATCAGTTTCAATGCATCTCAGAGCTACTTAGCTGTTTTGCATTTCTTGAAACCTCTATATACAGAGTTTGGAAGAGCAATCTGAAGGGCTGTCATGGCTTTTCTATCAATCTCTACTCTCTTCCTGTCTTCATTAGAGTAGTTTGCCATAGCCTTGGGGATCATACCACCACCAGTAGCAAAAGGGGTGCTTGGTAAGTAATTTCCATTCTCAACAAACTCCCACATTCTTGAGTCTAGAGACCTGATGAAACCTTCCATTCTTAGGCACCAGGTATCAAAGTCATCAAGAGTGATAAATGGGGACTTGTTCATGGTTCCAGTTTCCATATTAGTCTTGGAAATGGCTGCCATTTGAAAAGTTGAGTATTTGTGTGTGTGAGGAATCTTAAGATGGTAAGATCTTATATCAAGAGCCTGGAATGCTCCGATACCAAATGCAGGACCGTTGAAGGGTGGTCAAATACAACACAACAACACAAAGAGAAGAGTAACTAAACTTAATCAAACAGTGAACTGGATTAACCACAAGTAAAGACACTAAGAACACAAGTAATTAAGAGACAAAACACAAGAGCTAGATACACAAGGAGATGCTTTTCAAGGTTGTAGTATATTACTTTCTTAATGTTCTATTACAAAGGTTACAAAGCATAAAGGAAAGTTACAAGAACATAAAATACTTATACTACATCCTACAGCCGGCCATACTATGAAAGCCAGCTGGATGCAATTGACTAGACATAAAACAAAATAAATTGTAGAGTCAAAAGGCAGATTGTCTTTTTGACTTTGTGACTATGACATGCCATAGCTCACATTCTTATCTATTACAAAAAGGATAAAGGACATGAAGTAGAAAGTTTACAGACTTAAAACCTCAATGTACAGTTACCAAAAGCATGGACCTTTTCACTAACTCATGTAAGTTGGTGACTTTACAGAGTTGCAGGGAAAAGGGGTCCAGCTTTATGAAAAATTACATCAGGTAAAGCATGTTGTTAAAAGTCTTTGAAAGAAATCTGTCTTCAAGAGTTGAGCTTCGAAAGACTTCATCTTTGGCTTCGGAATATATTGGTCTTGGCTTCGGAAGATTTCACACTTAGAATATTTCTGTTGCTTGTGTGAAACTTCCAAAGCATTCTTTTTAGTACTTGTGCAGCATGCATGCAGAAAGACTTTGGGTGTTTGGTTGCTTCAGCCTCTTCATATAATCTTTACAGTATACTTAAACAACATCACCGAATGATGGTAAGTTAATGAAACACAACTAATAAACAAGCTAATTATTATGCAATGGGTCATAGCTTAACCGAAAACTTGGTGCCTTTCATGGCTTTGATAACAACTCACCAACAATGTATAGTATCCCCCAAATCCTTACATAGGTATGGGTGCATCGCATGGACATATTGCCATAGGGTCCATACACCTTGCTAAGCATTGCCGCCCAACAAATCCCTCTCCGAGATTCTCACACCCATTAAGCATAAATGGATCCAATCAGACACCCACTAACATAATGCATATTATGGCATTTTTATTTATTATCAGTTGACCACACTAATACACAATGTGTATAAAACAATCATGATAACCCCCCTGAACTATAAGTCTAGTATTTGATATATAAGAGAAATAATAATTCTTGATCCTATCAATTATTAGGCATGCTTATACGATAAACTAGGAATAGGATTAGAAAATGGCTAATCATCACTGAAGTTAGCTTTGGGTGACTTGTTATAGTTTAAGCATAGTTGATCAACCTATGTATTATCTAGGGCTACATTACCTACTTCATAACCTAGTCATGACCTCCAAATTCCATTCCCGAACCGAATACAAATATTACAAACTTAAACATGGACATGTGTTAGCTTCCCATGTGTTTCTGAACTGCCACATCCATTATGACCCACAACAACATTACGTTGGTCCTCATTAGTGCTAAGTCAACAGCTACATGTTAATCCATTAAATTATGTCATCACGACACATGTGAATTAACGGTTGATTCCTTAACCTGCACATTGCGGCCTACATCTTCCCACGATGAGGTCATTATTGCCTTTTAATATGTTGCAACCCACAACCTTTTGCTGTTGCGGCCCGCATTGGTCTTGGAGAAATTCTATTTATTGTACTTGGCCATTTTAGTAAAAAAATTTCGCATTTTGCACCTTGATTCTAGCTAGGGGTTGCGCCCATTGGGCCCCGCTACTAGGAGCACTATCCTCGATCCTTGTTTGATCAGAGGCTTATGCTCAACTAGGGTTATTACTTCCTATCATCTTTATAAAAACCCATCCTCGAAGTTTTATGGAAAGATTTGTGGATTTTTTTAGGTCTTCCTTTGATTCCCACGTGTACTCTTGATTGTGATGTGCATTACATTTGATCTTGACTAATGAAATTTCATTGCAATGTAATTTCTTTATCTTCATATCCTTAACTTGTAATGGTTCTTCTTTTAGATTTATATCTACATCTACAAGCGATACGTGTTGGGCTTCATCTACTACGCATTTCTTTAGACTTGATACATGAAATGTATCATGTACCCTGCTTAGTTCTTTAGGTAGGTTTAATATGTAGGCTACATGCCCGACTTTAGTTATCACTTCAAATGGCCTAACATATCTTGGTTTAAGCTTACATTTCTTCTCGAACCATATTACTCCCTTCATACGTGATACTTTAAACATCACTTTGTCTCATATTTGAAATTCTAGTGGTCTTCATCTTTGGCTTGTATAACTATTTTGATGATGTTGTGCACTTTATATGCTTTCTTTAATATGTTTTTATCTTATCGATTTTTTCTTGAAATATATCAGGACCTGACAACTAGTTATTGCCTACTTCTATCCCAACTAGGGGCAGCCACCTCTTATACCTTTCTACCGGGGGCGCTGACCCTGACCCTTTTCTGATCACGATGCTTCTGTTCAACTAGGGGTATAACATTCTAGCATCTACAAAATTGACCAAATTTGTTTCAATGGGTTAGGTTAATAAAGTATAATTTCATACATTTGTACTTTAATGGTATCCAAACATTAGGTTCAGCTCATTCAAATTCTCTTTAATAGACACTAAGTTAACATAATATATAACGTCCCAAGTGCACTTAACCATGGTATTTTTGGACTAAATATTTTCATTCTTTGATAGGGGATCTGATTATTTATCAACTTTTAATATACTTATGGAATGAGTTTTATTAATGTTAACCATTTCAATCTCTTTAGAGTGTAATTTGATAAAAATAAGACTACACATATACTTGAATTGAAGTCGATAAATAATTATACTCTTTCAAGATATTTCAAAAATTTTCTTTCAAAAAGTACGATGGTTTACACTTGATATGTTTAACATTATCATTATAAATTGTGATTATAGTGAACTTTTAATTGTAAAATTTTGATCTAAAGTGTGACTATGTTTATCAAACTCATACCCTTGTTTATCAAAATATGTACTGAGTTGATCTTATCATATTTGATTGATTGTTAAATTTTTTTTTTTGAGATTCCTTGACAAACTTTTTACGTTCTCTACTATTTATGCCCACACACTAATCATTAGTTTGGCACATAGCAAACTTTAATTTCAAAAAACCATATTATGCCATTCTTGACAAACTTATTTATGTTTGGATTAACTATTGATCTTTTCACACTCACTTAGAAAAACTTAACGTTCATTATGCTAAGAACCAGTCACGGCATAGTTTAGTTAATAGTTAGAACCACATCTTTAATTTCTTAAAGTTTTGAGCAACCTTACAATATGAGTTTACCCCATAAACCATACGTATAACTAAATTTAAGTCTAACGTTAAAAATTCTTTTCTTTTAGTTTTTTTAATAACACATTCTTTACTAAAGAATATAACCTAATTAATTTGCACTTATAATGATTTGAACTCACATTATTTTTATAGGAGGCGATCACTAACATTAGTAAACTATTGAACAACAACTTGTTTCAATTAACTTCTCTAAAAAGTATGTTATATTAAAAAATTACTTATATCTTAAATCCCTAAATAGAGATCACCCATGCATGATAGACAAATCTATTATGCATACATGGTCTTTTTATTTTATTTTGTTTTATTTTATTTGCATGTTTTTCTCTTAGGTTTATCTTTTCTTTTTGTCATACTCAATTGTTGTTACATGTATCCTTTATACCTTTTAATTATGCATTTTTTCTTAATTATTACAAATTCACAATTCATTTTTTTTGTTTTCTCTAATAAGTTTTAAAACACATTATGTTATTGAATTCCAATATGTTACCGTGATGTGTTTGTTTTCATGTATGTTTTGCTTTAATTTTAGTCAAAACGACATCACACATTAAAATATAGATTAAGAAAAGCACAAACGTAAAAACCGTTAAATCTAATTAAAGGGATCGAGTTTTTTATAGATCATTTATCTCCTTCTACAACTTTTAAAATATGATATATTATAACATCCAAATTTGTACGTGATTTTTTATCAACTATAATATTTTCATCGTTACATCTTTTCTAGGTTGTGATGTGCTTATTCTTGTCAATATTCAGAAATGTATTTTTAGCATTTATATACCCTTTCAAGTATTGTTAATGACCAGTCACAGCGCATGAGTTTGTTATGTTTTTGTGTCTTGCATACAATTTTGAATATTATTAACGATTTAACACCTTTGTTTTTCTTATATAAAATTGTGTTATTATTAGCGCCACCTTCAACTTGCGGTTACATCAACGTTTCAATTTTATTTTCTTGCATATTCTTATTGCCCCCGCCCCTTCAACAGAGGGGTTCACAACAACATTTCAATGTTTTAGGTTTTTCTAATCTAATTATATTACGACGCAACATGAAAATATAAATACTAGTTATATTTGTACTCAACAAAGGCAAGAATTGGATTGTAAAATGGGATGTGTAACAGGTACACCCTACAGATATATTGACGTCAGAATACAGTTGGTATGCCTAGACCAGTTCTACAACAAATCACATCAGTCATTCACGTCTCTAACGACTCATTAACTAATCCACGATTTCCGTTTTTAACAGCCCGTGAACCGTCGAACGAGCTATTTCATTTTATTTTAACAGGCCTGTAGTGTTTTTAAGTTAAATAACAACGGAGTAAAGATTTTGGTCCTCCCGCCTGCATACCCGTCACCATCTATGAATCCTTTGAATATTAAGTTAAAGTAATCAAAGTGGAAAATCATCTGACGATCATGACCCGCCAACTTTTATGTTTGGCGTATTTCTTCTAATATCTAGATCATCATTTTATTTGTCCACACCCAAATATGATAGCAAAATAAATCAACAATTTTTGTTGCAAGAATATATAAAGTTAATCTCACAACTATTAATGATTTACATCTTAACATAATGCATGTTCTCTAGTAGGGCACCTCAAAAAACTAAGCCAAGATACACAACACTCATTTAATAAACCTTATGACTGGTATCTTCGTTGCACAAAAACTTCATAATATTTCAAGATCAATTCTTGTCATTCTGCCAACGATGGTTATGTATTAGTACCAGAATGGTCTCACAACGGCGGGTCAAACTCACCCAATAAAACGAAAAAAGAAATAACATATGTTCGTTTCAAACTCACTCGCAAAAACTCTTCTCACGTCTTCTATTACTTCCATATGAAGACATTAATTAACTCATTTCAAATTACTCACTTGATAAAACAAAATAACATATGTTCATTTATATCATACGTTTATATAAAAGCTTATAGGAAAAACTTCACTAGTAACAAAATTTTAGAAGTGTTTCATATGTCACTTATATTTTTATTTATTCCAATTAGGTTACTAACATTTTCCGGTTAGTTTACATATATTTTTTCAATTTTTTTAAATAATTCATAATTTTTTAAATAATTCAGTTTTTTATAGGTGCTGTTAATTTTTTGAGTTAATTATATGAAAGGTCCTTCTGGTTAGACCTGTTTTCATTTTTGGTCCATGAGTTTGAAAAATTACAAGGTGGTCCAAACTTTTGAAAAAACATAACACAAATGGTCCCCATCATGAATGGTTGTTATCTTTTTTTTTAATGGTTGTTATCTTTTTTTATTAAATGCTTGCAAAATGATCAAAATATTCTTTATGACTAAAACCAAAAACTTAACAAAAATGAATTAATTATAAGGTGGGTCCCACCCACCACTTCATCTTCAACTCTCACCTTCTTTTAATTTGACTAGTCCGCCACCACCACTACCTACCGTTGGCACCTGTCACTAACCGTTACCCCATGGTTGCTTTCTTACACATCTAAACCTAACTCACTAACGGTAGATTAACAGAGCATTCGATTTGAAAAGAAACAAATTGATTAACAACAAACCATAGGTTGGATTTTGTTGGGTGTGTTGAGAAAATTAATTATTAATGGGGTATGAAGTGATGATTAGATGTTGGAAATGACTTGGAAGGGAGGCTGGTGGGATGCGACATGGCAACAACGCAACACCATATGTAGATGCAGGAAATATTGCTCCTCTTCTATGACTTCTAATGACCAAGTTAAAAGTTTGGTGAATATGGTGTGTCACACCCCGACCTTGACGGCGGAAATGTCGAGATGTGAGGGTTAAGATTGTTCAGAGCCACATAACATTATTATTAAAACCCAATTATGATAATCATAAGTTTCAAATATAACATTACAAACATAAGTCTCAAATAAGAAATCAACAATACCAAATAAGAAATAACTTAAGACAATTCATTTATTAAACTAGATTCATTCCTAGATGTGAAAGAATTTCAAAGATGGCTATCAAACTTGCGCATTTCCTGAAACATGTTAAAAATAAAAGGTCAACATAATGTTGGTGAGATTTCCATAGTTTTCATACATAAGTATATAAAAGATGGCAATTCATGTCGTAAGTTAGTGAGCAAAGTAATTAGGGATGTATGACAGATGCAACAATCAAACCTTGATAGTTTACAAGATTCCACGTTTACAAGATTATACAATTAACTAAGAGTACTTGAATTAACAAAGCAGGCTTGTCAGGCCATATAGATTTATGACGTCACCAGGCTAGCAATAGTTAATGATTGCACATATAATAGTCAATATATGGTAATTACTAAAGTTCAACTAACCACAACAAATAAGTGAATTGCCCAAGTGTTTACAAGAATCTAACGATTTTACAAGTGCAACGGTTATAATGTAACATGTTTCACCCCAAAGTGTAAAAATATGAAAAATTGGTACAGAAATACTCACTTGATGTATAATTGTATAAATGAGGGTTAAAAACAATAATAAGAAACTCTTCAACGTAGTCCTTCACAAGATACCTAAATATATATTTTACAAGTTTAAGTTTAATAATAAGATTAACGTTTTAACGCGAACTAGGGTTTCGATAGGCATTTGGGATGTTAATAATTAATCCAACTAAAATGGTAAATTTGATTATGTTTTGAATCAATGAAATATACTATTTAATCATTTTAATATTAAGAAATACATAAAACTATTGGCAATAATGTCTAAATGTAATGTAAATAAACTTTTAAAGTTTTTAACATAACCATCATTTAAACAATATCATATATAGTTAAAGTTTGAACAACTAATAATTTAGTGATTAAAAACTTATTTAAAGTTATTTTTATAAGAAAATAAACTAAATATATTGTTTGTCTAAGATACTTTAATAAAAATACTAAGATGTTTTACGTATTAAATATGCAGAAACAGTATGGTGTCTTTAAAAAAATTAACAAGTTCATAAATTGCTTTTTATAAATTTTTAGAAAAATTATGAATTTAAAACAAAGGCTAAAATGTCACACCCCAACCTTGATTGCGGAAACATCGAGATGTGAGGGTTAAGATCGTTCACAGCCACATAACGCTATTATTAATCTCAAATATAATAATCATAAGTTTCAAATGTAACATTACAAACATAAGTCTCAAATAAGGAAATCAACAATACATATGTAAGGCCCCGTTCCCGGGACGCTTACAGCTGGGTTCTCATCGCACATAAAACATATAATTACATTTGTATTTAATAAATCGCAGCGGAAAACTAAAACAAACTTTCATTTCCATGTAAATGCTTTTGCAAACTAATACAACATTCATTACAAAAATGTTTGTTCGCATTACAATGCAAAAACATTAACCAAAAGAATGCCATCCCAAAAAGGCTGAGTAGTCGCCCGTGCCATCCTCAGCAATCATTACCTGCCAACTGGAAACACATCAAAGTCAGCGTTGCTGAGTGAGTTCTAGTTTTATAAATAAAACATACTTTACCTTCAGATAAAACCGTTCGTACTTTTACATGATCACACATCATACGTACACATAGATAATATCATTATTATCTTCTTCATTCGTTCATTCGTTCTTCCATTACCTTACTTGCGCATCGTACATCATCCCGAACCAATACCATGTGCTACACCCCGGTTAGTCGTAGCTACCGGGCCGAAGTCAACGAATGACAGCTAAACGTATGCCACAGTACTAGGGGTGAGCGGTAGAGGTTCTACATTTAGGGTCAATCACCAAGAAGGACCCCGTATCCGATGTGTGCAAGACGTTTCATTCATCATGTTCCTATTTCTTTATCTTTCACTTTACGTTACATAATACTTCGTTCATTCATCATAACAAGTAAAGCCACAGGAAAGATATTATACATCATCATAAGGAACATTAACATGCATCAACATCACATCCTACATGGCAACATCATACATACATAACGTACAACATCATCACCCTCATCATGCCCAACATGCTTCTAAGACCTCGATTGTCATCTTAAAAACTCTTATGGGAACCTTCACATCAACACTTACATCTGCACCTTCCCCCGAAAGTCAGAAGTCAATCTACACCTTCCTCGGGTTCAACAGCCCTATTCGGGCGTATGGACACCCTTCAGTCGCATTGCCTCCATGCGACTGAACATCATGCGAATGAACTAATACGGATGAACACCTATGCGAATGAACATCCAGTCGTGCGAATGGACAATGCGGATGAGCACCTATGCGACTGGACTTTCAGTCGTGCGAATGGACCTTCAGTCGCATGACCCCCATGCGACTGGCCCTCCAGTCGTGCGAATGAACCCCAATCGTGCGAATGGACCCCAATCGCACCCTAATCGGCCGCATGGCCTCCATTCGTCCTCCAGTCGGTCGCCTAACCCTAACTGATGTAGAATGCAGTTCAACCCGACTGCAGCCGAGGGTTTTCAGCCTCCAAACTCATCTAAACCCATTTTAAGCCTAAATCGACCATCCTAAACCTTAGGGATGCATACCATAACATCATTCAAGCACAACCAAGCAAGAAATCAAGTCATAATCGCGTCATACATATACATACACATACACAAACGGGTCAACTTACACACATACGAAAAACTCGATTTCAGATGTTTTCCAGCCCCAAATCGTTTGAAAACAAGTAAAAGAGGGGTCCTAGAACTCACCTAAACAAGCACAACAACAAGAGCTTCGATTCGGCTTGCTTCACGACGATTTTGGCGACCCGAATCGACCCGAACCAACACTTTTCCTCTTTTTCCCTTCTTTCTCTCTATTCTCCTCTTTGTGAGCTGAAATGTGAGTGTGGGGAGAGTGGGCTGCCCTCTCCCTACATATATCACCACATTTCCCAACTTTTCTTCGTTGGCGAGTTTGGTCCCTCGACTTTTGGACTTTATTTTCTTTTCTTTCGCCACCGGCTTCAAAATAATAAATATTCGGGTGTTACAACATAATAAGAAATAATTCAAGTCCATCCATTTATTTAACTAGGTATATTCCTAGGTGTGAATAAGCTTCAAAGATGGCAATAAAACTTGTGTGTTTCCTAAACATGTTAAAAATAAAAGGTCAATAAAATATTGGTGAGATTTTCATAGTTTTCAATACATAAGTATATAAAAGATGGCAATTCATGTTATAAATTAGTGAACAAAGTAACTAGAGATGTAAGACAGATGTACAATCAAACCTTGACAGTTTACAAGTTTCCACGTTAAAAGTTTATACGATTAGCTAAGTGTACTTGGTTTAACCAAGCAGGCTTATCAAGCCCATAGATCTATGACGTCGCCAGGCTAGCAATATTAATGATTGCACATGTAATCGTCAATACATGGTAATTACTAAAGTTCAACTAACCACAACAATTTATAGAATTGCCCAAGTGTTTACAAGTATCAAATGTTTTACAAGTGCTATGGTTATAAAGTAACATGTTTCACCCCAAAGTGTGAAAATATGAAAAAAGGGTATAGAAATACTCACTTGATGTATAATTGTATAAATGAGGGTTAAAAACAATAATAAGAAACTCTTCAACGTAGTCCTTCACAAGATACGTAAATATATATTTTACAAGTTTAAGTTTAATAATAAGATTAACGTTTTAACGCGAACAAGGTTTCGAAAGGAATTTGGGATGTTAATAATTAATCCAACTAAAATGGTAAATTTGATTATGTTTTGAGTCAATGAAATATACTATTTATTCATTTTAATATTAAGAAATAAAAGAAAACTATTGGCAATAATGTCTAAATGTAATGTAAATAAGCTTTTAAAGTTTTTAACATAACCATCATTTAAACAATATCATATATAGTTAAAGTTTGAACAACTAATAATTTAATGATTACAACCTTATTTAAAGTTATTTTTATAAGAAATAAACTAAATATATTGTTTGTCTAAAATACTTTAATAAAAATACTAAGATGTTTTACGTATTAAATTGCAGAAATAGTACGGTGTCTTTAAAAAAATTAACAAGTTCATAATTGAATTTTATAAATTTTTAGAAAAATTATGAATTTAAAACAAATGCTAAAATGTCACACCCCAACCTTGACGACGGAAACGTCGAGATGTGAGGGTTAAGATCGTTCACAGCCACATAGCGCTATTATTAATCTCAAATATAATAATCATAAGTTTCAAATGTAACATTACAAACATAAATCTCAATAAGGAAATCAACAATACATAATAAGAAACAATTCAAGTCCATCCATTTATTTAACTTGGTATATTCCTAGGTGTGAATAAGCTTCAAAGATGGCAATCAAACTTGTGTGTTTCCTAAACATGTTAAAAATAAAAGGTCAATAAAATGTTGGTGAGATTTCCATAATTTTCAATACATAAGTATATAAAAGATGCCAATTTTTATGTTATAAATTAGTGAACAAAGTAACTAGAGATGTAAGACAGATGCACAATCAAACCTTGACAGTTTACAAGTTTCCACGTTTAAAAGTTTATACGATTAGCTAAGTGTACTTGGTTTAACCAAGCAGGCTTATCAAGCCCATAGATCTATGACGTCACGAGGCTAGCGATATTATGATTGCACATGTAATCGTCAATACATGGTAATTACTAAAGTTCAACTAACCACAACAATTTATAGAATTGCCCAAGTGTTTACAAGTATCAAATATTTTACAAGTGCTATGGTTATAAAGTAACATGTTTCACCCCAAAGTGTGAAAATATAAAAAAAAGGGTATAGAAATACTCACTTGATGTATAATTGTATAAATGAGGGTAAAAACAATAATAAGAAACTCTTCAACGTAGTCCTTCACAAGATACGTAAATATATATTTTACAAGTTTAAGTTTAATAATAAGATTAACGTTTTAACGCGAACAGGGTTTCGAAAGGAATTTGGGATGTTAATAATTAATCCAACTAAAATGGTAAATTTGATTATGTTTTGAGTCAATGAAATATACTATTTATTCATTTTAATATTAAGAAATAAAAGAAAACTATTGGCAATAATGTCTAAATGTAATGTAAATAAGCTTTTAAAGTTTTTAACATAACCATCATTTAAACAATATCATATATAGTTAAAGTTTGAACAACTAATAATTTAATGATTACAACCTTATTTAAAGTTATTTTTATAAGAAAATAAACTAAATATATTGTTTGTCTAAAATACTTTAATAAAAATACTAAGATGTTTTACGTATTAAATTTGCAGAAATAGTACGGTGTCTTTAAAAAAATTAACAAGTTCATAAATTGAATTTTATAAATTTTTAGAAAAATTATGAATTTAAAACAAATGCTAAAATGTCACACCCCAACCTTGACGACGGAAACGTCGAGATGTGAGGGTTAAGATCGTTCACAGCCACATAGCGCTATTATTAATCTCAAATATAATAATCATAAGTTTCAAATGTAACATTACAAACATAAATCTCAAATAAGGAAATCAACAATACATAATAAGAAACAATTCAAGTCCATCCATTTATTTAACTTGGTATATTCCTAGGTGTGAATAAGCTTCAAAGATGGCAATCAAACTTGTGTGTTTCCTAAACATGTTAAAAATAAAAGGTCAATAAAATGTTGGTGAGATTTCCATAATTTTCAATACATAAGTATATAAAAGATGCCAATTTTTATGTTATAAATTAGTGAACAAAGTAACTAGAGATGTAAGACAGATGCACAATCAAACCTTGACAGTTTACAAGTTTCCACGTTTAAAAGTTTATACGATTAGCTAAGTGTACTTGGTTTAACCAAGCAGGCTTATCAAGCCCATAGATCTATGACGTCACGAGGCTAGCGATATAATGATTGCACATGTAATCGTCAATACATGGTAATTACTAAAGTTCAACTAACCACAACAATTTATAGAATTGCCCAAGTGTTTACAAGTATCAAATATTTTACAAGTGCTATGGTTATAAAGTAACATGTTTCACCCCAAAGTGTGAAAATATAAAAAAAAGGGTATAGAAATACTCACTTGATGTATAATTGTATAAATGAGGGTTAAAAACAATAATGAGAAAGTCTTCAATGTAGTCCTTCACAAGATACGTAAATATATATTTTACAAGTTTAAGTTTAATAATAAGATTAACGTTTTAACGCGAACTAGGGTTTCAATAGGAATTTGGGATGTTATTAATTAAGTCCAACTAAAATGGTAAATTTGATTATGTTTTAAGTCAATGAAATATACTATTTAATCATTTTAATATTAAGAAATAAAAGAAAACTATTGGCAATAATGTCTAAATGTAATGTAAATAAACTTTTAAAGTTTTTAACATATCCATCATTTAAACAATATCATATATAGTTAAAGTTTGAACAACTAATAATTTAGTGATTAAAACTTTATTTAAAGTTATTTTTATAAGAAAATAAACTAAATATATTGTTTGTTTAAAATACTTTAATAAAAATACTAAGATGTTTTACGTATTAAATTTGCAGAAATAGTATGGTTTCTTTAAAAAAATTAACAAGTTCATAAATTTATTTTTTTAATTTTTTTGAAAAATTATGAATTTAAAACAAAGGCTAAAATGTCACACCCCAACCTTGACGGCGGAAACGTCGAGATGTGAGGGTTAACATCGTTCACAGCCACATAACGCTATGTAACACCCGGTTTTCTAAAAAGGCAAGACATGAAGAATAAATGAAAGAAAAGCAATAAAGTCCAAGTGGAAGGACTAAAAGTGTCCAAAAGGACAAATCTTTGAAAAAGTTGGTGTAAAGGTGAGCATGGCCGCCCACCCTCACTTCACATCACCATTTTCTTCGGTTTTAGAGAGAGAGAGTAGAGGAACTCTCGGCTGAAGAAAAAGAAGAAGAAGAGAAGTCGAATTCGAGGTAAGAATTCGTGGTTTTTAAGTGTTTATAACGGGTTTTATCCCGGTTACATGCTTATGTGCTTATGTGTTGTGTATGTACTCGGGTGTGTGTGTTCAGTATTGTTTTTAGGTGTTTGAACTCATTTGCAAGCGGGTTAGAAAGGAAGAAAACACCCAAGTTGCATCAGGTGAGTTCTAGACCCCGGTTTTTACTTGTTTTAAACTATCTTTGAGGCTGAAAATGTATTAAAATGATTTTACAAAGTTTATGTAAGTTTACCCGTATGTAGTGTGCATGATTAGATGTTGATTCTTGAATGTTTATAGGTTATTCATGTTTAGAATAGTCATGTTAAGCTTAGAACAGATGGTTTTGATGATTGGGTTTGAAAACATACTAGAAACATGTTACAAAGGAGGTCCATCCGCCAAGATAAAGCTCATGCGCTTGAAAAATGTGTTAGAAAGATTTAAGTGTAATCCATGCGCCTGAACAGTAGCCCATGCACCTAAGATTACCTTAGAAATGTTTAAGTATAGCCCATGCGCCTGAACAGTGGTCCATGCGCCTAGAAATATTAGTCGGACGACTAAGTGTAGGGCCATGCGCCCTAATAGTGCCCATGCGCCCAAGTAGCTCATGCGCCTAAGTGTCCATGCGTCCGAATAACCCATACGCCTAAGTGTTCATACGCACGAATAGTGCCCATGCGCCTGAATAGTTCATGCGCCTACGTGATAATAATTAAGTGTTGGCTGATGCGCCTACATAGTGATGAAACGCCCAAACAGGGCTCATGCGCCCAAATAGTACCGAAGTGCCTAAGCACTTAGAAATTTTTACAGAATTTTTGGGAGTCTATGCTTTTAGGGTTTTGACCGAGGGTTGACTGGGGCTTATTTATGATGATGTTTCATGCATGGTTATGATTGTTCCTTATTAATGTTATTGCTAATATTATTATTACTTATAGTATGTGACTTTACGTAGTATGTTTATTATCGTAACGTAAAGTATATCATAATAATAAAGAGAAAGAGCAATAAAGAAAAGAAGAGGAACATTAATAAAAATTTTAACAAGTCTTGCAAGCTTACAGGAGGTACACGACCATGTTGTCGTTAGCTCAACTGTGCTGCGGGTTAGCTACCCTATTATGCACACAGGGCTAATCAATTGAGATTGGCAGGACCTTTGTAGCGTGCCCCGGGTGATTGGGTTGGCCTTGTACACAATACACAGAACCCTTTCGAGGGATATAGTTGACCCTTTGAGGGATACAGTTGTCCCTTTCGAGGGATATAGTTGACCCTTTCGAAGGATATAGTTGACCCTTTCGAGGGATATAGATGGCCCATCACCCATTTTCCATCACTCATACAGTTGGGGTATTGCTCATTGGTCCATACAGAAAGTGAAAGATAAAGATAAAAGTTTAAAGAATAGACAAGGCATACAGTAAAAAGAACGAACAGTATTTGTTCATATAGTTAATGCGTGCTCGCATATACAGTACAGAGTTGTATTTTACAGAAAAGAGTATTTTCTAATACAACATATAGAAAGTATTTTATTACTTTTAAAACTAGAACTCACTCAGCAACGCTGACTTTTATACATTTTCAGTTGGCAGGTAATTATTGCTGAAGATGGCACGAGGGTGAAGCTACTCGGCAAGGAAAGACTGACATCCATTCGTATTCTATGTTGCTGTTGTTTTGTAATGCGTTAAAACAATTCTTTTGTAAATAGTAGATGATGATGTATTGCTTAACAACGGTGTTTTAAATGAAATGAATGGTTTTTGATAAATCATTTCTGCTGCTTAAGTTTGTATGATTATAATGTTTAATGTTTTAGCTGCTGTGATTGACCAACTGTGAGGTCTCCGGGAACGGGGCATTACACGCTATTATTAATCTCAAATATAATAATCATAAGTTTCAAATGTAACATTACAAACATAAGTCTCAAATAAGGAAATCAACAATACATAATAAGCAATAATTCAACTCCATCCATTTATTTAACTAGGTCTATTCCTAGGTGTGAATAAGCTTTAAAGATGGCAATCAAACTTGTATGTTTCCTGAAACATGTTAAAAATAAAAGGTCAACATAATGTTGGTGAGATTTCCATAGTTTTCAATACATAAGTATATAAAAGATGGCAATTCATGTTATAAATTAGTGAACAAAGTAACTAGGGATGTAAGACAAATGCACAATCAAACCTTGACAGTTTACAAGTTTCCACGTTTAAAAGTTTATACGATTAGCTAAGTGTACTTGGTTTAACCAAGCAGGCTTATCAAGCCCATAGATCTATGACGTCACCAGGCTAGCAATAGTTAATGATTACACATGTAATCGTCAATACATGGTAATTACTAAAGTTAAACTAACCACAAAAAATTATAGGATTGACCAAGTGTTTACAAGTATCAAACGTTTTGCAAGTGTTACGGTTATAAAGTAACATGTTTCACTCCAAAGTGTGAAAATATGAAAAAGAGGTATAGAAATATTCACTTGATCAAATACGTATAGAATGACGATTAATAAGAAATATTAAATAACGCACCAACGCAAATCCTTCACAATGTACCTAAATATATAAATATATTTACAAGATTAAAGTTTAATTATAAGAAGTTTAACGAATTAACCAGGGCTAGGGTCTTAAGTGAATTTTTTGGACTTGTTCAATAATTATATTTACTATATAGAAGACATTCATATCTTCTTAAAAATATATATTTATTTTTCATACAAGTATGTGAAAAGAAACACTTATAATAATTTATAAGGTTATATCTATAAAGTTTAAATAAGGTTTTATAACCAAATACTACTTAAATAATATTAATTGTAAATAGATATTTGGACCACCAATAATCTTCTAATTATTATTTATAATCTATTTTATTAGAAATTAACCAAAACAATCTTTTGCTAAAATGTTTTATTAAAAAACATATTTATTTAAACTTAGAAAAATCACAGAAAATATTTGGAGACTTTTGGAAGTATTTGAAATTTATAAAAATAATTTTTATATATATTAAAAAATTTCTAAAATTGGTTTTAGGCTAAAAAGCTTTCAAAATTAAAACATGAGGGTGCTCAGGTTCGAACCCGGGACCTCATGTTAGGGGGAGTGTGTCTTAACCAGTGAATCAGGTCCAAGGCCTTGGTATCACTTAGTTCTTAAGTCTTAAAAATACGCACATAGAAAACCCCCAAATCAAAAACCCTAGACTTGGGTGGATCCAAATTAAACCAAATTTGTTGTTGATAATAAAATCAAACATGAGGCTTTTGTTCCTCACTTGAAAATGACTATATACATGTCTCTAATTACCCTATTTTGATGTTCAATCGATGGAAACGAAAGCCCTTAACCCATGACAGAAAGCTTGAATCAGTTTGACACTCAACAGTGGATGTTAATCGAATTAAACCTATGGGTATCTTGAAGTGATGCTGACGATCCTAAGCCCCTAATCAATTGAAGATGACAGTGCCCGATGACTAGCGTTCGATACAGATGTAGTTTGCGCGAAAGTGATAATCTAAAATCAATGTTGTTTTTTCTTTCAGGGTAAATTGAACGTTGTAATGGTTTAGGAACAGAATACCGTTCTATTAGGTAGAGTTAATTAAATTATTATTAGCCCTAAATGTTCGAACAGTGCTTGAGTTTAATGGTTTCGGTTATTCAATCGATCAGGTCTATAACCGACGGTTAAACGCATTAAAAGTTCATAATGGTGTTCAAATCGTGTTCATGAAGCGATTGGTATGATTTGGCAATAAAAACGGATGATATTTGTGGGTTTTTGGGGCCTCGCCGACGCCGCACTGGGCTTGGCCGGCCGGGGGCAGGAAATGCAGGGAGAGAGAAAATGGTGGTGTGAAGTCGGTTTGGATCGATAAACATCCGAGCATGTTCTTGACGGAAGGATAAACAACAGCACAAACCACAAATCAAACAATAATATGAACTATAATTGAATGGTTTCATTGAACAAAACCTAACGATTACAAGCTCGTTACAACATAAGAATCAAGAATCTTGGCAAGGGGAAGATCGAGCATGATCTCCCCTCTCATCCGGCAGCCCTAGGCTCCGGGCAGACTTCCTCTCAGTCGCTTTTGAGAATCCTTAATCTCTCTACACATTGAAACTGGTATATATAGGCCTCGGCCCATATTAGATGCGACTGGGCCCATTCGTGCGATTAGACCATGCGTATGGTTCAATCGTACGACTGGACCACGCGTATGGTTCAATCGTACGACTGGACCATACTTATGGTTCAGTCTTACGAATGTCCCAATCGCATCTCTCAGTCGCACGACTGGTCCATAGCATGGCTCAGTCGTACGACTGAGTCTCATTCGCATATGCTCCTGCGAATGACCCAGTTTCATGTGTTTACAACATATCAGGTGTATAACATTAAGCCTAGACTATTCGACATGCGACGAACACACTATATATGACTATATATGCTCTAACAAATTCCCCCTTGGACGTTGCTTGCGAATAGTAGATAACACCTCTTACAATCTTCAGTCAATCTTTGCTCTGGTTGCCAATAGAATCAAATGAAAAACCATATTAGCCAAAGTTGCCGATCCGTCAGGTTACTACCATATCCCTTAAAATGAATTTAGGCACAATAGCTTTCGTTTACTTTGCAGAACACCATCATAGTAGCAAGATTCCCCATTTTACTGATTTTTTCAGATAATGACATGAACAGTTTTCCATTGCTTCAATCTTCACACAAGCTAACCTGATTAACATTAACCCCTATAGAAATTCCCCCTCACGTTCAGCATATCCTAATATATAAACGTTGTGCTCTCTTGGTGTCTTCATATGGTGTATTGGGCAAAAGGTTGAAGGTTTCAATCCACAGCTGACAATATCAACCAAATCAGCATGCATGTAGATTCATCATTAGAAACCTGCTCACATCATCACTTTCTGATTGCGTCTTCAATTCTCTATACATGGACTCCCCCTAATAATGAGAATCCTCTCTGTACGGATAAATATAACTTGATTGACCCATAAGTAGTCAGATCCTCCTGACTACCCCACAAAATCAGCACCAACTGCTGACATCTTCTCTTCTCTCTTTCGTGTTCCAATTACATTCACCTATTCTGGAAGTTTGACGAATAATGGGGTACACATCGAACTTATTTGACAAAAGAACCTCAGGGTGAATATGCTTTGCTCATCTTCAAATCTGTGCAAGAAGCTGTTCCAAACTCTTTTTTTGGTCTGGAACAAATGCGGATGAGTCAATGCGGATGGCTCATTCGTGCGATTGAACATACGATTGGCCCAATCGCACGACTGAATATACGACTGGTCCAGTCGTATGAATGGTCCATTCAGATGGTCCAGTCATACGAATGCTCCATTCGCATGGCCCAATCGCATGAACGGGTCTACACGCAGATTTTCAGATATGCAGCCGCCAGGGCTGCCCAAAACCCTAATCTGACAAATTTAACATGAACCGAAACAAAGTAGGCATCATCAGATTCGAAAGAGTGATAGGAACGTGGTTTCGAATTCGATTTTAACATAGAAGCAACACACGTAACAAGATCTGAGCAAAACACGAAGAACACGAAGTGGGTTTAACGTCAAGATCTGAAATTTGATCCAAAAATCAAGAGCTCGGGTTACTAGAATGATTGTTAGATCATTCCAGTAGTAACCGGCTCTGATACCAATTGTGAAGTCGGTTTGGATCGATAAACATCCGAGCATGTTCTTGACGGAAGGATAAACAACAGCCCAAACCAAAAATCAAACAATAATATGAACTATAATTGAATGGTTTCATTGAACAAAACCTAACGATTACAAGCTCGTTACACATAAGAATCAAGACTCTTGGCAAGGGGAAGATCGAGCATGATCTCCCCTCTCATCCGGCAGCCCTAGGCTTCGGGCAGACTTCCTCTCAGATCCTTTTGAGAATCCTTAATCTCTCTACACATTGAAACTGGTATATATAGGCCTCGGCCCATATTAGATGCGACTGGGCCCATTCGTGCGATTAGACCATGCGTATGGTTCAATCGTACGACTGGACCATGCGTATGGTTCAATCGTACGACTGGACCATACTTATGGTTCAGTCTTACGAATGTCCCAATCACATCTCTCAGTCTCACGACTGGTCCATTAGCAAGGCTCAGTCGTACGACTGAGTCTCATTCGCATATGCTCTTGCGAATGACCCAGTTTCATGTGTTTACAACATATCAGGTGTATAACATTAAGCCTAGACTATTCGACATGCGACGGACACACTATATATGACTATATATGCTCCAACAGGTGGGGGTTGGGTTTTGTGATTTACACCTTTGGTCCTTGTGGTTTGCATTTTGACAATTTATGCACAAAACTTAACTATTTAAGGTTTTTAAATTAGCAACTAGGCCCCCTTGACTTTTAAATCCATACTTAATACATTTTTAAGTTTAATAATTTTTACAAATTATTATAATTATTAGTATTATTATTATTATATTTATTATTATTACTATTATTATTACTATTACTGTAAGGCCCCATTCCCGGGATGCTTACAGCTGGTCATTAATTGCACATAAAACATATATTTTCATTAAATTAAAGAAAACATTGCAGTGGAATCATTAAAACAGACATCACATTTCATTATAAAAGCTTTTGCATAACAATGCATCCTTATCGAATTATAAAATACATGTTGCATTACATCACAAAAGCATTATAAAAATGAATGCCATCCAAAAGAGCTGAGTAGCCGCCCTATGCCATACTCAGCAAGATTACCTGCTAACTGGAAACACATAAAAGTCAGCGTTGCTGTGTGAGTTCTAGTTTTATATTAAAACATACTTTATCTTTCGTTTAAAACCGTCCTTTACTTTCTTTCAAATCATACCAGACTTAGAATGTTATCACAAATCTATGTACACATAGATAATAATTATTATCTTCATCATCGTTCATTTCGTACATTTATTATCTTTTGTTTCCATCTAGGTCTTGTCATATGCTTAACCCCCCTCTAGAGCACCAAGAAATTCATCAGGGTTAAGCGACAAGGACCCCATACATATAGTCAATCACAAATATTGAACCCCTGTGCGCATCCTCATAGGGTATTTGTAACACCCGAATATTTATTTTTTTGAAGCCGTGAAGAAAGAAAAGAAAATAAAGTCCAAAAGTCGAGGGACCAAACTCGCCAACGAAGAAAAGTCGGAAAATGTGGTGATAATAGTAGGGAGAGGGCAGCCCACTCTCCCCACACACCCCACATTTCAGATTTCATAGAGAGAAGAAGAGAGAAAGGAGAAAAGTTGGTTCGAGTTAGTTCGGGTTGCCAAAATCATCGTCTAGCAAGCCAAATCGAAGCTCTTGTCGTTGTGCTCGTTTGTGTGAGTTCTAGAACCCCTCTTTTACTTGTTTTCAAACGATTTTGGGGCTGGAAAACATCTGAAATCGGGTTTTTGAGTGTGTGTATGTTGACCCGTTTGTGTATGTGTATGTCTATGTATGATGCGTTTGTGGCTCGATTGTGAACTTGTGTGTGCTTGAATGGTGTCGTGGTATGCATCCCTAAGGTTTAGGATGGTCGATTTGGGCTTAAAATGGGTTTAGATGAGTTTGGAGGCCGAAAACACTCGGCTGCAGTCGGGATGGACTGCATTCTGCATCAGTTAGGGCTAGGCGACCGACTGGAGGCCGAATGGAGGCCATACGGCCGATTAGGGTGCGATTGGGGTCCATTCGCATGATTGAAGGTCCATTCGCACGATTGAAAGGCCAGTCGCCTGGAGGTCATGCGACTGAAGGTCCAGTCGCATCAGTGCTCATCCGCATTAATCCTATTCGCATGAGGTCCATCCGCATTGTCCATTTGCACGACTGGATGTTCATTTCCATAGGTGTTCATCCGTATTAGTTCATTCGCATGATGTTCAGTCGCATGGAGGCCATGCGACTGAAGGGTGTCCATACGCCCGAATAGCGCTGTTGTACCCGAGGAAGGTATAGATTGACTTCTGACTTTCGGGGGAAAGTGCAGATGTAAGTTTTGACATAAAGGTCCCCATAAGAGCATGTAAGATGACGCTTGAGGCCTTAGAAAGCATGTTGGGTATGATGATGATGATGTTGCAAGTTTATGCACGTTATGTATGTATGGTGTTGCCCTGTATGATAATGATGACTGTGTGTGTTATGTTCCTTATTATGATGTATGTTTATCTTTCCCATAACTTTACGTGTTAAGATAAGGAATGAACAAAATATTATGTAACGTAAACTGAAAGATAATGAAAGAGGAACACGATGTTGAATGCATGCATTAATGAACGAATGAAACGTCTTGCACGCATCGGATAACGGGTCCTTCTTTGTGATTGACCCTTAATGTAGAACCTCTACCGCTCACCCCTAGTACTGTGGCATACGTTTAGCTGTTCATTTATGACTTCGGCCAGAAGCTAAGACTGATGTTACTCCTAGTACCGTGGCATACGTTTAACTGTTCATTTATTGACTTCGGCCCGGTAGCTACGGCTAACCGGGGTGTAGCACATGGTATTGGTACGGATGATGTCCGATGCGCAAGTAAAGTCATAAAGAACGAATGAACGAATGAATGAATGAAGAAGATAATAATGATATTATCTATGTGTACGTATGATGTGTGATCATGTAAAAGTAACGAATGGTTTTATATGGAAGTAAAGTATGTTTTGTAATGAAACTAGAACTCACTCAGCAACGCTGACTTTTTATATGCTTTCCAGTTGGCAGGTAATGTTTGCTGAGGATGGCACACCGTGAAGCTACGCAGCTCTTTTGGGATGGCATTCTTTTGATTAATGTTTTTGCATTGTAATGCGAACAAGCTATTTTGTAATGAATGTTGTATTAACTTGCAAAAGCATTTACATGGAAATGAAAGATTGTTTTAGTTTTCCGCTGCGATTTATGAAATACAAATGCAATTATACATTTTATGTGCGATGAGAACCCAGCTGTAAGAATCCCGGGAACGGGGCCTTACAGGAGGAAGCTAGGACAGACCCTGATGTCGTGTCCGGTACGTTTCTGGCGAACCAAACTTTAGCTTCTGTGCTATTTGATTCTGGTGCTAGTAGGAGTTTTATTTCTGCTACTTTCTGTGCTAAGCTGCCTACTAGTAGTAGACGTGTTGATGTGCCCTTTGAGGTAGAAACTGCCATAGGTAAGTCTACCAGGATTTCTGAGATGATAGAGAATTGTGATGTGGAACTTGAGGGTCATAAGTTTCCTGTTAGACCATTTGTGATGACCTTGGGTGGTTTCAATTTGGTTCTTGGGATGGATTGGTTGGCGGACTTCGAGGCGAACATTGTGTGTCGCAAGAAGATGATTCGGTTGACAGCGCCTGACGGAAGTTTGGTAACGGTTTATGGTGATCGAGTCACGACGATCCCGAAGGTGATCTCAATGGCAGTAGCGGGAAATTGTATGAGGCGTGGATGTAGTGCCTACTTGGCTTATGTAAAGGATATAAATGCACCAACACCACAACTGTCTGATGTACCGGTTGTGTGTGACTTTCCAGACGTATTCCGGAAGACTTACCAGGAGTACCACCTGATAGAGAGATTGAATTTCAGATTGATCTAATACCGGGTGCCCAACCCGTTGCCAAGCACCATATCGGTTAGCTCCAACGGAGATGAAAGAGTTGATGGAACAGTTGCAAGAGTTGCTTGATAAGGGGTTCATTAGACCGAGTATCTCTCCTTGGGGTGCTCCAGTCCTGTTTGTAAAGAAGAAGGATGGTAGTATGAGGATGTGCATTGACTACCGTGAACTGAATAAATTGACGGTGAAGAACGCTACCCCTTACCGAGGATAGATGATTTGTTCGATCAGCTTCAGGGTGCCAGTTGGTTTTCAAGAATAGATCTTCGGTCTGGCTATCATCACTTGAAGGTAAAGGAACAAGATATCCCTAAAACAGCTTTCCGCACACGCTATGGTCATTATGAGTTTCTTTTCATGTTCTTTGTTTGACCAACGCGCCAGCTGCTTTTATGGATCTAATGAACCGTGTGTGTCGACCGATGCTGGATAAATCAGTGATTGTGTTTATTGATGATATCCTGATTTACTCAAGGAGCGAAGTAGAGCATGCTGGTCACATTCGAGAGGTTCTCGAGTCACGACGATCCCGAAGGTGATCTCAATGGCAGTAGCGGGAAATTGTATGAGGCGTGGATGTAGCGCCTACTTGGCTTATGTAAAGGATGTAGATGCACCAACACCACAACTGTCTGATGTACCGGTTGTGTGTGACTTTCCAGACGTATTCCCGGAAGACTTACCAGGAGTACCACCTGATAGAGAGATTGAATTTCAGATTGATCTAATACCGGGTGCCCAACCCGTTGCCAAGACACCATATCGGTTAGCTCCGACGGAGATGAAAGAGTTGGTGGAACAGTTGCAAGAGGTGCTTGATAAGGGGTTCATTAGACCGAGTATCTCTCCTTGGGGTGCTCCGGTCCTGTTTGTAAAGAAGAAGGATGGTAGTATGAGGATGTGCATTGACTACCGTGAACTGAATAAATTGACAGTGAAGAACCGCTACCCCTTACCGAGGATAGATGATTTGTTCGATCAGCTTCAGGGTGCCAGTTGGTTTTCAAGAATAGATCTTCGGTCTGGCTATCATCACTTGAAGGTAAAGGAACAAGATATCCCTAAAACAGCTTTCCGCACACGCTATGGTCATTATGAGTTTCTTTTCATGTCCTTTGGTTTGACCAACGCGCCAGCTGCTTTTATGGATCTGATGAACCGTGTGTGTCGACCGATGCTGGATAAATCAGTGATTGTGTTTATTGATGATATCCCGATTTACTCAAGGAGCGAAGTAGAGCATGCTGGTCACATTCGAGAGGTTCTAGAGACGTTGAGAAGGGAGAAATTGTATGCTAAATTCTTCAAGTGCACATTTTGGTTGCGCGAAGTTCAGTTTTTGGGTCATGTGGTGAATCCTGACGGGATTATGGTGGACCCGGCGAAGGTGGAGGCGATTATGCAATGGAGGTCACCAAAGACGCCATCCGAGATCCGTAGTTTCTTGGGCTTGGCGGGCTACTATAGAAGATTAATCCAAGACTTCTTTAAGATTGCTTCTCCACTAACTAAGTTGACCCGAAAGGATTAGAAGTTTGTATGGGGTCAAGCTCAAGAGAAGGCGTTCGAAGAGCTGAAGGCAAGACTGACTCAAGCTCCTATTCTGTCATTACCCGATGGAAGCGAAGATCTGGTGGTTTATTCTGATGCTTCTTACTCAGGGTGGGGTGTGTGTTAATACAGAGAGGGAAGGTTATAGCCTACGCATCCCGGCAGTTGAAAGTTCATGAGGTTAATTATCCCACTCATGACTTGGAGCTAGCAGCAGTGGTCTTTGCGTTAAAGATTTGGAAGCACTATCTCTACGAGACGAAGTGCACCATATTCACTGACCACAAGAGTCTGAAGTACTTCTTCGAGCAAAAAGACCTGAACATGAGGCAGAGGCGATGGTTGGAGCTTATAAAGGATTATGATTGCGAGATCCATTACCATCGGGCAAAGCTAATGTGGTGGCGGATGCCCTTAGTCGAAAGGAAAGGCCCGAACCGATTCGAGTGAAAGCTTATCAACTAATCATGACCTCTGATGTGATGAAGCAAATCAAGGAGTTTCAAGATGAGGCATTGAAAGAAGATCACCTTAACTCGGAAAGAATGAGAGGTCTGGTTGGGGAATTGGGTGAAAACACACTCGGTGTTAGAACTCGATTCGGTCGTGTGTGGATTCCTCGTTTTGGGGATCTACGGGTGAAGATAATGGATGAAGCTCACAAGACTCGATACTCCATTCATCCTGGTGCCACGAAAATGTACCATGACATGAAGAAAGATTATTGGTGGCCGGGTGTGAAGCGTGACGTGGTGGAGTATGTGAGTAAGTGCCTTAATTGCTTACAGGTGAATGCAGAGCACCAAAAGCCGTATGGGAAGATCTAACTTTTGGATATACCGGAATGGAAGTGGGAGCACATCACCATGGATTTCATTACAAAGCTGTCGCGTACCTCGAAAGGGTATGATGCCATATGGGTGATAGTTGATCGTTTGATGAAGAGCGCTCATTTTCTACCGATCCGCAAGACGTATTCATCTGAGAGGTTGGCTGATCTGATCATCAAGGAAATTGTAGCTCGTCATGGTGTGCCGGTGTCTATTGTGTCCGATCGCGACACTCGTTTACATCTAAATTTTGGAAGAAATTCCACGACGCTATGGGGACGAGGTTACATATTAGCACGGCTTATCATCCCCAAACCGATGGTCAGTCAGAAAGAACCATTCAGACACTGGAAGACATGCTCCGGGCATGTGTGATCGATTTTGGTGGAAGTTGGGATGACCACTTACCGTTAGCCGAATTCTCATACAACAACAGCTATCATGCCAGCATTGGTATGCCACCATATGAGATGCTATACGATAGGAGATGCAGAACACCCGTTTGTTGGGGTGATATTGGTTAGAAGGAATTGGGGAGCGTCAAGGTAATAGAGGCTACGACAGAGAAGCTTGAAAAGATTAAAGCCTTCATGAAGGCAGCCAAAGATAGACAGAAGTCGTATGCCGATAAGCGACGTAGGCCAATTGAATTCCAGGTGGGTGACCGGGTTATGTTGAAGGTCTCACCTTGGAATGGTATTATCAGATTCAGAAAGCGGGGCAAGTTGAGCCCAAGATATATAGGCCCTTTCCGAATCATTGCTCGAGTAGGGGGGGTGGCCTATAGATTGGAGTTGCCAGATGAGTTAAGTGGGATTCACCCGACATTCCATGTATCTCATCTGAGAAAGTGTATAGCTGATGAAGACATGATTGTTCCACCGGAGGACACTGAAATAGATGAAAGGCTCAATTATGTGGAGCAACCAGTGGCAATCATCGATCGTAAAGAAAGGAGGCTGCGAAATAAAGTGGTTCCTCTTGTGCGTGTACAGTGGAAGCACAGGAAGGGATCCGAGTCAACGTGGGAGACTGAGGAAGAAATGAGACAGCATTATCCACGTTTGTTCGATGAATAACAGGTTTCGGGGACGAAACCTATTTAAGGGGGGTGGACTTGTAACACCCGAATATTTATTTTTTTGAAGCCGGTGAAGAAAGAAAAGAAAATAAAGTCCAAAAGTCGAGGGACCAAACTCGCCAACGAAGAAAAGTCAGGAAATGTGGTGATAATAGTAGGGAGAGGGCAGCCCACTCTCCCCAAACACCCCACATTTCAGATTTCATAGAGAGAAGAAGAGAGAAAGGAGAAAAGTTGGTTCGAGTTAGTTCGGGTCGCCAAAATCATCGTGTAGCAAGCCAAATCGAAGCTCTTGTCGTTGTGCTCGTTTGTGTGAGTTCTAGAACCCCTCTTTTACTTGTTTTCAAACGATTTTGGGGCTGGAAAACATCTGAAATCGGGTTTTTGAGTGTGTGTATGTTGACCCGTTTATGTATGTGTATGTCTATGTATGATGCGTTTATGGCTCGATTGTGAACTTGTGTGTGCTTGAATGGTGTCGTGGTATGCATCCCTAAGGTTTAGGATGGTCGATTTGGGCTTAAAATGGGTTTAGATGAGTTTGGAGGCCGAAAACACTCGGCTGCAGTCGGGACGGACTGCATTCTGCATCAGTTAGGGCTAGGCGACCGACTGGAGGCCGAATGGAGGCCATACGGCCGATTAGGGTGCGATTGGGGTCCATTCGCATGATTGAAGGTCCATTCGCACGATTGAAAGGCCAGTCGCCTGGAGGTCATGCGACTGAAGGTCCAGTCGCATCAGTGCTCATCCGCATTAATCCTATTCGCATGAGGTCCATCCGCATTGTCCATTCGCACGACTGGATGTTCATTTCCATAGGTGTTCATCCGTATTAGTTCATTCGCATGATGTTCAGTCGCATGGAGGCCATGCGACTGAAGGGTGTCCATACGCCCGAATAGCGCTGTTGTACCCGAGGAAGGTATAGATTGACTTCTGACTTTCGGGGGAAAGTGCAGATGTAAGTTTTGACATAAAGGTCCCCATAAGAGCATGTAAGATGACGCTTGAGGCCTTAGAAAGCATGTTGGGTATGATGATGATGATGTTGCAAGTTTATGCACGTTATGTATGTATGGTGTTGCCCTGTATGATAATGATGACTGTGTGTGTTATGTTCCTTATTATGATGTAGGTTTATCTTTCCCATAACTTTACGTGTTAAGATAAGGAATGAACAAAATATTATGTAACGTAAACTGAAAGATAATGAAAGAGGAACACGATGTTGAATGCATGCATTAATGAACGAATGAAACGTCTTGCACGCATCGGATAACGGGTCCTTCTTTGTGATTGACCCTTAATGTAGAACCTCTACCGCTCACCCCTAGTACTGTGGCATACGTTTAGCTGTTCATTTATTGACTTCGGCCCAGAAGCTAAGACTGATGGTTACTCCTAGTACCGTGGCATACGTTTAACTGTTCATTTATTGACTTCGGCCCGGTAGCTACGGCTAACCGGGGTGTAGCACATGGTATTGGTACGGATGATGTCCGATGCGCAAGTAAAGTCATAAAGAACGAATGAACGAATGAATGAATGAAGAAGATAATAATGATATTATCTATGTGTACGTATGATGTGTGATCATGTAAAAGTAACGAATGGTTTTATATGGAAGTAAAGTATGTTTTGTAATGAAACTAGAACTCACTCAGCAACGCTGACTTTTTATATGCTTTCCAGTTGGCAGGTAATGTTTGCTAAGGATGGCACACCGTGAAGCTACGCAACTCTTTTGGGATGGCATTCTTTTGATTAATGTTTTTGCATTGTAATGCGAACAAGCTATTTTGTAATGAATGTTGTATTAACTTGCAAAAGCATTTACATGGAAATGAAAGATTGTTTTAGTTTTCCGCTGCGATTTATGAAATACAAATGCAATTATACGTTTTATGTGCGATTAGAACCCAGCTGTAAGCATCCCGGGAACGGGGCCTTACAAGTTGGTATCAGAGCCAAAGTTTAAGTGAAATGGGTAAATTTTCAAAATAAACCTAATCTTAAACTGAGAATGGGACGAAAAGGGAATGGGATGCCAATCTGAGTAGCTGCGTGCCATCGGGTATTTTCGTAAAGTTAACCGGTTTTATGTGCGCATGGTATGTGGTTATGTGTTGTATGTAGATTTAAATACTGATGTAGTCAGGACGGGTAATACTAGGGGTATGAAGAGTAAAGTAAGTGGCTAATCACAACTGGCCACTGTAATTAGGGACTTACTATACTTGGCATAAACTGAGTTGTTTCCTTGAATGATCGTGTTGGTGTTTGAATCTTTCAGTGTGCGTGTGATGGCCGGAGGTAGATCTTCGAAAGCTTCTAGGGGTGGAGGTCACGGTGCTGAACCGCGACCCAAGAGAGGGAGACCCAGAGTTTAGAGGGTGGTTCATGAAGAACCAAAGACCCCTCATCCGGAGGGTGGCAACGAAAGCGCGAATCTGAGAGCCTCAGTAAAGGAGGCTATTGTAGAAGAAGTCCATCAGGTCATGCAGACAATCTTACCGTCTGTGGTGACTGAAGTTATTAAGGCTGTACGAGAGGGGGAAAGAAAAGAAAGAAGCAGACCCTCTGGAGAACGGGAACACCCAGAGCCTAAAACGGTCCTGTCTGATGATGAAGAGGAAGAAGAAGAGCCTGTGCCAGAGGCAGTGCGAGGATGTAACTACGGGGCATTTATGAGATGCAATCCCCCTACTTTTGACGGTAATGGCAATGTTACCGCTGCTCACCGATGGGTGAGAGAGATGGAGGCCGTTCTCAACATTAGCGAGTGTCGGGAAGATCAGAAGGTGGAGATTGCCACTCATTCATTTATGGACTCGGCACTATGTTGGTGGGACAACATTGTCCAAGCAGAGGGTAATCGGGCAATCGGGAGAATGAAATGGCCTGAGTTGAAGAAGATGGTGATTGAGGAGTTCTGTCCTCACAGGGAAATGCATAAGTTGGAAAGGGAGTTTCTGCAGTTGGAGGCTGGAACCATGACACACCAGCAGTATGCCACCAAGTTTAATGAAATGGCACGACTCGTGCCTGATCAGGTGACGCCTCTGTCTCGGAAAATCAAGAGGTATATTCAGGGTTTACCGGTGGATGTTCGCCGGCATATGATCGCCGCCCTACCAAGCACGTTTAAGTCGGCGGTTGATTTGGCAGGGAGACTGTATGACGAGCGGGAGGTGGTGGCGACTGAAGCGAGTAAGAAGGGTGTGGTGATCGGAACTGGAATGGGAGGAGGTTTGGTCGGGGTGATGCCTCGACAGGTAACAAAAAGGCACGGGTGGATGACCGCCGCGTGGCCACATCGGGAGTGGGATCAAGGAGGTGTGGTAAGTGTGGAAAGGAGCATGCGAGAGAATGTAGGCTGGATTTGAACGTGTGCTTCAAGTGTGGGAAGACAGGGCATATGGCGAAGGATTGCCTGTCGGGCAAATGTTTTAACTGTGGGGAAACTGGTCATATGAGCAGAGATTGTAAGAAGCCGAGGACGGAGGGTTCAGGGGTGAGGAAGACGGGAAGTGAAGGACCGAGGGCGAGCGCCAGGGCATTCACTATGACACAGGAGGAAGCTAGGACAGACCCTGATGTCGTGTCCGGTACGTTTCTGGTGAACCAAACTTTAGCTTCTGTGCTATTTGATTCTGGTGCTAGTAGGAGTTTTATTTCTGCTACTTTCTGTGCTAAGCTGCCTACTAGTAGTAGACGTGTTGATGCGCCCTTTGAGGTAGAAACTGCCATAGGTAAGTCTACCAGGATTTCTGAGATGATAGAGAATTGTGATGTGGAACTTAAGGGTCATAAGTTTCCTGTTAGACCGTTTGTGATGACCTTGGGTGGCTTCAATTTGGTTCTTGGGATGGATTGGTTGGCGGACTTCGAGGCGAACATTGTGTGTCGCAAGAAGATGATTCGGTTGACAGCGCCTGACGGAAGTTTGGTAACGGTTTATGGTGATCGAGTCACGACGATCCCGAAGGTGATCTCAATGGCAGTAGCGGGAAATTGTATGAGGCGTGGATGTAGCGCCTACTTGGCTTATGTAAAGGATGTAAATGCACCAACACCACAACTGTCTGATGTACCGGTTGTGTGTGACTTTCCAGACGTATTCCCGGAAGACTTACCAGGAGTACCACCTGATAGAGAGATTGAATTTCAGATTGATCTAATACCGGGTGCCCAACCCGTTGCCAAGGCACCATATCGGTTAGCTCCGACGGAGATGAAAGAGTTGATAGAACAGTTGCAAGAGTTGCTTGATAAGGGGTTCATTAGACCGAGTATCTCTCCTTGGGGTGCTCCGGTCCTGTTTGTAAAGAGAAGGATGGTAGTATGAGGATGTGCATTGACTACCGTGAATTGAATAAATGACGGTGAAGAACCGCTACCCCTTACCGAGGATAGATGATTTGTTCGATCAGCTTCAGGGTGCCAGTTGGTTTTCAAGAATAGATCTTCGGTCTGGCTATCATCACTTGAAGGTAAAGGAACAAGATATCCCTAAAACAGCTTTCCGCACACGCTATGGTCATTATGAGTTTCTTTTCATGTCCTTTGGTTTGACCAACGCGCCAGCTGCTTTTATGGATCTAATGAACCGTGTGTGTCGACCGATGCTGGATAAATCAGTGATTGTGTTTATTGATGATATCCTGATTTACTCAAGGAGCGAAGTAGAGCATGCTGGTCACATTCGAGAGGTTCTCGAGTCACGACGATCCGAAGGTGATCTCAATGGCAGTAGCAGGAATTGTATGAGGCGTGGATGTAGCGCCTACTTGGCTTATGTAAAGGATGTAGATGCACCAACACCACAACTGTCTGATGTACGGTTGTGTGTGTGACTTTCCAGACGTATTCCGGAAGACTTACCAGGAGTACCACCTGATAGAGAGATTGAATTTCAGATTGATCTAATACGGGTGCCCAACCCGTTGCCAAGACACCATATCGGTTAGCTCCGACGGAGATGAAAGAGTTGGTGGAACAGTTGCAAGAGGTGCTTGATAAGGGGTTCATTAGACCGAGTATCTCTCCTTGGGGTGCTCCGGTCCTGTTTGTAAAGAAGAAGGATGGTAGTATGAGGATGTGCATTGACTACCGTGAACTGAATAAATTGACGGTGAAGAACCGCTACCCCTTACGAGGATAGATGATTTGTTCGATCAGCTTCAGGGTGCCAGTTTGTTTTCAAGAATAGATCTTCGGTCTGGCTATCATCACTTGAAGGTAAAGGAACAAGATATCCCTAAAACAGCTTTCCGCACACGCTATGGTCATTATGAGTTTCTTTTCATGTCCTTTGGTTTGACCAACGCGCCAGCTGCTTTTATGGATCTGATGAACCATGTGTGTCGACCGATGTTGGATAAATCAGTGATTGTGTTTATTGATGATATCCCGATTTACTCAAGGAGCGAAGTAGAGCATGCTGGTCACATTCGAGAGGTTCTAGAGACGTTGAGAAGGGAGAAATTGTATGCTAAATTCTTCAAGTGCACATTTTGGTTGCGCGAAGTTCAGTTTTGGGTCATGTGGTGAATCCTGACGGGATTATGGTGGACCCAGCGAAGGTGGAGGCGATTATGCAATGGAGGTCACCAAAGACGCCATCCGAGATCCGTAGTTTCTTGGGCTTGGCGGGCTACTATAGAAGATTAATCCAAGACTTCTTTAAGATTGCTTCTCCACTAACTAAGTTGACCCGAAAGGATTAGAAGTTTGTATGGGGTCAAGCTCAAGAGAAGGCGTTCGAAGAGCTGAAGGCAAGACTGACTCAAGCTCCTATTCTGTCATTACCCGATGGAAGCGAAGATCTGGTGGTTTATTCTGATGCTTCTTACTCAGGGTTGGGGTGTGTGTTAATACAGAGAGGGAAGGTTATAGCCTACGCATCCCGGCAGTTGAAAGTTCATGAGGTTAATTATCCCACTCATGACTTGGAGCTAGCAGCAGTGGTCTTTGCGTTAAAGATTTGGAAGCACTATCTCTACGAGACGAAGTGCACCATATTCACTGACCACAAGAGTCTGAAGTACTTCTTCGAGCAAAAAGACCTGAACATGAGGCAGAGGCGATGGTTGGAGCTTATAAAGGATTATGATTGCGAGATCCATTACCATCCGGGCAAAGCTAATGTGGTGGCGGATGCCCTTAGTCGAAAGGAAAGGCCCGAACCGATTCGGGTGAAAGCTTATCAACTAATCATGACCTCTGATGTGATGAAGCAAATCAAGGAGTTTCAAGATGAGGCATTGAAAGAAGATCACCTTAACTCGGAAAGAATGAGAGGTCTGGTTGGGGAATTGGGTGAAAACACACTCGGTGTTAGAACTCGATTCGGTCGTGTGTGGATTCCTCGTTTTGGGGATCTACGGGTGAAGATAATGGATGAAGCTCACAAGACTCGATACTCCATTCATCCTGGTGCCACGAAAATGTACCATGACATGAAGAAAGATTATTGGTGGCCGGGTGTGAAGCGTGACGTGGTGGAGTATGTGAGTAAGTGCCTTACTTGCTTACAGGTGAAGGCAGAGCACCAAAAGCCGTATGGGAAGATCCAACCTTTGGATATACCGGAATGGAAGTGGGAGCACATCACCATGGATTTCATTACAAAGCTGTCGCGTACCTCGAAAGGGTATGATGCCATATGGGTGATAGTTGATCGTTTGATGAAGAGCGCTCATTTTCTACCGATCCGCAAGACGTATTCATCTGAGAGGTTGGCTGATCTGATCATCAAGGAAATTGTAGCTCGTCATGGTGTGCCGGTGTCTATTGTGTCCGATCGCGACACTCGGTTTACATCTAAATTTTGGAAGAAATTCCACGACGCTATGGGGACGAGGTTACATATTAGCACGGCTTATCATCCCCAAACCGATGGTCAGTCAGAAAGAACCATTCAAACACTGGAAGACATGCTCCGGGCATGTGTGATCGATTTTGGTGGAAGTTGGGATGACCACTTACCGTTAGCCGAATTCTCATACAACAACAGCTATCATGCCAGCATTGGTATGCCACCATATGAGATGCTATACGATAGGAGATGCAGAACACCCGTTTGTTGGGGTGATATTGGTTAGAAGGAATTGGGGAGCGTCAAGGTAATAGAGGCTACGACAGAGAAGCTTGAAAAGATTAAAGCCTTCATGAAGGCAGCCAAAGATAGACAGAGGTCGTATGCCGATAAGCGACGTAGGCCAATGAATTCCAGGTGGGTGACCGGGTTATGTTGAAGGTCTCACCTTGGAAGGTATTATCAGATTCAGAAAGCGGGGCAAGTTGAGCCCAAGATATATAGCCCTTTCCGAATCATTGCTCGAGTAGGGGGTGGCCTATAGATTGGAGTTGCCAGATGAGTTAAGTGGGATTCACCCGACATTCCATGTATCTCATCTGAGAAAGTGTATAGCTGATGAAGACATGATTGTTCCACCGGAGGACATTGAAATAGATGAAAGGCTCAATTATGTGGAGCACCAGTGGCAATCATCGATCGTAAAGAAAGGAGGCTGCGAAATAAAGTGGTTCCTCTTGTGCATGTACAGTGGAAGCACAGGAAGGGATCCGAGTCAACGTGGGAGACTGAGGAAGAAATGAGACAGCATTATCCACGTTTGTTCGATGAATAACAGGTTTCGGGGACGAAACCTATTTAAGGGGGGTGGACTTGTAACACCCGATATTTATTTTTTTGAAGCCGTGAAGAAAGAAAAGAAAATAAAGTCCAAAAGTCGAGGGACCAAACTCGCCAACGAAGAAAAGTCAGGAAATGTGGTGATAATAGTAGGGAGAGGGCAGCCCACTCTCCCCACACACCCCACATTTCAGATTTCATAGAGAGAAGAAGAGAGAAAGGAGAAAAGTTGGTTCGAGTTAGTTCGGGTCGCCAAAATCATCGTGTAGCAAGCCAAATCGAAGCTCTTGTCGTTGTGCTCGTTTGTGTGAGTTCTAGAACCCCTCTTTTACTTGTTTTCAAACGATTTTGGGGCTGGAAAACATCTGAAATCGGGTTTTTGAGTGTGTGTATGTTGACCCGTTTGTGTATGTGTATGTCTATGTATGATGCGTTTGTGGCTCGATTGTGAACTTGTGTGTGCTTGAATGGTGTCGTGGGAAGAAAATCCATGGGAAGAAAATAATACAAAGCAAGGAACATGAACGGAAACATACAACATCACTATACAAGGCACAACATACATACATAACATACCACATACATACAATCGTGCATAAGCACCCAACATACATCAAGCCCATCACAACGTCTATGACCTCGAAAGTCAACTTACATGAACCCCCAGGAATCCTCCAAGTCAAAGCCTACATAACACTATTCCCCCAAAAATCAGAAAATAAACTAAGTTTTTTGGGCGCGTGAGCCCTATTTGGGCGTATAGACCCTATTCAGTCGCATGGTCTTCCATGCGTATGAGAACGCTAAGGCGAATGGACTCTATGGGTGATTGAACACTTAGGCGTATGGACATCCAGTCGCATAGCCTTCAGTTGTATGACTCCTATGCGTATGAACCTCAGTCGCATGGTATTCGGGCGTATCGGCACTATGGGCGAATGAACACTTAGGCGTATGGACTTCTAGTCGCATAGCCTTCAGTTGCATGACTCCTATGCGTATGAACTTTAGTCGCATGGCACCCTTGCGCATGGACTTCAGTCGCATGCCTTTCGGCCGCATGGCCTCTAGTCGCATGCCATTCGGTTGCATGGCTTCTAGTCGCATAGCCCTAGCTGATGCAGAATGCAGTCTTCCCCAAACCTAATCTGAAATTTTCGGCCTCCAAATCCTCTCAAATTTGTTCTAAGCTCAAATCAACCATCCTAAACCTTAGAAACACAACCATAACATCATACAAGCACAACTAAGCTCGAAATCAAACCCCACCCGAGTCACACACATACCCATACACATACAAACGGGTTTTACACCCAACAAAACCAAAAACAATGCCATGTGTTCTAGCCCCAAAATCAGTTGAAAACGTGTAAATAGGGGGTCCTAGAACTCACCTTGAAAGCCTCTTCGAGTAGAGCTTCTCACAAACTCGCTTGACTTCGACTTTTGCACTTGATTCTTTGAGAAACAATAACCTTTGCTCTTGCTCCTTTCTCTTTCTCTCTCTAGCCGAATGAAAAGGGGAGAATGAGGGGAGAATGGTGTGACATCCGGTAAATTTTCGTTACCAAACTCCGTTAGTTCCATTGAGTCTTGCATACACGTGTTGTAAGCACACACTAGTTGTCGTTTAACGTTGGTGACCTAATAATAATTAACAATGTTAAATTAATGATAATCTAACTGATAATGTGATTATGGTATTATGTTTATGTGTTTGCATATTTTAAAGGTTCATTGTGGAAATTAATCGCGTAACGTGGAAACGTGCCTATTAGTTCGTATATCTTGTGTTTTTATAAAAATAAAATATATGATTGTGACTAGGAGTCTATATGCTTAATAACTTAGTTAAAAACACTTTTAAAAAGGAGTTAAAAGCTAATTTTTTTAAAAATACAAAACACAAGGGTTTAAATGGTAAATATGCAAAATTAAATTAAATAAAACACAAAAACCTAGCCCTACACCCCATCAGCCGCGATCTCCATCCTTTACCCCTCTATATTCAAAATCAGCCTAGAACAAGCAAGAAAACATGAGATTGAATCGATTTCAAGGGTTGCAACAAGTTAGAATCATCAAATACAAGTTAACACACGTTTAAGGTTAGAATTTACAAGTTTTTATGGGATTCTTGTTGTGGCCGAACCCTAATTTGTGAAAGGTTGTTCATGGTGTTGAAATTGATGTAGTTTGATGATGTTAGTATGTTAGTTGGATAGTATACATGTTGTTTAACATTGATTATGCATGAATGATACGTTTTTAATGGATTGATCATGAACTTTGATTCTAGACAAACCCTAATTCGAAATTGATGTGATTATGTGAGATTGATGATTGTTTGATGAATGTATGATAATTAGTAGGTTGTATGAATGCTAGGTTACATTGATCTTGCAAGAAATTGATGAATTGAAGTTGGTGTTCATAGGTTACTAATAATAGTAACTTTATTTCCATGACATGATGATCTAATGATGGATTGATGTTGTTGATGTGTTTATGATGATGATTAGGTGCTAGATTGTTGATATGAATGCTAGAAATCTTAGAATGAATGTTGTTGTTCATATCTTGCCAAAAGTAAAAACTTTTGTTCATGATGATTGATGGATTATGATGATTAGGCATTGTTGATCATGTCTAGTTGTTGTTATGAACTTGAAATGGTATATTAGTGATGAATTCATGAATACATTGGGTGTTTGATAGATTTTGGAATGTACTTTCCCAAAAGGGAAACTTTATTTGCACAAAGTTTGAAAGATGATAGTTTGAACATGTTTGGGATATTAGGAGCATGTTAGTATGTTCATGGATGATTTCTAATGTGGTAGAATATGTTAATTTAGTTGTATGGACTTTGATGATCATGTATGATGTTAATGTTGATTAGTAGTTAAACATCATGTTTGGGACTGGAAATTGATTATTGTGATGTATGTTTGATAGGATCTCAGCATCTAGTTTGATCGATTCGAATGATTTCAACAGCGGAATAGAGTACCAACTAGCACAATTCGAGCAAGAATACCAAAGATATAGCAATGAACAGAATTAGTTATAGAGAGAGAAAGTTTCTGCAAAAGGAATATTTCATTCAATCACACGCTTTGGCATGGCTTTCGCTAAATTACAATTTAGGTCATTCTTCCTTATATAAGGAAATGACGTAGGTTGATGTCACTTGATAGTGACATCTAACCGTTATTTAACAAACTACTGAAACACTAAAACTACTGAAGATGTCAAGCAGCTGACATCTTCTTACAAGAAGCTAAGTTTACTTATTACAAAACTACTGATAAGAAACTACTGAAACTACAACGACTGAAGAACAAGCTCTTCAGTCATTTTACAAAACTACTAAAAGTAAAAACATAAAACTACTGATAAACACAACTACTGAAGAAGTACTCTTCAGCTGTTGTGACAAACTACTAAACTTCAGCACTTGGTCTTCAGACTTGAACTTTAGACGTTTCATCAGCTGATGACTTCAGTAGATGTCATCAGCTGATGTCTTCAGTCTTTGTCTTCAGACTTTGTACATCAGTTGTTGATCTTCAGCACTTGTGGACTCTTCAGCTGTTGAACTTCAGTACTTTGGTCTTCAGCTTCAGCACTTGTATTCTTCAGCTGTGACCTTCAGTACTTGGTCTTCAGCTTCAGCACTTGTGTTCTTCAGCTGTTGGACTTCAGCACTTTAGTCTTCAGCTTCAGCACTTGTGTTCTTCAGCTGTTGAGCTTCAGCACTTTAGTCTTCAGCTGTTGAAGTCTTCAGTACTTGATCTTCAGCTGTTGAAGTCTTCAGCACTTGTCGAACTGCTGATGAAGCCTTTAGCAGTTGTTGTGATATCATGTGGGACTTAGAGGTTTTCTGATCTTGGCTCATTGGTTCTTTTGGTCCAACAAACTCCCCCTGAACCAATGCAGCCAAAACCTCTAATTGATTTATTTTCCCACTTATTGTTGGCAGAATGGTTGGTCTTTTTCCTTCTTGATCAGTTGAGAAGATGACCCATATAAGCACTGGCCTGGGAATGAGTCTCTGATGATTTGGTTGGCAATGTATGGATGGGAGCTCTGTATTGGGGAATTGGACACTGAGTTGTTCCCCCATCCATGAGACTCACTTCCCAACTATGAGCTTGTAGGATTCCCTGGTGTAGGCCTCCAAAAATACAATTTGTTCCTCCATGGTGAGCTCCTCTGCCTCACCATCAAAGAATCCTTCTGGCCCATAGTACTCAGACAGGAATTTGACCTGTTTTCCATTTTTGAGTACCACTGTTGTAATCTGTCTGTAAGCAAATTCATCAGGATGATGACCTTCTAACAGCAGTGGTAACTCATCCTTTCTGATCTCATTCAGCCTCTTATACCCAGCCCCTTTTTGATCATTCTGTTCTCCAGCATCTTTTGTGGGGGCATGTTTGAGGTGTAGGCCTTTTTGAAATCTTCCAGGATTTCCCAGGGTGAGACTACAAGGGCTAAGGAGATTACTTCATCTACAATCTTTTTCACTTGCCCATTGTATCTCTAAGGGATATTTTTCTTTTGTATCTATGAGCCACCCTGGGATCAGGCCAAATTCTTACTCTTTCTTTCACATACTGAAAAGTATGTCTAAGAGTATAAATCCTCTGAGCTTGTTTTTTCATATTAATGATGGAGGAAGTGGCTGCATATGCTTTATCTACTCTCCTCAATAACTCTTCATCGTGCAATCTGTGTTGTCTTCTTCTTCCAATTTCACTTTGATTGCATCTCTTTGTTGCTCAGGAGTTATTGCAAGAGAGAGATCTTTGGCCTTAGGCAACTGCAGAACAGCTGAGATCGGCAGCCAGTCTTCATCATCATCTTCTTCTTCTTCCAGCCTCAACACCTTTCTCTTCTTCTGCTTAGGTGCATCATCGGCTGTTGGTTTTGAGGGTAAGGGAGTTAGTTTTGTGGGTTGTGGTTGTGGTTGTTTTGGAGAGGGAATGTTGACAGGCTGAGTTAGCATTTTGGAGGTGAGTGTGGCTTTTGAGTGTTTAGCTAGCTCAGTCCTGCTCCCTGCTCCTGCTTCACTCAAAGCTTCTATTACTAATCCCTTAGTATATGCTTCAGACGAACAGATCTTGGAGGTTATGGCCAAGATGTTGTCCCTGGTCCATGATTTTATTTCGATCAATGATCTCCCAAGGTATTTGCTGATAAATCTGATCATGATCTCAAGTCTTTCTCTATCCATTGTGCTGTAGCTGGCCCATCTTTGTTGAATCTCTTCGATCTCTAATCTTCTTATATCAGAGTCCAGCTTTTCAGTATTGAAACCTTGCCTAAACAGCTGATCAATGATATTGTCCATTGATCTGTTGTGTTCAGCATCAGCCTCTTTAACCATTTCATTCAAGTTTTTCTCTTTTTCAGCACTTTTCTTTTTCTTATATGTGACATGAAAGTCCTTTTGACTTTCGTGTACTTCTCCTTTTCAGCTCCCTTCTCATTCTCATTCTCCTTCTCTTTCTCGGTCTCATACACACAGTCCTTCTCTATTTCCACTTCTTTGTCCTTCTCTTTCTCTTTCTCCTTTTCCATCCTCTTTCTTTTAGCTTTCACTGTTGGAATCTCCCCCTTTTTGGGTGCATTGGTTTTAAGGGTTTGATCATCAGAAAGCTTTTGGCTCAGTACATCCTCCACCATAGGTTGTAAGACAGAAGAAAGTCTCTCATCAACAGTTTTAATGACAAGTTCAGTTATCTGCGGTGTGATGAGAGATAGGGGATTTTGAGGGATAGCATCCATTTGCTCAGGGGGGTTTTGGTCCTGAGAAATGGTGCCAAAAACATAGGCAGGTGGCTGAGATTCTTTGAGTGGCTGTGTGTTTAAGTGACCTTCAGAGGAAGGTGCCATCTGTTGGGTTGATATGGTGGCAGATGGTCTTTCTCCCTGAGAGAGTTGGTCAAGTAGTTTTTGCAGCCTACTGACTTCCTCCTCTAGGATTATGTTCTGGGCAAGAACATCATAAAAGAAGCCCAGGTCATCATCAGCAGATGCTGAATCACCTGACCTCCTACTTGTAGCAGGATGTACATGCACTGGGTGTAGACCAGATGTAGCATGTGCCCCTTTGTCTTGGAACTGGGGACTTCCAGCCTTAGGACTTTGTCCTTCATCAGCTGTTGCCTCTGGTGAGGTCTTAGTTATGTTACCAACCTCATTCTGATCATATGCTGATTCAGAAGAGGTGGCAGCCTCACCAGATGTTCTGATCTCCATATCCACACTAGGAGATAGAATATTTAAACCCCGGTGCTGTGGGTTGTCAGAAGAATGTGTATCCTCTTCCTCAATTGTTGTTGTTCTCCCCTTTGTTGGTGGTTGTAGGGGAGGAGGAGAGGCATGCAGCTGAGTCAGCACATTGGCAATTATAGTGGTTGGGCTTTGAGGGGCATTTGCATGGGGAGAGGGGATAGAAGCTGATTGCATCCGGGGAGAGGATGCTCTTCAATGATAACCTCCTCAAGTGAGAGAGGTCTCAGTAATGTGGTTTCCCCTGAAGTGGTTGCAACAGTATCCTTTGAGAGGATACCTGTGCGGCTGTTGCTGGTTGAGTCTTTAACACTACTGGAGGGTTTGAACCAGTAGGTTTATCCTGTTTGGGTGGTACAGGAGCATCATCAGGGGACATCTCCCTGATTAGCTTGTTTGGGTTTGGATTTTGGCTTGGTGGGGACTTTGGATCTGGCAGTTGAAGTTGTGGGTTCCCTTTGCTTGGGTTTGAGCAAACGGGCAGCTTCTTTGAGAGATTGTCGGAGTTATGCCTGGAGTATACCTCAGCTAGAACAGCTGGTGCAGGGACTCCAAGGCCAACAAGGCCATCATTTTGTAATTCATTTAAAATTATGGCCATCAGAAACCTGGGATATAATATCCATCTGTTTCCCACAGGTTCTGTGCCAGATCTTTGATTTCTAGAAACACAATTTGTGAAAAATTTAAAGGTTGGTGTTCTAGAATTGAATATAATACTTGTTGCCACCGGGAAGACATTTGATCCCATGAGGATGTCTTCGAGGCTAAGCAAACATTCACCATATGAAATATCAGTCTTTCAGCATCTGGGAAGTTCTTCTTCAGTATGGTAGCAGCTCGAAGATTTCCATCGTACCCATTGTTGATGAAGGACATATCAGTTGTGCCCTTAGGGTACTCAGTCACAGCAGTAGCATCTTGTAAATTTAGCACCTGACGAATGCTATCAGGTGTAACCTCTACTTGTTTTGGTTAACCAATGACCGAACAAAAATTTGGCCGGAAGGCACATCAGTGTGAACGTAGGCATTGGACCAAAACTGACTTAGTGACTCTGGGTAGATGGTCGGGTTTAAGAGCAGAGCAATACTATACTGCGAATCAGCCATTAGGTCTATGGCGTGATCAAACTTTGTCCAGAAGGCCGATTTCGTGAGGTAGGCGACGCAATTATGTCTGGGTTTTAGACTCATGGTTGCCATTTTTGAGGTATGAAAGTCAGAAGAACGGCTAATGGAACGTTTGAGAAGAAGACAGGTATTTATAGGGTTGGGATAGGAAAAGGCTGAAAGAAAACTAGTGAAGGTTTTGGTGTGGTCATCAGCTGTTTGAAACTACTGATGACGTGGTATTAACCTTCGGAGGTTTAAAACGACTGACAGTGGTGGTGTTGTCATCAGGTGTTATAAAACAACTGAAGACTTGGTTTTGACCATTAGATGTTGAAACAGCTGAAGTCTTGGTGTTAACCATCAGTATTTATGAAACTACTGAAGGTCGTGGTTTTGACTTCATATGATGTAAACAACTGAGGACTTGGTGTTTGTCATCAGTAGTTGTGAACAACTGAAGACTTGGTATTAGTTATCAGTAGTTGTGAAACTACTGAAGACTGTGGTCTTGCTTCAGTTGTTTAGAAACAGCAGTTGTAGAAACAACTGAAGAGAAATTACTCATCAGCTGTTTTCGTCAATTCTTAGCTTTTCAGCTGTTTCATACTGTCCCCAACACTTACTCATCAGACTTTTCATCTGCTTTTCAGGTGTTTCATAGGACGTCAGTACTTATCTATTTTTACTGATTTTAGTAGTTATAACTACATCAGTAGTTTAGAACAGATAAAGTACTTCAGTACTTGTGAGGCATTTAGCCTTCAGTAGTTATAAAAACTACTGAGAGTAAAAGAACTCATCAGTACTTTATGTGACATGGTTACCAATGATCATCAGTACTTATTACTGAGATCATCAGTAGTTGTCACTTATTCTAGCTGCAGCATACCAAGCCTTAACACCAGGTTGTGGAAAGTTGAACTATCCAAAGGCTTAGTAAAAATGTCTACAAGCTCATCAGCACTAGGCACAAACATAGGATTAATTAGACCCTTTTCTCTCTTATAAAATGATGTCTAATTTCTATATGTTTGGTCCTAGAGTGCTGGACTGGATTTTTGACAATGCAAAGAGCTGAAGCACTATCCATTAATAACGGAGTCTTAGTCTCTATAATGCCATAATCCAAAAGTTGATTCTGAAGCCAGAGTACTTGGGATGTACAACTTGCAGCAGCAATGTACTCGGCTTCAGCAGTGGATGTAGCAACAGATGTTTGTTTCTTACTCTGCCAAGAAATCAAACAGTTGCCTAGGAATTGACATCCACCAGAAGTTGATTTCCTGGTTAACTTACACCCTGCATAGTCACTATCAGAGAAAGCAACTAATTTGCAAGAGTGCCCAGTGGAATACCATAAACCTAGAGATTGTGTACCTTGCAAATATCTAAAGATCCTCTTGATTGCAATCAGATGAGACTCTTTAGGTGCAGCCTGAAATCTAGCACAAACACATGTAGCAAACATAATATCTGGTCTAGAAGCAGTTAAATACATCAAGGACCCAATCATACATCTGTAAAGCGTTTCATCAACAGCTTTACCTTTCTGATCAACATCCAATTGTGTGGTGTTGCAGATGGGAGTAGAACAGGGCTTACAGTTTTGTAAATCAAACTTATTTAAAAGATCTTTTGTATATTTAGACTGATGAATGAAAATTCTATCAGCTTTTTGTTTGATTTGCAAGCCTAGAAAGAACTGTAATTCTCCCATTGCACTCATTTCAAACTTCCTGCGCATTAATTTTGTAAAATCATCACACAACTGGGGATCAGAGGATGCAAATATAATATCATCAACATAAATTTGAACAAGTAGCTTATGCTGATCCACCTTCTTAATAAATAAAGTTTTATCTATGGAGCCTCTAGTGAAATTATTTTGTAGAAGAAAGTTAGATAATGTCTCATACCAGGCTTAGGGCTTGTTTCAACCCATAAAGAGCCTTATCAAGCTTGTATACCCATTCTGGGTGTTTATTATCCTCAAAACCTGGTGGTTGACACACATAAACTTCTTCTTTTATTTTACCATATAAAAATGCACTTTTAACATCCATTTGAAAAACTTTAAGATTGTGGAGTGCAGCATAGGCTAAGAGCAATCTAATTGCCTCCAGTCTGGCTACAGGGGCAAAGGTTTCATCATAATCAATACCTTCTTCTTGTGCAACCCCTGAACAACCAGTCTGGCCTTGTTCTTAACAATAAGCCCATTTTCATCTGTTTTATTCCTAAACACCCATTTAGTGCCTATTGCACACTTACCTGGGGGAAGAGGAACAAGCTCCCACACTTGCTGCTTTTTGAACTGAAGAAGCTCAAGCTGCATTGCTTCAACCCAGCCATTGTCTCTAAGTGCAACATGATAATTCTTTGGCTCTAGCTGACTGATGAAGAGAGCATAGAAGCAGAAATTGGACAATTGACTTCTGGTTGAGACTCCAGCATTGATATCACCAATGATTTGAGACATTGGGTGATTCTTCAGCTCTTGGTAAACAATGAGATCAGTGCAAGTGTTTGCAGAACCTTCAGCAGCAACAGATGTTGATGTAGACTCTTGAAACCATGTAGATGGTGGCAACTCAAATGAAGTTGAAGATGCAGAAATCTCATCAGCACTTGTTGTGGATGAAGCTACTGAAGCTACAGGAGCATCAAGTTTAGAGGACACAGGTAGTTGGTCACTAAACCTGAAGAGGTGAGTACTGTTATCATCATTATCATCAGCACCAGCAGTACCACCAGGTGGTGAACTGTTGACAGGAGCAACAGCAGGAGTTTGATAAGGAACATATTGCAGTATGTTCAAATCAAATAGCTCCACAGGGCTTTGTGGAATCCTGTCCTTTGGAGATTCATTAAACTTAACATGTAGAGTCTCTTCAACCATCTTTGTTCTACAGTTGAAGACTCTGTATGCTTTGCAAGTTGATGAATAACCAACAAAGTACCCTGCATCCACCTTAGGATCAAATTTTTGGAGTTGATCCCGTGTGTTGAGAATGAAACAAGGACACCCAAAAGCTCTGAAGAATGAAATTAGAGGGGCCAAATGATGAAGAACTTCATATGGAGTCTTCATCAACCTCTGATTACTAGAACTCTATTCTGTACATAGCAAGCTGTATTGACAGCTTCAGCCATAAAGTCATTGGCAGTCCAGAATCAGCCAACATGGACCTTGCAGCTTCAATAGGGTCCTGTTCTTTCTCTCCACTACTCCATTTTGTTCAGGAGTTCTTGGAATGCTAAACTGCCTCTTGATTCCCTTGAGAGGTAGAACTCATCAAGTGTATTGTTTCTGAATTTTGTTCCATTATCACTTCTAATACACTTGACTGAGAGGGAATACTGCTTCTCAACATACAACACAAAGTTGATAATCTTCTGAGCTGCCTCATCCTTTGAATGCAAGAAGAAAGTCCATACAAATCTAGAGTAATCATCCACAATTACCAGACAGTATTTCTTCTTAGCCATACTCATCACTCTCACAGGACCAAAGAGATCCATGTGAAGAAGCTGTAAGCAGGCAGTGGACTTAGGTTCTTCAATGGAGGGAATGAAGCTTTGTGCTGTTTTCCTTTTAACAAGCAGTACAGTTATCTTCACATTTGAACTCCTTCATAGGCAGTCCCCTTACTAAACCATGGTTTATCAGCTGATTTATGTTTTTGAGATTAATGACCCAGCCTTCTATGCCATAAAGTAGATTCTTGAGGGGAAGCCTTGGAAAATAGGCAAGGATGGCCTTTGAGATCTATTTTTTTGGAAAGATCTAAGGCATACACTCTTCCTGTCATGTTGGCCTTCAGGAGATTGTATTCATCCAACACCTTATCAATCAAACTTAGAACTTTGGATGACAGAATCCGACAGTTCTGACTGGTGAAAAGAGCAACATGGCCTTTGTCATACATTTGACTGACACTCAAGAGGTTGTACTTGAGATTTTCCACATGGTTAACATCATCAAAATTTATTTCCCCATTGAAACAAAGCCTTTGCTGATGATGTAACCCTTTGCATCATTGCCAAATGACACAAACCCCCCTTCCTTGAGAGTAGTCATTAAGAAGTGATTTGTTTCCTGTCATATGCATGGATCCTCCACTGTCTACATACCAATGCCTCTGTGGCATGTTGAAGAACCCTGCAAAACACAACAAATTAGTTAGATTTTGAGACCCAAACCTTTTGGTTTTGGGCCTGTTCTCATCAACAGATGGTAAACTAACAGGTTTGTTGGAAACAACAGCCTAAGAGGAAGAAGATGGTGGAGAAGAGGAATCCTTTGGCTTGGACCTCCTTTTCTGTGGTTTCAACATAGGAACATCTAATTGGTTAACTCTTCCCAATAGATGTTGAACTATCATAACCAGCTGTGTCTGATTTTTTGATAAAGCTTTCAGCTCTCCAGACACATTGGCATTGGAGTTTGATAAGTTCCTATGTTGCACCTTCTTCTTTTGAGCAATCTCAGTTGTTACCTGTTTAACCCCTTCCTTTTTGGATTTCTTTTTGGACTTAAGGGTTACAGGATTTGATGTTGCTGGTACAAATGTGGCTTCAAACTCAATTTTCATTTTAACCATTTTCTCTTTAATTTCCTCTTTATGTTTGAGTTTGGATCCTCTTTTGTACCAACAATCATCTGTAAGATGATTGAACAAACCACATATTTCACATGGTTTCTTCTTCATCTTATGTTGATCATCAACTAAAGAGAGTGAAACTACTAAAGACTTGTTCTTCAGCACTTTGGAAGCACTATTTGCTTTCTTGACTTCCTCTTTAGTAGTCTTCAAACCCTTTCTACTGATAGTTTTCTTCTCTTCAGTGCTGATAGTAGTTGAGTTTGAACTTCAGGTGTTAAATCTTGCTCTCCAGTCCTTTCAGGACTTCCAGAAATAACTCTTGAGTTGATCAATTCTTTGATCATGTGAGTGTCAGTATTTGAACCATCAAGATCAGCTGATAGGTTCAACGAGGGATAATACTAACTTCAACTTCTGATGGTGCTCTATCAGAAAGTGAATCACATGATGAGGTGGATTGGTTATTGCTTTCTCCATCAGATTTCACTTCTGCTCTTGAAGCAAACTCTGTAGGAGGAGCAGGTGATTATAACCAATGCCAACTTCACATTGGAAGCTGATTGCTTACTAAGAAGCATTTCAAAACCTTTGCATGATTGTACCCATCTATCACACTCTACTTGGGTGACTGCAAGGGTTTCTTTGAGGTCTTTGTACTTTTCTAAAGTACCTCTTCCCTAGCCTTATCATCAGTGATTTGGCATTTAAGTTTATAAATCTCATCATTTTTCTCTTTAAGCATAGACTCAAACTCAGCTTTTCTTTTGGAAATGATCTTTTCTAGCTCTATTCTTATTAATTAAAGCTACATTTGCTTCTCTAATAGAAGCAAATGCTGTTATGCATGTTTCATAACATAATTTGGCCTTAGCCTCAGAGGATACCTGTGATACCTGTGATGAAGAGGCATTTGAGGATGATCCATCTGCAGACTCCAGAGCCATAAGTGCCAGATTCCCAAAAGGACTGTCACCACCATGTTGACCAGCACCTGTGAACAGTTGTTCATGACCAGACATGTCATCTGGTAAACTGCTCCAGTCAACAACTCCAGGGGTGAAAGAAGCTGTGTTGTTGAGGTTGAGGAGGTTGATGAGATTGAGATGGTTGAGGCTCAGGAAGAGCATGTGGTTGTTGAGCAATGGGTGCTTGAACCTGACTGATTTGTGGCATGTAATAACAAGGGTAAGGATATGGCATTGGACCCTGAGGAACAAAATATGCAGGAGATTGTGGTTGAGAATGATGACCAGAATTGACAGGATGTTGCCCTCTGGTTGTTGACTATTGCCAGGGAAAGTCACAAAGGGTGCAGAAGAGTTAGATCCAGATGATCTACATTCTCTAGCAAAGTGTCCAAGCCTGTGGCATTTGTGACACCTCAACTTACTCTTGTCAAAACCAACTTTGGTTTTGCCAGAGAGTCCTGGGAACTTTCTTCCAGTTCTTTTGTAGAACTTCTGAGATCTGATATTTATCAAGGCCATTTGGCTCAAAATATCCATCTCTTCTAAGTCATCATCAGCAATCCCCTTGAGATCATCCATGATGAAGCATAGATTGTCATTATTACACCCAGTAAACTGACTATCAACACTCACAAATGCAGAATCAGAAGTGTTTGAAGAGAAATCAATATGCTCATCATATTGGCATTCAGATGAAGCATATTCTGACTCATGACCAACCAAGGCAGTGTTGCCTGGTACAAATCTTCAGTGAGCTTACCAGATGAAGCCAGTTTCCTTTTCTGCTCTATCTCTCTTTCGAATGTAAGCAGTTTCCCATGAAGTTTGGTGAGAGATAGGCTATCCAGATTTGCACTGGAGCGTAGGACAATTGTATATGTGTCCCATCTCTCAGGCAGTGATCTGAGGAATCTGTGGTTCATTTGGCTTTTGGTATATTCATGTTTAACCATTTTCAACAGAGATTAAACATGAAAACCACTCAAACTGCTGAGTCAGAGTCTCACCCTTTCTATGAGAAAAAGTCTCATACTGTTGGGTGGGATTTCCCTATTGTTTGCTAAGACCTCATCAGTGCCACCAAATTGTTCTTTCAGTGCATTCCAAAGGTCATGAGCAGTTTCATGATGCATAAGCCCGGAATAGATTTCATTAGGCAATGCCATGGCCAGAATTCCATGGGCTTTAGCATCAATCTCAAACAGCTTCTTGTCCTCATCAGAGTATTGTTCCTTCTTCTTCGGAATCAACTGATTTGTTTCCGGATGATTCACCATTGGCTTATGTGGTCCATGTACCACGGATGTCCAACAACCTGAACTATTGACAGACAGGTGATGGAGCATTCTTCGTTGCCAATGTTATACTCATTCCTAACCAGCATCGGAGGCTTGGTTGAGGAACCAGTATTGTGTGGATCATTAGAAGGTGTAGTCATTTTCGAATTCAGACAAATTCAAGATAAGCAAAACAAATTTAGCTCAAAACCACTAAGAACCTCAATTAAAATAGCCAAAAGCGACAGAACTTCAATCTCTATAACAATTTGTGCGAATTTGCTAGTTCGATCAAACTTAGAGCAAATGAGCAGTTTCAATGATCAATTGTTAGATCGATCAATAATTAACCTGCTCTGATACCATTTGATAGGATCTCAGCATCTAGTTTGATCGATTCGAATGATTTCACAGCGGAATAGAGTACCAACTAGCACAATTCGAGCAAGAATACCAAAGATATAGCAATGAACAAATTAGTTATAGAGAGAGAATTTCTGCAAAAGGAATATTTCATTCAATCACACGCTTTGGCATGGCTTTCGCTAAATTACAATTTAGGTCATTCTTCCTTATATAAGGAAAGATGACATAGGATGATGTCACTTGATAGTGACATCTAACTGTTATTTAAAAACTACTGAAACCTAAAACTACTGAAGATGTCAAGCAGTTGACATCTTCTTACAAGAAGCTAAGTGTTTACTTATTACAAAAATACTGATAAGAAACTACTAAAACTACAACGACTGAAGAACAAGCTCTTCAGTCGTTTTACAAAACTACTGAAAGTAAAAACATAAAACTACTGATAACACAACTACTGAAGAAGTACTCTTCAGCTGTTGTGAAAACTACTGAAACTTCAGCACTTGGTCTTCAGACTTGAACTTTAGATGTTTCATCAGCTGATGACTTCAGTAGATGTCATCAGCTGATGTCTTCAGTCTTTGTCTTCAGACTTTGTACATCAGTTGTTGATCTTCAGCACTTGTGGACTCTTCAGCTGTTGAACTTTAGTACTTTGGTCTTCAGTTTCAGCACTTGTATTCTTCAGCTGTTGACCTTCAGTACTTTGGTCTTCAGCTTCAGCACTTGTGTTCTTCAGCTGTTGGACTTCAACACTTTAGTCTTCAGCTTCAGCACTTGTGTTCTTCACCTGTTGAGCTTCAGCACTTTAGTCTTCAGCTGTTGAAGTCTTCAGTACTTGATCTTCAGCTGTTGAAGTCTTCAGCACTTGTCGAACTGTTGATGAAGCCTTCACCAGTTGTTGTGATATCATGTGGGACTTAGAGGTTTTCTGATCTTGGCTCATTGGTTCTTTTGGTCCAACAATGTTGAATGCAATGAACATGGGTAACGAATATGATTGTGATCATCATACACGCGTGCGAATCTGGAGCCCCTACTTAGTAGGATTGGCAGGGTTTAGGGTGTGAAGTCGTGAGTGGCTTCACATGGCATGTAGTGCGTGATTGGATCTTTGTGGGCATGTTAATGTTTTAGATTCGCATGACTTGTATGATACTTGGTAGTATGATGATCTAAGTATACACTGGATAATGTAGCATACATGTGATCCATTTGATTGTTAACCATGTATGATGTATGAGTATGCTGTCTTAAATGGTTTACAACACATAATGTCACCAACGGTCAAACGGGTCAACTGAGTCAATCGCATCTGTGTTCTGAAACCTTGAGTTCTTTAATTGTAGAGCACTTAGGGTTTTCCTTAGAATTCTGTTTATGTGTACTTATGTACTTGTGTGTTCTAGGTAATCTCTGAAGGTTGTCTTTCACTTGTCTTTGTCAAGTTAATCTTTAAGTATCCTTACGCATACCAGGTGAGTTCATGCCCCACTCTTTACTTAATCTCTTTTGGGGGAGATAGCATACTGGTAATCTACAAACGCTTTATATATTGAAGTTGTGCATAATATTAATATAGTGTTGTTATCATAGAAAGTCTAACACTTTCGAATTGTTAATATTGAATAGCCGGGAAATTTGGGTAGTACTACTGGTCTGACGAGCCCCACCTGTGTGACCCGAGGTCAACCGGGTGCAATTTGTCCTATTGAATATTGTCACGACCTTTTAAGTCGTGACAGGAGGCAACAACGTAACACAGTCAGCTTCAATTGCGAAATCACTATGAGTTAATATTTATTGTTACCAGGCTAGCTATCTGTTACAATGCACAACTGTTATATCTCTATATTTAAACTTCTTATGTTTAAATATCAACTCTTGAACTCACCAACCGTTGTGTTGACATTTTAGTATGCTATTCTCAAGTTATTAATTGGCTTGCCTTTAGGAGCACTGCACGGATTCACCTTGCATTCTAAGACTTGGTCTTAAAGACATCTTTATTGTTTTTAATGGTTAATGTTTACTCATTTGGGTTGGCGCATGTTTTGCCATAGTATGCATTTATAATTCTTTGGGTTTGTTTTACAAAATGCTTCTGCACAGTTTCAAGTTTAAACTTTGGTGATTTTATTTTAATGTTGGCATATAGTGTCGTTTTGAGTAACTATTGACTGTAATCCTGGTTTGTTCACACGCCTCGCGGTAAAACTCCGCACGTGGATTTTGAGGGAGTGATAGATGGGCTGCCATGCCCCTTTTATACCCCCACTCCTCCAAAGATTTTCCCCTTTTGGCAAGTTTGGTCCCCTGATTTTGGGCTTTATTTCTTTTCTTTCTCTTTTTCTTCTTTCTTTGGCTTCAAAGGAAATAACCAGGTGTTACAATTACAAATATTATTATCAATATTATTATCATTGTTGTTATTAGTTTTGTTAATATCTTTATTATCATAGTTATTTATTATTATTATCGGTTTTTATGTAATATTTAACATTAACAACTTCAAGCTAAAGAATTAAACAATTAAAATGATAAGCATAAGTAGCCCATAAGTTTTATAAATGGCAACAATGACCCTTACAAGAATTAACAATGCTAACTTTCAATTAACCCAAAATTACAAGATGTTACATAAAAGCCTTAAAACTAAAACATGAGGTCCCCGGGGTTCAAACCGGGAACCTTTTGTTTAGAAGTCATCAGTGTTACCGCTTGAACCAAGGTTGCAGCCGTGTTTTAACTTGGTTTTGAATTCTCTTAAGCCATATTAACAAAGTGCTCCCAAACCCCAAGAACCCTAGAACGGAATCAGACCAAATTGAACATCAAACCGTAATGATGATGAAATAAGCATTGGGGCTTTCGATCCCCTCTGATTTCGAGTCTAAGGACTCATTTGATCACCCGTATTGATGCTAAATGAAGAGAACAGAATGAAGAATAGTCGCGACTTGGTCGAAGATGGTTCAAGATGCAAATGTGATTAACAATTCAATTCGTTTTACAGGAAGCTCCCAAAGATTCGACAAGCAAAAGCCCTCTGTCAATTTCGATTTAAGAAACCCAAATTATGGTGTTCGACTAACAGTGATTTTGCGACAGAATTTGTAAATGAATGTGAGATTTGTGTGTGTTCTTAGATGAAATTGCGAGTATGGTGTGTTAGGAATAGTTAATCGATGATTTTAGGTTCCATTAATTGAGTTATTAACATGATATGTATGTTGAACGGTTAGAAGTTAAACGATGTTTTCGGTTTCAAGTGATTCATTAGAACATTGAGCGTTTCAGGTTGAATTTTGATGGTTACAAGTTCGATTCATGCACTAGGTTCAATTCGAAACAGTATTTATGATTAATTATCGATGATTAGTGAGTTTAAGGAGTGGTCGAAGCTCGGCCAGAGCTCCTGCCGGATTTACGGGGGTGAGGAGGGTCGGTTTGGGTTTTCTTTGAAATTTAGACAATAGCCCTTGTAGTTTGTTTGTTTATCATTTTATGTTTAAAACTTTTATTTTTAAGTTTCTAAATTGACATAAAGCCCCCCTAAACCTATTTAAGTTTTAAATGTTTCAAAGATTAGAAATTTTATAAATTAATATTATTAGTAGTATTATTACTGTTATTTTTATTATTATTATTGTTATTATTATCACTTTTTTATTATTATACACGTTAATATTTTAATTATTAACTTTCATGATTTAACATATAATGATAACTAAGAGATAAAATAAATAACTCATCAATTTCATAAATAACTCATCAATTTCATAAATAACATCAATGGCCCTTACAAGAATTTAACGAAGCTAACTTTTAGTTAATCAAAACTTCAAGATGTTACATGGTGGTCATAGACTCATAGTGGTTAATTGGTTGTTGGTGGTGATGGTGACTAAGGGTGGAGTGATGGTAGTAGGTTCAAGAGAGAGAGAATGTTGGGTTTGGTGAGGGTAGAAGTTTCAACGAAGGTACAATGGCCGATAGGATCTGTTGTTGTTGGTGGTGGACTTTTGTTGAATGGGGCGGTGGGTGTTGTGCATGGTAGCCGGTAGGTGTGGTGTTGGTGGTATGATGGACCGGTAGTGGTTGGTTCGGGAGATTGAGGTTGAATGTGAGGTGGTGATTGCACTTACCACAATTTTTATTTTTACAATACTAGGCTTGTAACTCGTGTATTGCACGAGTTGAATAAATAAAATATTAGATAATTAGTAATAAAAATTTATGTATTATAAAACCATGCTTGAAAATGAAATATGATTATAATTACGTATAAACTAGTATTAAGCCCTTGCGTTGCAGCGTGATGCATAAAACTGTACAAGTAGCACTAATGGCACACCACCGTTAGTGACCACTAACATCAAAAAAATCTCTTATTAAGAAAAAAAAAGTAAAAAAATAAAAAAAAAACATTAAAACATTAAATCATAGAGGTGAAACATAAAACATATAAAATAATAAGTAAGTTAATCTATGACCAACGTGTTGCGAAGAAACCATTAATACACGTAAAAATGTTAAACCACACAATTTAGACCGAAATGTAAAACGAGAAATTTGTAAAATAGGAATAGTATAGGGACCAAAGTTGAATGTATAAAGATATTGGAGCTAAATTATAAAAGATGTAAAAATATTGAGTTAAAAAAAAATTAAAGATTAAAAAAGAATAAGAGATGAATATAACCCACTGATGTACTTGATAAAATTCATTATGCATACCAAAGTTATCAAAGAAAGAAACAAAAAAGAAGCCAGTGAATAGTCGCCAAGTGGCTCAATCGTCATGGATCACTACAGTTACCAACCATGTGTTTTTACATAAAATACAACCGTTGATGTGTAATGTACAACTTTAATACACAAGTTAAGTTGATTATTAGTATTATGTGAATACTACTTTAAGTAAATAACAATACGTATTTTTTTTTACTTTTGTTTTATAAGAAAACTTGTTGTTTTTAAATACTTTGTTTTAAGAAAACTAATTTTAAAAAAAAGTTCGTTGTATTCAATAGATTTATAGAAATTTTGCTTTAGGAAATGTGTGTTTTTGATAAAAAAATAGGTTTTTAATTTATTAAAATATATATTTTTTATTTGAAAATAATATGAGTAATATTATTAGTATTCAATATTATTATTAATAATAAAAAGAAATAAAAAGTTAGTATGATAAAACTTACAATTGTGTTAAATCTTATTTTATTTTACTTTACTATAGATAGATAGATAGATAGATAGATGAATAAAAGAACTCATTCATTAAACGGATTATACTAGTAATAAACATGAAATATTACAGTATTATATTATAATATAAGATATAATTAAATTATATATACGTAATAGTTCAAGAAATAAAAAGTTATACTATTTTATTGAAAATTAATATTTTTTATATATATTATTTTAGAAAGGATTGATTTAAAATATTTATTTCAAAAAAATTTAATATTTTAGAAACTATCATATTAGATAAAAATTTTATTTTTATTATTTCTATTTTAATAGAAAGATATGATTTTCTTAATAAAATTTATTTTTTAAAAAATAGCTTGATTCTACACAATGTACATGAGAGAGGGAAATGTAGCGATTAGTAAAATTATTTAATAAAAGAGAAAAATTTGTTTGAGTTTTTAAATTAATATAATACCAAAATAGTAGGGTTATAGTAAAAAAGATTTTGAATGTAAAAAGACTTATTAGGATTGTGGGTTTGATACATGTGTTTTTATTGTTTTAAAGAGGATGATGTTTTGGTAATTGTGACAAACATGTGAGCTTATTGTGTTTTATATGTTAATTGTTTCAAATGTTCATTAATTGGGGCATATAGTTTACATCATTTGTTATATGTATTCTTCTTTGTGTTTTATGATTAAGATTATTTTTGTTATTTTTGTCATTGTCTTTATATATTATATAAATTTATTATCTATCATTATGTTTTACAATTAGAATTATACAATGATATTCTTTAATCAATGTATTTTCCAAAACTCATAGTATCAAATATAACACAATGTGTTATTTTTGTCATTATTTTTAATAGATTATATAAATTTGTTGTTATCTATCATTGTGTTTTACAATTACAAGCACATAATGATGTTATTTCACCAATGTATTTTTTTTTCAAAACTCATAATATTCAAGATAACACAATGACGATAAAAAACACAATGAGACATTTTGTTATTTTGTCATTGTTTTTATCTATTAGATTAATTAGTTGTAATTTTATTATTATGATTTACATATTAGAGATACACAACAATGTTATTTCATCGTGATATATTTCTAAAATTCATTATTTTAGAAAAACACAATAGTATTCATAAAAAACACAATAACAAACAAAAAAACACAATAAGTTGCACTAAATACATAATGACAAGATATGGATTTAAAAACATATAAATTTTTTATCTTTTAATATAACAATACCGTACTCGTTTTAAAGATAAAAATCGCTCGTTTTAATGGTGTAACTTTTATAAAAAAATGATTTCGTACATAAAAGCTACAAACATTTTAAAAAGATGGGGAGCTTGCAAAAAGTTTACAAAAATGTCTATTCCTAAAATATCCCCTAACAAAATTTTCTTAATCTTAACCATTGATTAAAGATACTGACGGATGAAATTAGTTCTTACACCTTTTAGTTTTAAAATCTTTTTTCGTATAAATGATGTGAGGATGTCTAGAAAAATAACAAGTGTCAAAATAAACTTTATTTTAATGATGTGATTGAGACAAAAAAATTAGAAGTGATTTAATTGGAACAAAAGAAATTTACGAGTGATATAATTAGAACAACTATGAAAATTTAATTAGAAAGCTAATCTTGTATTAAGTAGAGGCTTTGTATCTTAGAGGAGAGATTTTGAATTCAAACTCAAGTATAATATAACTTGATGTAATTTAAAAATAAAAACATAATAATTTTTGCCGTTAAAAAGTTAATACACGTTTTTAAAAAATAATAGATCACATCAAATAATTATAAATGAAAACAAGGCGTGTAAAACAAACTAGACATATGTTAAGAGGTGGTAGGGACATAACCTGACTCGATTACTTTTCGTAGCGCAAACATTTAGCAAAAAATGTACTTTAACTGGCCAATCATAAAAACAAGTGCCGATGGAATGTTATGAGATCCATAATGATCCCAAACCGAAAGCCTTCATGACCCTTTCCAACCGCACAAACTGAACCACCACAACCTCACCCCACATCCTCCGACAATGGTGGTTGCTATTGGCGGCAGAATCCTCACCATCCACCACCACCACCACCATCGCCACCGTACAACCCTAATCCCCACACCCCATCCCCAATTCAACCTCAAGCTCCCCTCCATCCACTTCCGTCGTTCTTCCACCATGTCCGCCACCGCCACCACCCCCACCACCGCCCTCAACCACCCTATTGTTCATCACACCACCGCCGCCTCTTCCTCCGGTATCCCCCTTTTCTTACATTTCATTGATTCTAGATTAGTCGCGTTAACTGTATAGTCTGTATTGATGTTAATTGAGCTGTTTATTGTGTTTGTGATTTGTGAAGGTTGTTGGGCTGAGTTTGCTGGTAATGTATCTGGTGAATGGGATGGTTATGGTGCTGATTTCGGTATTGATGGTAAGCCAATTGAGCTTCCTGAAAGCGTGGTGCCTAATGCGTATCGCGAATGGGAGGTGCAAGTGTTTGATTGGCAGACGCAATGCCCAACTTTAGCTCAGCCGGACAACGTGTCTGTGATGTACAAGTTGGTTAAGTTGCTTCCTACTGTTGGGTGTGAGGCTGATGCAGCCACGCAGTATAGTGTGGATGAGAGGGTTGTAGGAGGTGGGGAGAATATGGTTTTGTCGTTTGGGTATCAGTCGAGTGGGTGCTATACTGCGGTTTGGTCAACGCAGAAGTCAGGGTCCTCGAAAGTACTGGAGTTGGAGCACTGTTTGATTGATCCTCGCGATAAGGAGTCGCGTGTAAGGTTATTCAAGTTGTGGGTGTTGAAGGAGACCAGAAGTTGGTGTTGAAGAGCATTAAAGTGTTTGTTGAGCAATGGTATGGCCCGTTTAGGAACGGGGAGCAGTTGGGCGGATGTGCAATCCGTGATACTGCTTTCGCTTCAACACAAGCTCTTAATGGTTCTGAAGTTTTGGGTATGTGGCAACGGTCGAACTCTGTTGCCAGCTTTCAAGACTCTAGTAATGTAAGCTTAGCGCAACAAAATCACGTCTTTAATGATTTTTATGCATCCTTTGGGGATATTATGAACATGGTTTTCATCATTATGACAGATTCTTCAAGAACTTGTGGCGGTTGATGGTGTTGAAAAGTCTGCAAGAGGCAAAGAGGGTTTGGTATTACTGCCAAAGAACTTGTGGAGTTCAATAGTCGAAACAGAAGATGGAGAAAAAACTTGCTGTGAAGTTGGATGGCTGTTGGAACCAGGCCGCACGATCACATCGAAGTGTGTCTTTTCAAGAAATGCAGAGTTAAAAGTAAGTAATTTGGAGCTCATTTTTTTTATCTCAACTTGAAGGCATAATGATTGATTTTTTCGTGTGTGGATTCTTTTGCAGGAGATAATAGCTTCTTCTGAAACTGCAGCTTGACAACAAGGACCATATAGCATAGAGGCCTTACACCTTCAATGGGCGTATAGATGGTAACAGCAGCTGTATTGGTTGTTTCCAAACAAAGCTGTTAGATTTGGTTATATATAAAATTAGATTTGCAGCTGCAAAGGCAGTTTGATCATTTGTAGAACTACCACACAGTAAGTATATATAGAATAAAATGATGTTATTTCAAGAGTATTCTTGATGTACTTGCTTTTGTCAGGTTTGTTTGATTAACATAACCGAATGGATACATAAATTTATGTTGCAAGACACATGCGCATGAAGTTTAATTGATTCAACCTGCTATTAAAATTAAACAAGTGTTGCCCCAAGGGTACAACTTACAAGAATTTGAACAGCAAAGACAACAAGAAACTGTGCACTCTTTAAGTTCTTACATCTTTTTAAGTAATACAATAACATAAAACAAAAGCATATGCTCAAACGTTAAACATCCACGACCCGTCCAATTAATTGCCACACCGGCCTATTCTCATCCTGCTGTACAATCTGCAATATGTATCGACTCAAAATGTCAACAACTGTCATGTTATTTAAGTATGATTGTGTTTCAAAAAAGAATTCTTATAACCACATTTCATGCAAGCAAGGTGTACCTGTAGCGGAATGTGGAAGAGGAAATCACTTGAATGCCCCTGGTGCATCTCTCATGCTGATATTCAGACTGTTGCGCATTGTTCGTCTTCCAACTCCTGCATTCCCTTTGGTCATCATGGCCACAAATTCCCCATAATCGATTCTCCCATCCTGAATCACAATATAACATAAACCCATCATTATTATTTTTTTTTATTTTGAGTATAAAGATATAGAATTATAAAGATAAAAAGTTCTGGAGTTACGTTATCTTGATCAACTTCTTTGATGATATCCTCTACGAGAAAATCAGTCATATTGTGATCTGCGCAAGCTTGCTGCAGCTCATCAACTGTTATATAACCACTTCCATCCTTGTCAAAATACTGGAATGCAGCCACAAGGTGCTCTTCTCTTTCCAGTTTGTTCAGGTGAATTGTAGCAGCTACAAATTCCCCATAATCAATTGTCCCGCTGTTGTCCACATCAGCCTGAATACCACATGACAGTTGACACATCAGCTAAGATCCAAACAACTTGACACATGGATTAAGAAAGAGTGTTACCGCATCCATAAGATCTTGTATCTCTGTATCCTTTAATGTGGAACCGAACTTTCTTAAGCCCGCTTTCAGTTCATCAAATGTTATTGCACCACTGTTATCAGTATCCATTGCCTTGAACATCTCTCTTAAACCAGCAATCTCCTCTTCAGACAGGCTTTCGGCTATAACCTGAACCCCAAACAAGAAGATAATCAAGATTAGCTTTGCATATATTGAATATAACATTCATTTTGAGCTTTTCAGTCATGTATCTAGATGTTTGTCCCAATTCTTGTATAAAAATCAAATCTTTTAGCAACAAGAATATGAATATCATACCCGCAAAGCCATCTTCTTTAACTTGTTCATTGCAGAGAACTGTTTCAAACGAGAAAGAACGGCTGGATCCAGTGCTCTATCAGGAGCAACACCGTTTTCACAAATCCAAGGATGACCTTTACAATACAGATAATCAATAAATAATCTTCAACATTATAAAATGTTTGAACAACAACAAAAACACAAAGCAATCTAATAATATATACACGATTCACAACTTACAGAGAACTTCATGAGCAGTTAGGCGGTCTGAAGGTCGAGAGCATAACATCTTCCTAATAAGATCCTTTGCACTATCAGATATAAGAGGCCACGGGTCTGAATCAAAGTCTATATATCCTTTCAAAACTGCATCAAATATCCCCTGTTGTGTTTCTACAATAAAAAAGTACAAACCTTTAAACAACCAATTAAGCATTCCCAACGATAAAAGCCACAACACAAAGAAAAAGTTCAGCACATACCAGCCCAAAATGGGGGCACACCACTGAGCAATATGTAAAGTATTACCCCTGCGGTCCATACGTCTGCTTCTGGACCATAATGCTTCAAAAGCACCTCTGGAGCAACATAATACGGGCTTCCTACCACATCCGTGAAGATTTGACCTGAAATAACATTCATTTCAGTAACACATAAACTACAAGAAGATCATAAATATGGTAAACATGGTCAACTTACCTGGCTTGAAGAAAACCGATAGTCCAAAATCAATCGCCTTGAGTGAAAAATCATCATCCCTGTTAACCAACAAGAAATTCTCAGGCTTCAAGTCTCTATGCATAACACCAAGCGAATGGCACGCCTCAACGACACCAACAATGATCTTGGTCAACTCTGCAGCCTTCCTTTCACTATAATGCCCCCTTTGAATGATCCTGTCAAACAATTCTCCACCATTGCAAAGCTCCATAACAATATGAACATACAAAGGATCCTCATACGCGCCTTTAATGGTGACAATATTCTTGTGTCCCGCCAAATGGTGCATTATCTGAATTTCCCTCCTAACATCCTCCACATCCTCTCTGGAAATCAGCTTCCTTTTGGAGATTGACTTGCAGGCATACTCTACACCAGTTGCAATCTCGGTGCACAAATAGGTTGTACCAAACTGACCCTGACCTAACTTTTGACCCAATGTGTACACATCACGAATGTTCTCGGTTCTATGACCGAGAACATAGTAACCTTGAGTCGAGTTCCCATGGCGACTCATGTTGTTTTCCTTTTTGGGGACAAGTGGTGGTTTCGGATCAGGGTTCGGGGGATCTTTGGAAAACTCTTGGGCTATAAGCTGTTGGGAGATCAGGGTGTTGGGTGAGTAATCTAGAGAGTTGTTGGATAGTGCAGAAGAAGGGTTTTGAGTCGAAATCGAGCGGTCTTCAGGCTTTTCTAAGCCCTGTGTGTTTTTTAGTCTGAAAGATCCACGGCATGTATTGCCCATAAAAACAATCAACTTCTGCTCATCAAATTTGCTGCAAAAATTTCAATGATCAAATTCAACCAATTAGTCTAACAGAGCTGTTATAAAGATCTTGTAACAGATCAGATCGGAGAAGTGATCTTGAGTTCATCCGAAAAACTTGTTAAACCACAAAAACCCCATCAGAACAAACTTGTTGAAAACGAAGATAAAACTACAAATCAACTGATTTTAGGCGAACCCAATACGAGAAATTGCAAGTAAACACTTGAAATCAAACAAGAACTACATACGAATTAACGAAATTGAAAACCCCAAATGGATCGAACGTGTTGTAAACGAACACAAGACTTCAAATTAGCTGATTACAGTCAAACTCAATAGGAGAAATTGTTATTATAAAAACCCTTAAAATCAAACAAGAACTATAGACAAATCAAAGAAATCGAAAACCCATCGGATCAAACGCGTTGAAATCGAGCATAAAGCTTCAAATGAGGTGAGTTTAGGCGAACCCAATGTGAAATTAAAGAAGAAGTAGAGAAGAAACGGATGAATTACAAGTATGAAAGTGGAATAGATCTAGTGAATTACCTGAGGGGCGACTGAATACAGAAGCTGAAAACGGAGATGAAGATGATTATGGGGGATGATTAGTGGATGAGGAGGATATATTTAGTGGGTGTTTTGAAAAAATTAAGGAAAAAAGGAACCATCCCGCGTTGTTGCCGAGAAGTGTGGTGGTTGGTGGTGGTGCTGACCAGTTTACTACTCACCCATGTCCATCTCATTTCCTCTCTCCACAATAATATTATCATTACATATCACTACCTCGCCGATGATCCATAGTTAAAATCTTGAATTAATCTCGGTTTTTGTTATTGAGTTTTGAAAATTGTTTCTATTTGAGTACTAATGTTTATTTTGTTTCTATTATCACCTGAGTTTTGAAAATCATTTATAATTAATCATTTTAACTAACAGTGTTAATATTTTCTTTTAAATTATTTAAAAATGATCAAAATACCCCTAAGGGTCTCACTCTCCTTTCTTCTTTCTCTACAACACCACACACCACCGCCACCACACACCACCATCACCACACAATTGTCCCCTGTTCATACACAACACCCCTTGTCCATCTGCATCCGTTAAAACCAAAGAATCCAACGTTTTATGCTCCAAAATGAGCGGTTGAAGTAGGTAGTGTCTCGCAGATGCCGCAATCAACGAGCTTATCATCCACACCACCCGTAACTTCAACCCCCCATTCGTGTAAAACGATCCAGTATACTCCCATTATCATCACTCCCAATCCTATCATGATTATTCTCACAAGCTTCAAACTTTTTAGGATGAACCACAATAGATGCCCCAATCATCACACAATTATCAAGGTAGATCCAAAATCCACCCTCCATTTCAACAACACATCATCTTCCACACCTAACTCATCACTTGGAAGCTCAATTTTCAGAAACCTAATATCGTTAAAGCTTTTAAGAACTTGTGAGGAAGAATGACGAGTAACTCCACCTGATGGTTCACCATCATCATCACTAACAAATAACGCCGACGACAACAATGATGATGAAGATGACGATCTCTTATGCCCCAAAAGTTGTCCAGTTGCTTGAATCAGCTTAACGATTCCACCAAACATGAGTCTAACGAAACTCGCAAACGGTGAACAGGACTTATCAGAGGTACCACCGACAGCGGTAGCGTCGTCATCGGAGATGTCGCAATCGACGCGAACGACGACGTTTTCGACCCGAGGAATGAGGTAGTGAAAGCGCTTGTTGAAAACGGAGCAACGACATAGGGTTTTGACGTCTCCAGCAGGAGGTCGAAGTGATCGACGACATACGGTGGCTCAGGGTGGATTCTGGTGGTGAGATCTGATCGGAGTGAAGACATTTGTAGGTTATGATGATTGAGAGTTTGGGATCTAGGGTTTGAAGATGAGAGAGATAAAGATTATGAGTGTGTAAAAGGGGGATAAAATTTCAAAATTGGTCGGACATCCCTTGAATAGTGGTGGTGACGATGGTGTGTAGTGTGGTGGCGGTGATGTGTATGGTGGAGGTGGTGTGTGGTGGCGGTGGTGTGTGGCGGTGGTGGTGTGTGGCGGCGGTGGTGTGTGGTTGTAAGGCCCCGTTCCCGGGACGCTTACAGCTGATAATTCATTGAGTATAAAACATATAATTACATTGACTTCAATAAAGTATTGCAGCGAAAACATTCAAAAATGACATTTCATTTCATTATAAAAGCTTTTGCAAAATAATACATCGTTAACAAGTTACAAAATACATGTTGCATTACATTACAAAAGCATAATAAAAATGGATGTCATCCCAAAAGAGTTGAGTAGCCACCTCGTGCCATCCTCAGCAATCATTACCTGCCAACTGTAAACACATAAAAGTCAGTGTTGCTGAGTAAGTTCTAGTTTTATAATAAAACATACTTTATCTTTCGTTAAAACTGTTCTTTACTTTCATGCGATCATACATCATACATACACATAGATAATATCATTATTGTTAGGGATCGTGTACTGGACGAATACTAACAGATTTACGCGTGTACCGAATCAAATAGTGCGGAATCTTATTTGATTGGCGATCTAATCAGTGAGAACGCACGTAGAATCAATTAAGGATTGAATCTAAACGTTAAGAATGATTAGCAATCGATCTACTATGATCTTTGAAGTTGGAATAGGTTACTAGAGGTCTCTGGACGGCTAGGGTACGTCTGGGTATCAAAATATTCAAAGTGTCTAGTTTTTCCACGAATTAAGTGGTATTTATAGGTTAAGGTTTCTCAATCGTGCAACTGGACCATTTGCATGGTCCAGTCATGCGATTGAGTCATGTGGTTGATCCATTCGCACGACTGAGTGTTCAGTCGTGCGACTGAGTCAATCTCATGTTTCAATCATGCGACTGATCCAGTCTCCTGGTTCATTCGTACAACTGGTTCATTAGCATGAAGTTATTCATGCGTATGGTCCATTAGCATGGGCCAATCTCATGAGAACTTCACATGATTAAGTTTGAATATGTTTCATAGTCATTAATTGATTTAGATATTATTCAAACAACCACAACCTATATAGTTAAGTCAATAAGCGTTATTACATACCAACCAATGAAATATTCAACATTATATAAGCACAACCACATATTGTATTTCATTAAGTACCCATACAATTACATATGTGTAAGACAATACAAACATATTACATTAAGTTCAGAAATTAGGGACACATGTATCTACAAACTCCCCCTTGGACCTAGTTTCGTCTAATGTCTTACATCCTTCATGAGTTCCTCAAACTTCTTGTACTTCTCTTCTCTAGTGACTCCGGCCTGTATCTCAAAAGCAAAATAGAGTCTTATAACATTCTAAAATTGTAGAGCTTGTACAATATCTTGAGAGTCATAGAATAATGGCAACTTGTATAATGTATAAACATCATCTCCAGATAAGTTTGTAAGCCATATTGGGTCGAACACCCTGATGGTTTCCATTACACCATTCTTGTTCAAAACTATGACTGCCTCTCTTGTCCTCCAATCATAGTACCACCATTTGAAGTATGGAGTGAAGTCATGTGGCATTTCCCGTAGAGGGATCTTAGACATTGTGCGCAGAGGACTCCACTTCAGCACTATTTTCGGTTTTCCAATAATGGGATCAACCTCAGGCCGTCTGATATACCTCGTTGGCTGTTGAGGTTTGAAGTTGACCCATCTGGTGTGGTACTCTCTTTTAAGAGTAGTCTCAAACCAGCCCGACATTTTCCATGGGTCAGCATATAACAATTTTAACTTTGCTAATTGGTTTAGCTCAAATCCAGGAAGAGTCTTCAGGTCATGTGGAAACCTGAAGTACTCAATCCATTTCTCACGTTTAACTGCATAAACATTGAGATCTTCAAAATACGTCCATGCTATGATTCTGCCTGACACCTTTTGATGTTTCTTCACTTTGTACAGCTTGGTGTAGGTAGTTGACGTTGAAGCATTGCGTTGGGCTCTTATTTCTTCAAAGCATGCAGCCCACTCGGCCTTTCTGATATTGACTTCAGCTTCTGAGGCTTGGGCCGTATCTTCTTTCTTGTCCGACTCTTCTTCCATTCGTCCAGAGTCTCAAAAGTTTCACTGACAAGTTGTTGTCCAGATTGGGAACGACATTACCCTTAATGTTAGTGTACTCTGGATAGTGTTGGTCTGTGACATCTTCTATCTCGATCTCATCAACATCGTTGAGCTCATCGTCACTTTCCACTTGGACTGTTGGAGCGTCTTTCACGATCTCATCTGGATTAAGTCTGAATATTTCAGCAAGTTGCTCGTCTGTGAGATCATGAATTATCTATCCTTCTTCAAGAGTGTAATTCACTGATCTCCTAACTATACCCTGCAAATCAAAATCATCGTGAGCTGAGTCTTGATCTGTTGGAGGGGAGCAACATCATATTCATCTCTCTGATAGTTTGGATCTGCTTGATTTAAACATGTAACACGACAACCATTAGTCAACAATCAAAGCAGTAAGCATCAATAATAAATATGAACATTAATTTCATTAATTTGATACAAGATTCAAATACACATGATTTAAATAACATAAATAACTAAGCATTACTCTTGTCTTGTATCATGTGCTTCTCTGCTGACGGGGCTGATGTGGAGGCACCTTGGTCTTGAGTTCATTTTGTCCTCCTTTCACTTGCAGATATGGCACCCGTAGCAGATGTATCATCATCATCATCCCACCAACATCATCATCAGCATCATCACAAGCATCAGTATCATCCCCATGATCATCACTATCATTATCATCATCATCACTGTCATCATCATCACCATCATCTCCATCTCCCTCTTTGATCTTTAGTGGCTCCTCTTTTGATCCTTTGAGCCTCAGCATGATGGTCTTGTTGGTAGTCTCCAACTCCTTTATCCTTTTGGCTGATTGGACATGTTGCTCCTGGAGTTAGGACATCTCTAAGCTCTGTGCAGCAATCTGTTGTGCTTGCTGCTCAATCAGCTGAGCCTGTTGAGATATCTGTTGAGATTGTGCAGCAGTAAGATCTACTAGCTGACGGATCTGGGCAGTCTTCTCATCATCGGCTGCCAACAGCTTTAGCACCATACGGTTAAGTGCCGAGAGCTATTCCTCTACCCCACTAGGAGGTAGAGAGGATCCATATGGATAGGAGGTGTAAGATGACGGTCCTGCATGGTGGCTAGTGATGGTGGTGGTGGCAGTGGTGAAGATTGGGGGTGGTATAGATGAAGGTGGTGGTGGAGTGGTGAAGATTGGGGGTGGTATAGATGAAGGTGGTGGTGGAGTGGTTGTGGTAGTAGTGGTAGGTGGAGTGGTGGTAGTAGGTGGAGTGGTGGAAGTGGTGGTATAGTGGTGGTGGTGATGAAGGTCATCCTCCTTCTCTTCTTCTTCACCCGTGGGGTTGAGCCATCCTTTTCATTCTCGAGCCCCTCGAGGTGGATGCTCCCCCTGGAACACTGCTGGACTGATCAGGAGCATAAGTAGAATCAGTGTCAGCCTCCCCCGACTCGCCAGGGCGTCCTCTAACCTCCCGAATACCTCGGTCGGTGGCAACCACCCGGCTCCCCACAGTACGGGTTAGGGGCTCCTCATCCGTCTCCTCCTCATCATCAAGACGAAAGTCCTGATGGAACCCTGCAATCTCTGCTCCACCTTGGGTGGATGCTAGAGATGCTATATCAGCAGTGGGGGCCCTCAGTTGAGTGGGCCCTGTATCTCCACCATCACCACTGTCGTCGTCGTCGGAGTCATCTTTAGGTAGCTCTAGCTGCTCGACATCCGAATCACTGTCTACGTGACGCCATTTACGCCTCCCCGGCGCCACGTAGTCCACCTTGGCCAGATGGCCTATGAGTCTCTTTACCGGGGGTTTGACCTGCTTTCCCCAGTATACCTTCATACGAACCAGTGTCGTATCATCCATAATCTCTAATGCCACAACGTTGTGGCTCTCCTTGGGCAGTGTGGGCAGCATCTCATCAAAGATCATCTGTAAGAACCTAGGGTACATGCAGAAACCCTCTTTGCCCTTCGCCTCCAAGTTCTCTACCAGGTAAGAGAAAAACATGCTAGAAAAGCTGAAAGGGTGGTTCAGCACCAGTGCCACATTGGCATTTTGAATCTGGTCTGATAGGTCATGAACCCACCCCTTCGTGATGCCACTTGAGGATGACGTGTGCCAAGTACTTATACTAGGGACACAGGTTGCTCTTGTTGAGTACACCTGCGTTTATATCCCCAGCGTACTTCATCCTCATGAAGAACCCTCTCACCGTCAGCGGGTGAAGTCTGGTGGGGTGGTCTGTATCATCACCCAGCCCAAGTACTCACTGAATGTCCGCAACAGTGATCTCTATATCCATCCCAATGATAGAACTCCTTATGTTGTACGGCTCACGTGATCGATCAACCGATGCACCCTCCCAGAAGGCCTGTTGTATAGACTTGTAGGGGGTGCATGGTGTAGATATCACCTTGTGGATCCTGGATCGCTTGAGGAAAGCGATGATCCTCGCAAACTCAACCCCATTCCGAGTCGTGGAGTCTAAGTGAGCACAGATGTTGTGCTTGGGGTTATGGACCATCTGTCCGCCATCAATCTGTAACACAAGACACATAGACATTAGCTAACCACACGACACAGATCAGTTCTAATTAACTTGGTTGAATTCATTATGGTTCATTCATGCGATTGAACCATGAGACTGTGTTCGGTCGGTTGACTTGGCATGCGACTGGATTCAGTCGGGTGACTGAGCAGGCGACTGAGTTCAATCGGTTGACTGTGCCTGCGATTGGTTCAGTCGGCCGACTAAGCTCGTTCGTATGATCCATTCAGCCGATTGAGCCATTCAACCAGCTCAATCGTGCGATTGGAGTTCATCCTGGTGTCCAGTCGCATGACCCACTGTTTGGTCTACTGTGATTCGATTTTTAACCAATTCTTGAAATTAGACGTCGTGTAATAGTTCTCTAGACTCGCATTGAATATACTAATAACCTAATAACCTTTATTTTAACATTTTACTTGGTTTAGTGAGGTTATTAGTCCATTTAGAGTGTCGAGTCTTGTTAGGGCCAAATTCTTGAATTTTTAGTCTAATCAAGGGAATTTTTGGCATAATCACACCGCAGTTTACCTGTAAAATCAACAACGAATGTCAGAATATGCAAATAAGCAGGAAATTTGGGTCAGATGAAAATTTGGCAGAGTAACGGCAGTCTGTGCGATATGAGGGCGATTAGGGGGTGATGAGTTTAATGCGACCGATTGTGGACCTATTTATACTGAATCTGAGTTCAATCGGCCGACTGGATCCATTCGCTCGGTTCATTCAGGCGAATGGACCACAGTCGTGCGATTGGCTCAGTCGATCACATTCAGTCGGCCGACTGGATTTCAGCCGAGCGACTGACTCATTCGCACATTTCCATTCAGTCGAATGGCTCATTCTGATAAGCCATTCGGGTGAATGGTTCATACTCATGTGTCATTCGGCTGTTTAGTGCATGAGTATGGTCCATTCGCACGGTTGGTCCATACTCATGGTCCATTCGTGCGATTGGATCATACTCATGATTTTGACTTTATGACCATTTCTCACTTAAACCCTTTTAAAATTTGATTAAACTTTATGAGCATTTGATCATCTCAGACATGATCATTTTAACTTGAAAAACTTTTGACCACCTCAGACGTGATCATTTTAAACAAATTTGTCACCTCAGACGTGACTGATTTTACCTTTGAAAACACGTGTGGACACCTCAGACGTGACCCTTTTAGATAATTAAATCCCCTATTGAATTCGGTGACGTAGTCCGATATCAAACAAACTGAATTGACTAAATTTAAACAAAGTAAACGACTTCAACTTAAATAAAAAACTAAAATTTTTTTGACTTTTTGTGTGAGGTGTAAATCCTAAGATAGAAATCTAATGGATTCAGTTCCGGAATAGGCAGCTTCAATTTATTTTGATCATAAATGGACCAATTCATTTGGAATCATACAGGCAAGTCAAATCATTTGGGACATGTTATCAACACCCTTTGATACTCAATTCTTGTTTTTAATCTAGAGTCGTTAGCAAGTTTAGGAAATCATACTAGTACTATTAGATCCCCACATTGATTTGGACTTTCAAGAATTATAGCCACGATGATTGTCAGTATACTGATCCTCTTAAATCTATACACTGACTTTTGACACTGATTGGTGATAGTTTAAGTTTGATTATTTCAATAAGTATTTGTGGATCCCACACTTATATGGTAATCAGCATTCCTCAGGAGATTTGTGAGTGGTCTCAGGGTAGTTTTCAAGAAGAAACTATTCTTAGAACTTTCAGAGAGAAGCCAAGCCTCAGGTCAGTGCCACCGCACAGCAGAGAGAGGCAACCAACAATGAAGTCTAGAATATATAGGTTATGCTTATCCTCAGGTCAGTGCCACCGCACAGCAGAGAGGCACATAATCTATCTTCTTGTATGAGCAATTTTAATCTTTTTGCATAATTCTCACCAACAACATAAGTTATTAGTTTGATTGCTTTTGCTCATATTTTGGTCTTACGCACACATTTGTGGCATTTATTCTGCTCGTCACCCCTTATTGGAATTTGTTGATTGTGTTAACCAGGGATAAGATGTTAACACACAGCTTGTTGAACAACTTAGTTTGTTCTTGAGATCACCAATAAGGTCTAATCATCTATTGTGTTAAATCTACCGACATATCATCTGTGGTCTAACAACCTCTAGGTCTACTTTCTTTGTGTTACCTTAGTGGTAGCTAGTCTTACTATCATTTTTCCTTTTATATTGCTCAGACTACACAGACTTATACTTTGAACTTCGCATCTTATTTTATTTAATCTTTTAAAGTCCCAAGTGATTTGTACCTGTGTACTATCATTTTCCAAAATCATTGAATCGGTATCACAGATACGATCTACTTTCTATCAGCTAGCCTCTCCTCCTCCCTCGTTTTTTTGTTAATGTTACTAACTGACATATTCTCCCACTAAAATTCTAAAACCGTAACGGATTGACGCTTTTTAGGATTTTAATAGGCGACTGAATAACATTAGTTTAATTAAACTCCTTAAAGTTAAACAAATAAATAAAGAAAATACAAATTAAAAGAAAAATGGACAATACGCATCGGACTACACATGGTCATCATCAGGAATTACCTCACTTTTCTTTTTAACGTTGTTGACCTCTAACAAATATAGAAAACGTGGTTTGTCAAAAGCCTTTGTATAGAGGTCAGCGCGTTGAAAATCAGTATTTATTTTAATCACATCGATTAAGTTCTTTTCAAAGCAATCACGTATAAAGTGATATTTTATGCCGATGTGTTTGGTCTTAGGATGTTGGATCGGATTTTTTGTTACTGCAATTACAACAGAGTTATCAACAAAAATAGGAGTAGAAGAGAATTTCAAACCATAGTCCTGCATTTGCTATTGAATCTATATGATTTGTCAACAGCAACTTACAGTAGCAACGTATTCGGCTTCACAGGTTGACAAAGCAACCAAGGTCTGCTTCTTACACTGCCATGTCACTAATCTCCTCCCAAAGAATTGACATCCCGTTGATGTAGACTTGTAGTTCATCTTGCAGCCACCGTAATACGAGTCACTATACGTTGTCAGCTCAAAGTCATCGTCATGAGGATACCACAACCCAAGTGTTGAAGTACCCTTCAAATAACAAAAGATCCTTTTGACCCCTATCAGATGGTTAACTTTTGGCTTTGCCTGATATCTTGAACATAAACATGTCACGTACATGATATCAGGTCTTGAGGTAGTGAGGTACATGAGAGATCCAATCATACCTCGGTACATGGTGGCATCGACCAGATCACCATTCTTGTCGGGTGCTACATCATGGTTTGTAGCAAGTGGAGTCCCAGCTGTGGAAGCATTCTCCATGTCAAACCGACTGAGGATATCTCCTACATACTTGGTCTGATGTAGAAAATCCCTTTTGGTGTCTGATCCACCTGTAACCCGAGAAAGAATTTCATCTCTCCCATGACACTCATCTCAAACTCAGCCTTCATTACTGCTTCAAACTCTTTACATAGATCTTCATTCTTAGAACTAAAGATTATGTCATCGACATAGATTTAGACAAGCAGTATATCTCTATCCTTTTCTTTTATGAACAGTGTACAATCAATGACACCTCTGCAAAAACCGTGTTTAACAAGATGACTCGAGAGTTTCTCATAGCAGGCTCTAGGAGCTTGATGAAGCCCATATAGAGCCTTGTCAAGTTTGTAAACTCTGTCCCGATGATACGGATCCTCAGATCCCTCGGTTGACTGACGTACACTGTCTCTCTGATTTCACCATGAAAGAATGCACTCTTAACATCAAGTTGATAAACTTTAATCTTTATGTATGATGCGTAGGCAAGGAAGATACGGATTTCTTCCATTCTTGCCACGGGTGAAAACACGTCATTGTAGTCAATGCCCTCGACTTGTCGAAATCCTTGGACAACAAGTCGAGCCTTGTTTCTGATGATCATGCCTTGATCATCTTTCTTGCATTTCAAGACCCATTTTGTGCCAATGACCTTAGCACCTTTAGGTCTATCCACCAGAGTCCATACACCTAACTTCTTGAACTGAAGAAGTTCTTCTTGCATGGCACACACCCATGCCTCATCATTTAGGGCTTCACTAACATACTTTGGCTCAACTGAGACACAAAGAAACGATATGCACCATCATGAAGATAGCCTTTTTCCATCACTGAGGCATAATCAGCTGAATACAACTAATTTCTGGTCTAAACTCCTAATCTCACATCTCCAATGACATTATCCAAAGGATGGTAGACATTTAGTCATGATCCAGGAGTGGTTGGAACAACTACCTCAGAATCAAGATTATGAACATTCGGTTCAGTATCTGAGGCAGTAGGAGTCTGAGGTTCTGAAGATGCCGAGGCATCAATGTCAGATGCTTGTGGACTATCGGTAGGGGGAATCTGTTGCTCCTGGTTGTTCTAATCAGTCTCCACAGCTTCTTCATCAGAGGAAGAGGCACTATCTTCAAGTGCTCCCCTGAGTCGTTAGATGAAGCACCTTGTATGTCGGATGATATAGATTCCTAAGATGGTGTGTTTAGAACATCATACATCATCTTTGTTGCTAATTCATCATCAAAAGTGGAGAGTGGTATGTTGAAGGACTTGAAGAATCCATCATAGTCGAAAAAGAAGGCGGGTCCTTTTCCAGCAGGTGGTGCGGTGTATCTCTGAACATCAACATTACACCATACTTCTACCTGACCCATTGAGTTGTTGTAGACCCTCTTATTCGGTATGTTGTATCCTCAAAAGATACCTTCCTCAGCCTTCTCGCTGAATTTTCCCTCCTGAGTCTTCTTCAGTAGGGTGCACGGAGCGCTAAACGGCTCGAGATACTCTAGATTAGGTTTACGTCGTTGTGGTAGCTCGTAACACGTCTTTCCATGTCGTTTAACTACCAGAACCCGATTTAGTGTATAACACGCATTTGCAATTGATTCATTCCAAATTGAATAGGCAGTTTTGAGTCTTCTAGCATCGTCCGTGCCGTCTCTATCAAGCTGCAATTCTTCCTTTCAGCAACGCCATTCATCTGAGGAGTGTAGGCAGAAGTGAACTGATGCACAATTCCCTTTTCCTTGCAGTAAGCCTCCATCCATTGATTCTTGAACTCGGTTCCGTTGTCTGAGTGCACTTGACATACCTTCAACTTGTATAGGGACTCCAGAGTAGTTACTAACTCCTTGAATGACTCAAATGTTACTGATTTGGATTTCAGAAACATCACCCAAATGAATCTTGAGTAGTCATCAGTAACTACATAGTAGTACAAATCGCCTGCCATGCTTCTTGTACTGACTGGACCAAACAGATCCATGTGAAGAAGTTCAAGAGGAAGTTCGATAGAGTGAACTTTCTTTTCCTTATGAGACTTCTTCGTCTGTTTGCCCTTCTTGCATGCAACACAGAAATCCGGAAGTTGAAAGTTTTTGACGTTAACTCCTCTCACTAGATCATTTTGGATCAAGTGATTCATCTTCTGTGGATTAATGTGTCCCATTCTCCTATGCCAGGAGATGGATTCCTTCTCAGTAGCTTTTGATAAGAAGCACTGAACTTTAGGATCCGTAGTGGAGGCCTTTGATAGATCGAAGACATAAAGGTCCTTATATCTTGAGGGAGACATTAAAACTTGATCCTCCGGGATGACGTAGTCCTTTTTAAGGACATAGCACTTCTTGTTGTCAAACACTACCTTAAATTCTTTATCACAAATTTGAGAAACAGAAAGCAAGTTATTCTGAAGTTGTTGAACGTAGTTTACCTTGTCAAACTTCACTTTCTAATTACCTACTTCCCCTTGAGCTATGATGTACCCACCTTTGTTTCTAGCAAACGAAACGTGACCTCCTTTTATCTGTTTGACGTTTGATAAGAGATCCATGTTCCCTGTCATGTGCCTGGATGCTCCGCTGTCTATAATCCACGTGTTAGTTTCAGCACTATATCGAACACCCTGCACATTCAATTTGAAAGCATTAGTTCAGGTTAGGGACTCAAGCATTCACTGGCTTGGGTTTCCTAGAGGCATCACACATCATAAATGTTACCCATTGACCGTTCGAGGGTGAGGGAAGCTTAGATGTCTTCTTGTTCTCATTATCAGATAATGAGGTTGGTTTCTCCTTCCATAAGCCAGCTTTGTGTAAGGCCTGTTTATAATAAACAGATGACTGGCTAATGTGTTGAACTTTAAGTTCACTATCTCTTTTAGGTGGTGTCACTAAGTTCCTCTTAATAGAGCTAGGTTTTTGTTCAGGAAGTTCAAATTTCCTCCTCAGTGTCTGATAGTAAGGACAATGAGACGCAATGTGTCCATACTCTCCACAACTGTAGCAAGCTCTGCTTTCGACTTTATGATTTAACTGTTTTTGTGGAGATGTATGTGACACCCGGGTGATCTTACTTTGTTTTGGTTTTGACTCTCCTTGTTTAGATGTTTTGTCTGGTTTAACAAAGCTAATTGCTTTAACATCTTTTTCTTTTCTATTTACTGGACTTTGACATGATGCACGTGATTGGTTAACATTACTGGTCTTTTTAGGTTCAGATTTGACAGTTGTTGAACCAGACTTTATACTAACCTTTTCAAACTCTTTGTCCAGATTAATGCAAGGCATTTTACCTTTTGCCTTTGAAGTGGTCTCCTTTTGTTTAGTACAAGATTCATTTGATGAACATGTGGAATTTAGATCACTTACAAGATGAGTGGACACCACATGATCCTTGATTGGATTATCATTAATTGGTTTAACTTCTGTGTTCATCAAGATCTCATATGGTGGTGGAACCACTTTATAACCCAATCCCTCCCTATTGTTTCTTTCTCTCACTAAGTTTTGGACTATGTGTGAAGAACTAGTCCAACTATGCAGTTTTTGTTTTAGGGATTAACTTCTACTTCTAAAACTGCTTTTTGTTTCTTAGTGTTTTCTAGGGAGTTAAGATAGTACCTAATGTCATTAGCTTGGTTAAAGGCTACAACTTCTGTTTCCCTAAGCTGTTTGTTCAAAAGGTCTATATTTTCTTTGTAACTATGCTCATTTTGTTTTAAAACTCTGTTAGCTTCAGTGCACCGTTCCAAGTCCTTTACTAAGTTATCATTATGATCTAATAACCTAGCAAATTTTAAATCAATTCTTTCCCTAGATTTATTACAATCAGAACAAGCATGATTATTAAAGAGTTGGTTAGTAGTACTTACTTGAGCGGTTTATGAAGAATCAGCCATCAATGCAGAATCTGATGTTTCTGGAGCTCGTGATCTTGACGTTGTAGTAGTACTCCCTTCTTCAGGTAGGTAGGTGACCACTGGTGCAGTTTCTTCTGATGTTGACATCGCAAGTTCGACTGCAATATCTCCTTCACTAGCTGAGTCATCATCGATATCCTCCACACTAGCGATATTGGATTCTCTCGGTGAGACAAACCGAAAGCTCCAGTCCTGTCTGTCATCATCATGAGCAGTCAAGGCTTTGGGATCCTTGCTTGATAAGTAGGACTGCTAGTGGATTTCTCCTGACGATTGAAGGTGGAGAAAGGATTCCTATTGCCAGTCTTTTTTGGCTTCACGCACTCCCTTTTGAAGTGCGCTTTCTCTCCGTAGTTGAAGCAGGTTACCTTGGATTTGTCAAAGACGAAGGTAGTGTCCTTAGTCGCAATCAAATTTTGTCTGGTTTTTTTACAACTTCTTAGCTCTTTAGACTGCACTGGCTAAGGCCCACATTATGTCCATCCGCTCCAGCTCTATCTTATCCACCTACTCATAGTCCTTATCTGCCAAGTGGCAGTTCCCAATCTTTTCATCAATTAGTCCATCATAGGAGTGGATTACCACAGCTAAGAGATCCATGTGCTCTTTAGCTACCTCAACTGTCACATTGCCGAAGTTCTCGGTCTTCAGCTTTGCTGCTTTTGCTTCAGGTGTAATATATTATGTACCAGACGACCCTGACGTTTCAGACCCTGAAGTAGAGGCTGGTGAAGGACCAGACGAGCTTGATACAAAAGCTGTCTAAAGAGGTGCTCCAGATGTTTTGGCTTGAGGAGTCGCGTCGTACAGCGCTGGATTCTGATCATAAGAAGCCTTTTGAGCTCTGTACTTCATTCTTAGTTCTTCCTCTCTCAGCTTTAGAATGAAGTCATTGATATCTAACTTCGTTAGCATACCATTCTGTCTGAGATTGGAGACAAAAGACACCCATTTCTCTGGCAGCCCGTCTGCAAAGTTGGACCCTTTCTCCTCCATTGACGTCGATACTCCATGAGTGTGCATCTCACTCATCAAGTGGTAGAACCTATCGATCACATCATCTAGGTTTTCTTTTCCTATCGAGGAGAAGTTGTCAAACTCCTTCTTTAAAGCCTTAGCCTTTATGGCCTTCAATGATGCATTTCCGTCATACCTTTTCTCCAATGCATCCCATAGCTTCTTTGCTTGAGTATATTTCGAGAATTGATGGAAAATATCCTTCGGAATTGACTGTGTAAGCAAAGCATAAACCTTCTTTTCTGCATTGTATTTCACCTTTTGTCCGTTAGTCATGCCACCAAGTGTGAGTTTGACACCATCAGCTCCTACAGGCATGCTGTACCCCATCTCTATAGACTCCCACATATTGGGATCTACTCCATTTAAGTAGATCTCGAAATGTTGTTTCCATTGTGGATATTGTCTAATGTGATTAGCTTTGGGGGTTGTTGTGATTCCCCACTTCATTCTCCAGTAGCAGTAAGTTTTGTATACGTGAGTATCTCCCTGTTGTGAATGCTGAGTATTGGTCTTCCATTGCTATTAACTTTAACTTTAAACCAAACTGTTGTATTAGTCCGAATGAAGGTGTGCGATTGGGCTATTCGTGCGATTGAGCTATGCGGATGGTTCAATCGTGTGACTGAACTAAATGCGGATGACTCAGTTGGCTGAATGAACTAATGCGGATGAACAATGCGAATAGTCTTCTCAGTCGGATGAATGGAAGTGCGACTGAGTCCAATTGTGCGTATGGGGAATGCGTATGACCTCAGTTGTGCGATTGAGTAAATCGTGTGACTAAACCTGTTGGATTTTGAAAATTTATAGGTTTAAGGTGTTTGAATGCAAAACCACAAATTTTTGCTAACCCTAATTGCCATATGCCGGAAAAAACTTAACTTTACGATCAGGAGACGTCTAAAACCTAATTTGACACAAAAAATTGCGTTTTTTAGCGTAAAAATACAATTTTTATATCAAAACGATTGAATCACATGTAAATCTAGAGCCAAAGCTCTGATATCACTTGTTAGGGATCGTGTACTGGACGAATACTAACAGATTTACGCATGTACCGAATCAAATAGTGCGGAATCCTATTTGATTGGCGATTCAATCAGTGAGAACGCACGTAGAATCAATTAAGGATTGAATCTAAACGTTAAGAACGATTAGCAATCGTTCTACTGCGATCTTTGAAGTTGGAACAGGTTACTAGAGGTCTCTGGACGGCTAGGGTACGTCTGGGTATTAAAATATTCGAATTGTCTAGTTTTTCCACGAATTAAGTGGTATTTATAGGTTAAGGTTTCTCAATCGTGCGACTGGACCATTTGCATGGTTCAGTCGTGCGATTGAGTCATGTGGTTGATCCATTCGCACGACTGAGTGTTTAGTCGTGTGAATGAGTCAATCTCATTTTTCAATCATGCGACTGATCCAGTCTCCTGGTTCATTCGTACGACTGGTTCATTAGCATGAAGTTGCTCATACGTATGGTCCATTAGCATGGGCCAATCTCATGAGAACTTCACATGATTAAGTTTGAATATGTTTCATAGTCATTAATTGATTTAGATATTATTCAAACAACCACAACCTATATAGTTAAGTCAATAAGCGTTATTACATACCAACCAATGAAATACTCAATATTATATAAGCACAACCACATATTGTATTTCATTAAGTACCTGTACAATTACATATGTGTAAGACAATACAAACATATTACATTAAGTTCGGAAACTAGGGACACATGTATCTACAATTATTATCTTCGTTAATCGTTCATACATTCATTCTTTCATCATTACATCTTTCCTTTCCTTTAACCATAAACTTTACCTAGCTATTCCTGGTACTGGACCTAGGTCTATCATAGACCTGCTATAACTGTGCTCCGCACCTCTGGTCACAGCACCTAGTGTAGAGTTTAGGTGTACTAATGCCATGTGCAATACCCTGCTATTCCTGGTACTGGACCTAGGTCTATCATAGACCAGCTATAACGATGCATCGCACCTCTGGTCACAGTACCTAGGTATGCAGCAATGGTTCTATACAAATGGTCAATCACAAAGAAAGACCCCAATGTGCATCCTCCCGGGGTAGCGAACCCACACACCATTAGGCAAAGACCTTTTAATGCGTGTCCCGACATACAAGGCTTGCAAGACTTTCTTTACTTTCATCATTCTAATGCATGCATTCTTCATGTTCCTTTTTATTATCTTTCACTTTACGTACATAATACTTTCATTCATTCATTAACATTCAACGTAAATTCACGGAAAGATAAACATACGTCATAACAAAGAACGTAACATACACAGTCAATAACATCATCATACAGGGCATTATCATACATACATAACATACATCATGCATAAACATGAAATATCATCATCATGCCCAACATACTCTCCATGATCTCAAAAGTCAACTCATATGAACTTACGGGAACCTTCCATATCAAAACTTACATCTGCATTTCCCCCGAAATTCAGTACATAAATACGTTTTTCGGGTACCCCAGCCCTACTTGGGCGTATGGGCACCATTTAGTCGCATAGCCTTCAGGCGACTGAACATCATGTGAATGGACCAATGCGGATGAACACCTATGTGAATGAACACCCATGCGAATGAAACTAATGCGGATGGACTCAATGCGGACGGGTACCATGTGAATGGAACTAATGCGGATGGACACCTTGTGTGGATGAAACAAATGCAGATGAGCAGTTATGCGAATGGGCTCTCAATCGCATGGCTCCCCATGCGAATGACCCTTAGTCGCACGACTGGCTGGCGTATGGGACCCGGTCGCACAACTCATATGCGATAGACCCTCAATAGCACGACTGGCATGCGTGTGGACCTCAGTCGCACGAATGGCATGCCATTCGGTCGCATAGCCCTAACTGCGCAGAATACAACTCACTCCCGAACGCAATCTGTCATTTCGACCTCTAAGCTCATCCAAACCCATTATAAGCCCCAATCAAGCATCCTAAACCTTAGGAATGCATACCAGAACACCATTCAAGCATTCACAAGCCGGAAACAAACTCCGAACGCATCATGCGCAAACACATACAAATGGGTCAACACACACATACAAATACGGGTTTTCACTATGTGTTCCAGCCCCAATCAGTTGAAAACGGGTAAAAGAGGGGTCCTAGAACTTACACAATCAACACGAGAAGATAGGCTTCGTTTGGAACCGCTACACAACGATTTTGCTCACTTGAATCCACCGAACAACTTTTCTCTATTTTCTCCCTTTCCTCTTCTCTCTTATGTGGCAGAATTTTGAGATGTGGGGAGGGTGTGGGCTGCCCTACCCTTTTATTCTCCTTCTCTTCTGAACTTATCGCATGTTGGCAAGTTTAGTCCCCTGACTTTGGACTTTATTTCATTTTCTTCTTTCGTCAGCTTCAAAGAAAAATCTGGGTTACAAGTCCACACCCCTTTATATAGGTTTCATCTCCGAAACTGTTATTCCTCGAACAAACATGGGTAATGCTGTCTCATTTCTTCCTCAGTCTCACGTTGACTCGGTTCATTCCTGTTCTTCATATACACGCACAAGAGGAACCACTTTATTTCTCAGTCTCTTCTCTTTTCGATCGGTGATTGCACTGGTGTTCTGCAGGATCGTCAAGGGCTTGAACACAATTACAACACAACACACAATGAGGAGATTAACTAAACGTTAATCAAACAGTGAACTGGGTAACCAAAGGTGATGCAGAGAACACAAGTAAAGCAAGAGACAGAACAAGAGAATATAGTTTTCAAGGTAGCAGTATATTGCTTTCTCAAGTTCTTTTACAAGTGTTACAAAGCTTATCGAAAGATACAAGAACTTGGAATACTTATACTACAACCTACAGCCGGCTATACTATGAAAGCCAGCTGGATACAATTGACTAGACACTAACAAAATCAATTGTAGGATCAAAAGGCATATCTGCCTTTTGACCTTGTGACTATGACATGCCATAGCTCACATCCTTATACATTACAAAAAGGATAAAGTACATAAGTAGAAAGTTTCAGACACAAGACCTCAATGTACAGTTACCAAAAGCATGGACCTTTTCACCAACTCTGTAAGTTGGTGACTTATCAGAGACGCAGCGGAAAAGGTGCTTTATGGAACAGTACATCAGATAAAGCATGTGTACTAAAAGTCTTCGGAAGAAATCTGTCTTCATAGGTTGAAGCTTCGGAAGACTTTGTCTCTTCAAGCTTCGGAAGACTTCATGTTAGGCTTCGGAAGATATTGGTCTTGGCTTCGGAAGATTACACTTAGAGTATTTTCTAATGCTTTGTGTAATCTTCCGAAGCATTCTTCACTTCAGTACTTAGTGCATGTTGCTGAAACACTTAGGCAGTTTTGGGTTGCATCAGACTTCAGGAATCCTTACAAACTCCCCCTAGGCTGATGCTACCAAAACACCTAGAAGATCTTTAAATGTTTGTAGTCTTCAGAATAATCAATACCATCCCTTTCTTCATTTGATGGTCAGGATCATCAAGACTCTCATAGTATCTTCTCATTTCAAAGAGATCATGCAGAGGTAAGTTGATTATGTCTTGCCATGAGTAGACATTTTCAACACCTTGATCTCTGATAACATTCCATCTTTCTGGATTGGTAGAGTAAGTCCAGGATAAGATGGGTGTCTCGGTTGCTAGAGGAGCCACTTGCATAGGGTTGATTGGGCTGCCTCATCATGCACTTCCTCAGGTTGATCTGATTCAGCCTGGGGTGTAGAGGTAGATGACTTTGGCTTCTTCTTTTTAGTCTTTGGTTTAGAGGCCATTTTCTTCTTCCTCTTTAATGTCTTTAACTGAGAAGACTGGTCTGCAGCACCATGTTGATCATCAGTGTCTTTCTCAGTTGGGTGTTCCTCCCTCACAGGTTCAGAAGGAGAGGGAGTTTGACCCTGTCTTGGATCAGAAGATGAAGTTTGCTGAGGCTCAGCTGGAGGTTCTGGTTCATGTGTCTCTGGTTGTTCAAACTTGACCTCCACTTCAGGTGGGACTTGACTTGGAAGAGAGTGCAAATCAATGAGTTCACCACTTTTAATCTTCTGCTTGATTACCCTTATATGCTCATCCATTGTAGATAGACATGGGACCAAGTCTCCTTCCGGAGAATCCATATGACTTCAAGAAGCTCATCATTCTTTGTCTGTCAGCAGACTTCTTTGCATTCTTTTGAATGATGGCCCTTGACTTTGCAGCTTCTTCCCTTAGCTTCCTTTTGGTTGTTTTTCTTTCTTTGACTAACTCAAGCTCAAGTTGTTTTAAGTACTCGAACTCAATGAAGTCATAGGACAGGGGAAGAAGTGTATTTGCCTGATAGAAGCCTGTGGCACTCAGGTAGTTTATCATTTTGATTCTATCCTCTTCTTTATCTACCTGAGGTTCTTGTGGAGCCACATCTTCCTGTGCAGGACTTTCTTGAACTGGAGAGAGAGTGGGAGTATGCTTGTGAAGTCTTTTCTGTCTCCTCTCCTCTTTGAATTGGAGAAGTAACCTTGCATCCTCTTCTCCTTAATCTCTCTTGACACTTCCATGTCAGCCAGTTCATTCAATTCTTCTAAGGGGAGGGAGATGATTTCATCAACATCATAGTTCCTGGTCTGTAAATAATTAATCCTGACTGCCCTTTGTTCATCATTTTGAGTATTTGGTCTGGGGGCAGCCCTGATTGCAGCTTGCATGATTTTGATGACCCAGAAGAACTTTCTCCCCTTAGCCTCCTTTTCCTCTCTCTCTCTTCCTCCTCAATTTCCTCAGGAGTCATTATCCTTTTCCCTTTGTCACCAACAGACCTTTGTGACTCAGGGTGGATTGAGGCTTGGCCTTCATTGCTTGGTGTAGCTTCCATGCTCTGGCCAGAGAGAGGCTGAGAAACACCTTCACCAGCAGGTGTCTCAGATGGAGTTTGGACCTCTGCAGCAGTTGTTGATGGTGAGACAAGGGTCTCAGGTTCTGCCACTGGGCCTTCAGCCAAGGTTTCCCCTATGAAACTAATCTTAGGGTCCACCTCAGCATCCAGTTGACCGATGACATTGCCTGATTGCCTAAGTCTCCTTCTTAGAGAGAACTCTGCAAGGATCCTGTCTTGGATTCTTTGAGCCAGCCTGTCAGCTTGTCTAGATTTGCTTGGATTGACAAGTGGCATGTTGACTAAATCCAGTCCTTCATAGAAGCTCAGGTTTGGAACTGAAAGACTTCTTGTTGACCTTGAACTCTGTGAAGTATGAGGGCTCTTCTGTCATCATCATACCTCCATCTGATGATGTAGTTGCCAGTTCCATGTGGTGGAGATGAGACAGCCCTTGGTATACCTTCCTCAAAGAGACTCCTGATGAGAGAGTCTATAGAGTCCACATTAATGTGAACTTGAGGAAGTTGCTGAGAATGCACAACAGCAAGTGAGGATGGTGAGTCCTCTATGTCCATTCTCTTTGAAGAACTCCCAGGTTCTGTGGTTGTGATAACATTCTCCCCCTTTTTGGTAGCATCACCCACTTGCATAGGTGAGCTGGAGGATAAATCAATCACTTCCACAGGTTCTTGTGTTCCTGGTTGAGCTCTCCTTAAAGGTCTCCCAGCTAGTTTTTCCTGCAGATATGAAATCTGGAGTTGCTGATCATTGACCCTGTTTTGCAGGGTAGTCACCTGAGATTCCAAGTGACTAACCTTAGAGACTAGATAGGTGCATGTTTGTGACAATTTTTGTACCTTTAGTCTCAAATTCCCCTCATCTTCATCAGAAGAATCACTGGGGGATGAGAGGATTGGACCAAAGTCCCTTCTCTCACCACCAGCTTGAGTTTCTTGGCTGCTGGTTTTCCTCTGCTCACTGGCAACCTCAGTTAAGATGCCAATGGGCTGAGTTGCCATGGTTGAGGTCTTAATGATGTAATCACTTTCAAAAGTGAGAGCCTCTTCCATATGGACATCCTGAACAGGTTCAGATGTGTCCACCTCAGTAATAGGTGACTGATGAGGGATAGACTGAGGAGAGTCAGAGGTACTCATCTCTCTTTGAGTAGGGGAGGAGAAGAGAGACTCATGGTACTCACTGAATCCTAAGTCTTCATCAGTGTAAAAGGATAGGTTGGGAATTGGTTGGTTTAGATCCAAAGGCTGGGGATGGTAGCTGTCCCCTGAAGGTTGTTCACTTGAGTGTTGAGACTCAGAGTGAAGGCTTACAGTTGTTGGGCTAATGAGCTCATCAGGTTGAGCTTGAGGAACCTCAGCCCTGATAGGTAAAGTAATGGGAGTGGTTTGCTCCTCAGGAGAAGTGGGAGCTCTGGAGTCCACTTCTTCCTGTAAGGTTGAGTATTTGGGGGCCTGCACAGACTCAATAGCCTGAGCAGGGGTTCGTTGGGATTTTCTTTTGTAGGTGATGAATATTGGAGGTTGTGAAGAGGGTAGGAGAGCAGTAGGTGTGGGTTCAACACTAGCTTGGACTGCTATGTTGTCACCTTGAGCAATGAGCTCTAACATTTTTGGGACTAGGGCTGTTTCTACCCCTGAGAAGCCTACAGTTGGCTTCTTCATAATTTTAAAGATGCCGGGCTTCATCTGTCCCAGTTTAAGAATATTGCCTGTTTCCCTCAACTGTGAGCCCAGTTCACAGTTAAGAATGTGTTGAACATATCTAGGAAACATGTAATATTCTAAGGAGTCTAAGTTTGCAAGTAAATTAGTATAAACAAATTGTGAATACCTGAACTTGACCCCCTGAACCATCCCATGAACTATAAAGGAGAGATCCTCAGGAATCTGGTCCCATCCACCATGCTTGTTTGATAAGCTGTGGATAACCACATGGAGCAGGTATTTCCACTGGGATGAGACCTTCCCTTTCCTGAAGGTCTTTACAGAGAAATCTCCTTCATAGCCCATCTGCTCGAAGGAATGATTAACCGCTTCTTTTGGAAAGAACACTTCACCTGCTTCATCATCCAGCTGAAGATGTCGGTTGATGATGGCCGGAGTGATGAAAATTGTTCTCCCTGCACTGTGGCAGACAGTGCCTTCTCCCCATCCATAATGACCTCTTGGCAGGTCTTCCAGAATTCAAGCAAATGATCCTCATATAGAGGAGGATCAATGGTTAGGGAGGTGAAGTAGTGAGACAAAGACAAGAAACGGCAAACCTCTGAGAAATGAGGATCTTTGTCAGAGCATAACAGAGCAACCTGATTGTGTTGTCTGTGTAGCTGCATGGCAAAGTGAGGATCATTTCTGTGTGTAAGGTCAGCCATTGTGAGGTAGCTTAGAGATGAAGAATGGGATGGAAATTTCAGAGAGAAAACTTTGGGTTTTAGGTATGGAAGAAAAGCAGATGATAGAAGAGGGGGAAACCGTTGGGTTTATATGAGAGAGAAGGATTTCAGATAAAGTTTAATGAAAGAGGATAAACTTTGAAATCCGTATGTCGGTCCCACCTCTGAAAAAGTAGTTTACCTTTTTGCTCAAAAAGTAGTTTTCTTGGAATTCGAAAAGCTTCCGAAAGTAATTTGTCTTCGGAAGTTTGATTGAAAAAGCTTCCGAAGCTAAAATGACTTCGGAAAATTTCCTGAGAGTCTTAAAGTTTTATGCTTCGGAAGAGAAATAAACTTTTGGATGCTTTGTATAAGAATGAACAAAGCTTCCGAAAGTAATTTTTGCTTCGGAAGGAAAAAGTCCTAAAAATGAATAAGTGTCTAAGTTGAGAATTTTAAGCTTCGGAAGATAAATTTTGACTTCTTCCGAAGGTAAAATTTCTTAGACAGTCATTTATTTTGAAGACATATTTTTCTTCCGAAGGTAAAAGTTATCTTCCGAAGTCATCAGAAAATTTTCAAGAATTCAAGGAAAGTCTTCAAAAAGAGTTTTTCATTCAAAGAAAACATGAGCTTATGAAAGTGATGAACTAGACAACTTAGGACACACATATTTTAAGAAGAAATAATTAGAATTAGTTTTAAGAAAAAAATCTACTCAAAGTTGATCATCCCAATAGCTGATATCAGATACTTAAATCTCTGTTCATCAAAAGCTTTTGTGAACAGATCAGCATATTGTTCATCTGTGTGAACTTTGACTAGTTTAATTAACCCCTTTTCATAGTTATCTCTTATTAAATGATACCTGATGTTGATGTGTTTGGTCCTTGAGTGCTGCACAGGTTCTCAGTGATAGAGATAGCACTGTTGTTGTCTATGTGGATAGGAGTCTCTTTGAAGTTAAATCCGTAGTCTAGCATCTGATTTTGAATCCAAAGCACTTGAGCACAGCAGCTTGCAGCAGCAATGTATTCAGCCTCAGCAGTTGATGCAGACACACAGGTTTGTTTCTTGCATTGCCATGAGACAACCCTTCCACCAAGGAATTGACATCCCCCAGATGTAGACTTTGCAGTCATGTTGCAACCACCATAATCACTGTCTGTATAGGCATACAGATTGAAATTAGAATTCTTTGGATACCATAAACCAAGTGTTGAAGCACCTTTGAGGTATCTTAAAATCCTTTTCACAGTGATTAAGTGAGACATCTTAGGATTGCTTGATATCTTGCACAAATACATGTAGCAAACATGATATCAGGCCTGCTAGCTGTAAGATACATAAGAGACCCAATCATAGCCCTGTATAAGTGCTCATCTACACACTCCCCCTCAAGATCTGGACCAGGGAGTGGTTTCTGGCTATGGGTGTCTTAGCAGTCTTACAATCAGTCATGTTGAACCTCTTGAGTATATCTTGAATATACTTTGACTGACTTATGAAAATGCCATCTTCAACCTGCTTCACTTGAATTCCCAGAAAGAATTAAGTTCTCCCATTGAACTCATTTCAAATCTATCTTTCATCAGCTTTTCAAAGTCTTTGCAGAGCCTTGAATTGGTTGAGCCAAAGATGATGTCATCCACATATACTTGAACTAGCAGAATGTCGTTTCCTTGTCCTTTGATGAAGAGAGTTCCATCTATAGTACCTCTCCTGTAACCATGTTTACAGAGATACTCAGACAGTGTCTCATACCACTTCCTGGGTGCCTGATGCAGCCCATAGAGAGCTTTGTCAAGCTTGCAGACATAATCAGGATGATCAGGATCTACAAAACCAGGTGGTTGTTTGACATAAACCTCCTCATCAATCACTCCATATAAGAAAGCACACTTTACATCAAGTTGGTAGACCTTGAAGTTCTTGGATGCAGCAAATGCCAGGAATATCCTAACAGCTTCTAGTCTAGCTACAGGAGCAAAGACATCAGTGTAGTCAATCCCTTCTTCTTGTGTGTATCCTTGAACAACTAGTCTAGCCTTGTTCTTGATGATGATTCCTCTATCATCCTTTTTATTCCTAAAAACCCATTTGGTTCCAATGGTAGTCTTCCCATGAGGAAGAGGACAAAGGTTCCAAACTTTCTGTCTTTTGAATTGAAGCAGCTCTTGTTGCATAGCTTCAACCCAACTTCCATCCTTTAGAGCCTCCTCAACTTTCTTTGGCTCTAACTGGGATAGAAAACAAGAGTGAAGACAAACATTTGCTTCATGGGTTTGCCCTCTTGTCTTTACCCCGGAGATAACATCCAATGATGTTTGTAGTAGGATGAGACTTGTGGATCCTTAGCTGAGGGATCACAGCAAGTTGCTGAGATAGATCCAATTTGAGAAATTTAGATCTGGTCTTGAAGATTGATCCTCCACATTATCACACTTATCAAGATTAACTTGATCCAATGAGTGTGTGACATCATTGATGTTATCATCTATGGTATGGTTATTAGCATCAAGAGATTCTTGATCACTTTCACCATCACCATGTTATCTTCTGCAATTGAGATGTCTTTATCTGGTTGAGAGGCCTCTGAACTGGAATTTGAAGGCATGCCAGATGTATCAGCTGGATTTGTCATTGTTGTGCTGATAGAAACCTCATTTGCCGAAGTAGTTCCAACTGGAGCTGAAGGTCTTCCAAGCTCAAATCTTGGATCAGGATCACCTGTATTTAAATTTTCTGCAGATCCTGAAACATGCTCACAAGATTTATTAAAACAGTTGGTAACTAAATCAAGATCAAATAGCCAATCCGGACCAGAACCAGCCACACTGGGAGTGTGCTCATTGAAAGTCACATTGGCTGACTCCTCAATGATTCTAGTTCTGAGATTGTATACTCTATAAGCTTTAGCTTGAGAAGAGTATCCAATGAAGTGTCCATCGTCTGATTTCTCAGCAAACTTGGCAACTTGATCTTTGGTATTCAAGATGGTGCAGGGACATCCAAATGACCTGAGAAACCAATGAAAGGTTTCCTCTTGTGCCAAAGTTCATAAGGAGTCTTACCATGTGTCTTAACTACTAAGACTCTGTTTTGCACATAGCAGGCAGTATTAACTGCCTCTGCCCAGAAGGTGATAGGCAGTTTAGAGTCAGACAACATAGTTCTTGCAGCTTCAATAAGTGTCCTGTTTCTCCTCTCAGCAACTCCGTTTTGCTGAGGAGTCCTGGGAGCACTGTATTGTCTTGTAATACCCTTTTCATCACAAAATGTATCAAGGATTTGGTTTTGAATTCAGTTCCTTGATCACATCTTATGGTTTTGACCTTGTGATCACATTGATTCTCAATCTTTAAGATGAAATTCTTTAGAATCTCAGGAGTCTCATCTTTAGTTCTAAGAAAGAAAACCCAAGTGAATCTTGTAAAATCATCTGTGATCACTAGACAGTATAAGGTCCTTCCTAAACTCATTACACTGGGGGGCCAAAGAGATCCATATGTAATAAGTGTAGGGGAGTAGTGATGGAGTTCTTTTCCTTAGGCTTGTGAGATACCTTGTGTTGCTTCCCTTTCAGGCATGCAACACAATGATCATCACTTGTAAACTCTTTCTTTGGCATTCCAGTTACCAGATCATGTTTGATTAATTTATTCATATTCTTAAAGTTTACATGGCACATTCTTTTATGCCATAGGAAAGACTCATCACTATTTGCTTTAGATAGAAAGCATGAAACTTCTCCAGAGGGAGATGTTTCTTGCAAATCCATCTTGTACATGTTCCCTTTCCTGGGGGCTCTGAGCAGAATATGCTCATGAGGAATGACCACTCCAGGTTTGAGAACAATGCACTCATGCTCAGTGAAGAGCATGTTATGACTCTGATCACAAAATTGAGATACACTCAGAAGATTGTACCCAAGCTCCTTAACAAAGTTTACCTTCTCAATGCTGAGCTTACCATTTGTGACCTTGCCCCTTCCATAAATGTAACCACCTTCATTTCCTCCAAAAGCAACTGGTCCTCCATCAATTCTCTCAAAATTATGAAGTAAAGACCTATCGCCTGTCATGTGCCTGGAACAGCCACTGTCAATTATCCAGACATTCTTGTTTGTCTTGAGCTGTTCCTGCACAAAGAAAATGATTAGTTACATTTGGAAACCCAAGCCTTACTTGTCTTGGGTTCAGTAAGTGTAATAGAAGGTAAGCAACAGTAATAGATCCTATGGTTGTACAGAGGGGATCTTCGGCTGTTGTTGATGGAGAAACCTCAGTCATTTGGTCTTTCTTAGACTTCCACACCACCTTTGGAGTCTTGGACTTGACCTTCAAAACCTTAGAAGCTTTTGGAGCTTCACAAGTTTTAATGACTGATACTTCGGAAGAATCTACAGTCACTGCAGTAGACTTTAGTACTTCGGAAGAACTCCTTTCTTCCGAGACCAACTTTGCTTCCGAAGGTAATTTTCCATTTACCTTCTTCTTTGATTTGGAGCTTCCGAAGGAAACAGACTTTCCTTCCGAAGCTTGAGACTTCTTGAGATTCTTTGAAGTCTTTGTATTGGTCATGTGGATAGTACTTTTAGGATTGTATGGACAATCCTTGGCAATATGAGAAGTACTTTCACACATAACACACAACATTTTCTTCTTCAAAGAAATCTCCTTTTGAGAGCAAGACTGGCCTTGGTCACATTCCTTTTTCACCTTCATCTTGGTAGATTCAGATACAGTTCCCTTGGGCTGTGAACTGTTCTTGGAATTTGATGGTCCAGGCTGTGCAGCAGTGGTACACAGCAGCTCAGTCTTCTTCTTTGTACTGAGATGATTTGAACATGAACCAGAACTCTTAGATAAGAGGCTTTGGTGGATGTCTTCAGTCCTTATTGCTTTGAAACCTGCAGAGATGAACACTTGTTTCTGCTTAGCATCAAAGGTAGCCTTGATTTCTTGAGCCTTCTTTGCTTTCCTTTTGCTCTTCCTGATCAAGTTCTTTCTCTTGGACTTGGTCATCACAGTTAATTTCTTCTCCTCAGAAGGATAGTGGCCCTTGGAGGAATCCTCTTCTTCACTCTTCTCAGAGGGATTCCTCACTATCACTTCTTCATCATCCTCACTTACTGGATCTATGAGAGGAAGCTCATCTTCACAAGTTCCACACCTAGGAGATCTTACAGACAAGATTGTGTGTGGAGGAGCTATCTCATTTGATCCCAGTCCCTGTCTATTTTGATAACAAACCTTATTGTGTAGGGATGAGGATATCATGTTCTTGAAGGTCTCTTCTTCAAGAACACTTTTCTCTGCCAGGGCTTTGCTGATCACAAGCTCAGCCTGGCACTTAGTCAACTTAGTGATGAGATCTTGGATCTGAGTTCTAAAATCTGTATGTTCATGTTTTAGTACTGAAATAGTTTTCTCCAAGTCTTCTATCTTTAACTTGTAATCATTTTCAGACTTTCTAAAGTCAGATTTTAATATGTTTAATGACTCAAGATCAGATCTCATCTCTAGGTTGTAGGACCTGTATCTATTTACTTTAGCAATGCATTCAGGGGAGCAAAGATGTTCTAATACCTTGGCTTCATCATGATCAGCCATCAATGCTTGGTTTGGAGAAGCATCCTCCACCTGAAAACTCCAGTCAAATCCTCCCTCTTCAACAGCAACCGCAGCATGTTGCTTTGTCTTCTCAGCCTGAGGGGTATTGTTGGTGAAGTTTGGTCTGAGTTGTGTTTGACCCCCATTTGCTCTGGGTGCCTTACACTCCCTGGCGAAGTGACCCATAAGGTTACAATTGTAACACTTAACTTTGCTTTTATCCAGGCCAAACTTACCACTGGTAGCATTGCTTGGAAATTTTCTTCCTGTCCTCTTGTAGAACTTCTTGGCTCTGTGAGTGAGAAGAGCCATCTGCTGAACTATCTCCATGTATTCCAGGTCATCTGGATGGATACAGTCTAGATCTTCAAGAGTGAAGAGATAATTTCCACAGCTTTCATCTGCAGACACAAAGGCTTGAGAAGAACTTGTCTCTTGGAATGGGCTTCCTTGAGTAAAGTTCTCCCTTGGTGTCTCCGGAAGGTGATGAAAGGACCCTTTTGTGAGTTGTCAGGGTAGCATAGGAGATGATGTTGGGGTTCTATGCTGTCCCTTTCAACCACATGAAGGGCTGAACCCATTTGATTGTTAGAGTTGCCAGATGAACCTTGTAAGTTCATTTCCATCTGGTATCCACTGAGAATCCCATATAACTCTGTCAGAGTAAGAGTTTTAAGGTTCTCAGTCCTCTTGATTACCACACAATAGTGTGTCCATTGCCTAGGAAGTGAGGACATGAACTTCCTTACAATGTCTCTGTTCTCAAGAGGAACTCCTCCATCCACAAGGGTATCCACAATCTCAACATACCTGAAGTATTGTTGGGTCATGGTTTCACCTGTTTTAAAGGTGAAATTTTCAAACTGCTGCTTCAGAAGATCTTTCTTGTTCTCCTTGGCTTCAGAGGAGCCTTCATACATCAGCTTCAGTGCATCCCACAGCTGTTTAGCTGTTTTGCACTTCTTAAAACCTCTGTACACAGAGTTTGGAATAGCAGTCTGAAGAGCAGTCATGGCCTTCCTGTCAATCTCTACTCTTTTCTATCTTCATCTGAGTAGTTGGCCACATCTTTAGGAATCATACCAGCACCGGTAGCAGAGGGGGTGCTAGGTATGAAAGGTCCATATTCAACAGATTCCCACATTCTTGAGTCAAGAGACCTGATGAAGCCTTCCATCCTCATGCACCAGGTGTCGAAGTCATCAAGAGTGATCAATGGGGATTTGTTCATGGTTCCAGTCTCCATATCAGTCTTTGAGATGGAAGCCATTTGAGAAAAGTTTAGTTTGTGTGTGTGAGGGATCTTAAGATGGTTAGATCTTATATCACGAGCCTGAAGCTCTGATACCAATTGCAGGATCGTTCAAGGGCTTGAACACAATTACAACACAACCACAATGAGGAGATTAACTAAACGTTAATCAAACAGTGAACTGGGTAACCAAAGGTGATGCAGAGAACACAAGTAAAGCTAGAGACAGAACAAGAGAATATAGTTTTCAAGGTAGCAGTATATTGCTTTCTCAAGTTCTTTTACAAGTGTTACAAAGCTTATCGAAAGATACAAGAACTTGGAATACTTATACTACAACCTACAGCCGGCTATACTATGAAAGCCAGCTGGATACAATTGACTAGACACTAACAAAATCAATTGTAGGATCAAAAGGCATATCTGCCTTTTGACCTTGTGACTATGACATGCCATAGCTCACATCCTTATACATTACAAAAAGGATAAAGTACATAAAGTAGAAAGTTTCAGACACAAGACCTCAATGTACAGTTACCAAAAGCATGGACCTTTTCACCAACTCCTGTAAGTTGGTGACTTATCAGAGACGCAGCGGAAAAGGTGCTTTATGGAACAGTACATCAGATAAAGCATGTGTACTAAAAGTCTTCGGAAGAAATCTGTCTTCATAGGTTGAAGCTTCGGAAGACTTTGTCTCTTCAAGCTTCGGAAGACTTCATGTTAGGCTTCGGAAGATATTGGTCTTGGCTTCGGAAGATATTACACTTAGAGTATTTTCTAATGCTTTGTGTAATTCTTCCGAAGCATTCTTCACTTCAGTACTTAGTGCATGTTGCTGAAACACTTAGGCAGTTTTGGGTTGCATCAGACTTCAGGAATCCTTACATGTTCCACATAATTGAGCCGTTTGTCTACTTCGATATCTCCAGTGGAACAATCATAATCTTTATTGCCAAGCATTTCCTTAGATGAGATACGTGGGAACGGCAGTCAAAGGAATTCCACTTAACTCATCTGGTATCGAAGTCTATAGGCTACCTCTCCAACTCGAGCATATCGAAAAGGCCCATTAACCTTGGACTCAAACTGCCCCGCTTCCTGAATCAGTTGATCCCCATTTCCAAGGTGAGACCTTAAACATAAACCGGTCAACCACCTGGAACTCAATTGGCTGTGTCGTTTATCAATATACGACTTGTGCTATCTTTGTGCCTTCATGAAGGCCTTGATATTTTCAAGCTTCCAGTCGTAGCTCGATTACCTAGATGCCCCTACTTATTTTTTACCAATATCACCCCAACAGAGGATGTTCTGCATATCCTAACGTCTTATAGCATCTCATAAGGGCCATACAGTGCTGGCATGATAACTGATATGTTGTTGAGAATTCGGCAACGGTAAGTGGTCATCCCAACTTCCCCCAAAATCAATAACACATGCCCGAAGCATATCCTCCAATGTCTGAATGGTCCTCTCTAAATGACCATCATTCTGGGCATGATAGCCGTGTAATGTGTAACATGCCCATGGGCGTGGATTTCTTCTAGATTTTGGATGTAAAAGGTGTCACGATCAGACACAATAGACACCGGCACACCATGACGAGTTAAAATTTCCTTGATAAACAGATCCGCCAACTCTCAGATGAATATGTCTCGCGGATCGGTAGGAAGTGAGCACTCTTCGTCAAGTGGTCAACAATCACCCATATAGCATCATACCCTTTCGGAGTACGTGGCAGCTTCGTAATAAAATCCATGGTGATGTGCTCCTACTTCCATTCCGGTATATCCAACGGTTGGATCTTCCCATACGGCTTCTGATGTTCGGCCTTCACCTGTAGACAAGTAAGGCATTTACTCACATACTCCACTACGTCACGTTTCATACCCGACCACCAATAATCCTTCTTCATGTCTTGATACATCTTTGTGGCACCTGGATGAATGGAGTATCGAGTCTTGTGGGCTTCATCCAAAATCTTCACCTGTAGATCCCCAAAACGAGGAATCCACACTCGTCCAAATCGGGTTTTAACACCAAGTGTGTTTTCACCCAACTCCACAACTAGACCTCTTATTCTTTCAGAGTTAAGATAATCTTCTTTCAATGCCTCATCTTGAAACTCTTTGACTTGCTTCATCACATCTGAGGTCATGATCAACTGATAGCTTTTACCCGAATCGGCTCGGGCCTCTCTTTTCGACTAAGGACGTCCGCCACCACATTGGCTTTGCCGGGATGGTAATGGATCTCACAATCATAGCCCTTTATAAGCTCCAACCATCGTCTTTGCCTCATGTTTAAATCTTTCTGCTCAAAGAAGTACTTCAAGCTCTTATGGTCAGTGAAAATAGTACACTTCGTCCCGTAAAGATAGTGCCTCCAAATCTTTAGTGCAAAGACCACAGGTGCTAGCTCCAAGTCATGGGTAGGGTAGTTGACCTCAAGAACCTTCAACTGTTAGGATGCATAGGCTATCATTTTTCCTCTCTGCATTAACACACACCCCAACCCCGAGTAGGAAGCATCAGAATAAACCACCAGATCTTCACTCCCATCGGGTAATGACAGAACAGGAGCTTGAGTCAATCTCGCCTTCAATTCTTCAAACGCCTTCTCTTGAGCTTGACCCCATACAAACTTCTCATCCTTCTGGGTCAACTTAGTTAGTGGAGAAACGATCTTAGAAAAGTATTAAATAAATATTCAGTAGTAGCCTGCCAAACCCAAGAAACTACGAATCTTGGGTAGCGTCTTTGGAGACTTCCATTGCATCACCGCCTCCAACTTTGTTGTCGGGTCCACCATAATCCTGTCAGGATTCACCACATGACCCAAGAACTGAACCTCGTGCAACCAGAATGCGCACTTGGAGAACTTAGCGTACAACTTCTCCTTTCTCAGCGTCTCCAAAACCTCCCGAATGTGACCGGCATGCTCCTCCTCATTCCTTGAATAAATCAGGATATCATCAATAAATACGATCACTGATTTATCCAACATCGGCCGACACACTCGATTCATCAAATCCATAAAAGCAGATGGCGCATTGGTCAAACCAAAAGACATGACAAGAAACTCATAGTGACCATAACGTGTGCGGAAAGCTATTTTAGGAACATCCTGCTCTTTCACCTTCAGCTGATGATAGCCAGATCGAAGGTCTATCCTTGAAAACCAACTGGCACCTTGAAGCTGATCGAACAAATCATCTATTCTCGGTAAGGGTATCAGTTCTTTACCGTCAACTTGTTTAGCTCACAGTAGTCAATACATATCCTCATACTACCGTCTTTCTTCTTTACGAATAAGACCGGATCACCCCAAGGAGAGATACTCAATCGAATGAACCCCTTATCAAGCAGCTCTTGCAACTGCTCCATCAACTCTTTCATCTCCGTCGGAGCCAACCGATATGGTGCCTTGGCAACAGGTTGGGCACCTGGTATTAGATCAATCTAGAACTCGATCTCTCTGTCAGGTGGCACTCCTGGTAGGTCTTCTGGGAACACGTCTGGAAAGTCACACACAACCGGTACATCGGATAGTTGTGGTGTTGGAGTATCCACATCCTTTACATAAGCCAAGTAGGCACTACATCCACGCCTCATCCACTTTCCCGCCACTGCCATTGAGATTACTTTCGGGATCGTCGTGACCCGATCCCCATAAACAGTTACTGAACTCCTGTCAGGCGCTGCCAAACAAATCATCTTCTTGCGACACATAATGTTCGCCTCGAAGTCTGCCAACCAGTCCATCCCAAGAACCAAATCAAAGCCACCTAAGGTCATCACAAATGGTCTAACAGGAAACTTATGACCCTTAAGTTCCATATCACAGTTCTTTATCATCTCAGAAATCCTGGTAGACTTACCTATGGCAGTTTCTACATCAAAGGGCACATCAACACATCTACTACTAACAGCAGCTTAGCACAGAAAGCCGCAGAAATAAAACTTTTACCGGCACCCGAATCAAATAAAACAGAAGTTAAAGTTTGGTTCACTAGAAACGTACCGGACACAACATCAGGGTCCGTCCTAGCTTCCTCCTGTGTTATAGTGAATGCCCTGGCGCTCGCCCTTGGCCCTTCACTCCCCGTCTTCTTCGCACCGGAACCCTCAGTCCTTGGCTTATTGCAATCTCTACTTATGTGGCCCTCCACACCACAGTTAAAGCACTGAATCATACGACAGTCCCTGGCTACATGCCCCGTCTTCTCACATTTAAAGCACCTGTTCAATCCCAACCTACATTCTCCCGCATGCTCCTTCCACATTTGCCACACCTTTTCGACCCCACACTCGATATGGCCACACAACGATCATCCACTCATCCCTTCTTGTTACCCGTCGAGGTATCACCCCGACCAAACCTCTTCCCCTGCTAGTTTCGATCACCTCCACCCTTCTTGCTACCTTCAGCCACCACCACTACATCCCTCTCATCATATAACCTCCCTGCCAAATCCACCGCCGACCTAAACGTGCTCGGTCGGGAAGCGATCATGTGCCTGCGAATATCCGCTAGCAAACCCTAGATGTACCTCTTAATCTTTCGTGACATAGGCGTCACCTGATACGGCACCAAACGTGCCATCTCGTTGAACTTCGTGGTGTACTGCTGATGTGTCATGGTTCCCGCTTCCAGTTGCAGGAACTCTCTTTCAACTTTATCCATTTCTCTATGAGGACAGAACTCCTCGATCACCAACTTCTTCAGTTCAGACCATCTCATCCTCTCGATTTCCCGACTACCCTCGGCTTGGACTATGTTGTCCCACTAGCATAGAGCCGAGTCCACAAAAGAGTGGGCAACAAACTTTACTTTTTGGTCCTCCCGGCACTTGCTGATATTTAATACAGCTTCCATTTCTCTCACCCATCGGTGAGCTGCAGCAGCAGTGCCATTTCCATCAAAACTAGGGGCTTGCACCGTTGAAACGCCCCATAACTACAACCTTGTGCCGCCTCCAACGCAGGCTCTTCCTCTTCTTCTTCATCATCAGATAGAACCGTTTCAGGCTCTGGTTGTTCTCGTCCTCCCGCGGACCTGTTCCTCTCTTGTCTTTCCCCTTCCGTACAGCCTTGATGACTTCGGTCACCACAGACGGTAAGATTGTCTGCGTGACCTGATGGACTTCTTCAACAACAGCCTCCTTTACTGAGGCTCTCAGATTGGCGCTCTCGTCGCCACCCACCGGATTAGGAGTCTCGGGTTCTTCGTGAACCACCTTTTCCATTCTGGGTCTTCCTCTCTTGGGTCGCGGCTCAGCACCAAGCCCATCACGACCACCTCCACGAGAGGCTTTCGAAGATCTACCACCAGCCATTCACACGCACACTGAAAGATTCAAACACCAACACAGTCATTCAAGGGAACAACTCAGTTTATGTCAAGTATAGTAAGTCCCTAATTACAGTGGCCAGTTGTGATTAGCCACTTACTTTACTCTTCATACCCCAATCGTTACCTATCCTGACTACATCAGTATATAAATCTACAAACAGGACATAACCACATAACATGTGCACATAATACCGGTTAATCATTACAAAAATACCTTATGGCACGCAGCTACTCAGATTGGCATCCCTTCCCTTTCCATCCCATTCTTAGTTTAAGTTAAGGTTTATTTTGAAAATTTACCCATTTCACTTAAACTTTGGCTCTGATACCAACTTGTAAGGCCCCGTTCTCGGGACGCTTATAGCTGATAATTCATTGCGCATAAAACATATAATTACATTGACATGAAGTATTGCAACGGAAACATTCAAAAATGACATTTCATTTCATTATAAAAGCTTTTGCAAAATAATACATCGTTAACAAGTTACAAAATACATGTTGCATTACATCACAAAAGCATAATAAAAATGGATGCCATCCCAAAAGAGCTGAGTAGCCACCTTGTGCCATCCTCAGCAATCATTACCTACCAACTGGAAACACATAAAAGTCAACGTTGCTGAGTGAGTTCTAGTTTTATAATAAAACATACTTATCTTTCGTTAAAACCATTCTTTACTTTTATGTGATCATACATCATACGTACACATAGATAATATCATTATTATCTTCATTAATCATTCATACATTCATTCTTCATCATTACATCTTTCCTTTCCTTTAACCATAAAATTTACCCTGCTATTCCTGGTACTGGACCTAGGTCTATCATAGACCTGCTATAACGGTGGTCCGCACCTCTGGTCATAGCACCTAGGGTAGAGTTTAGGTGTACCAATGCCGTGTGCAATACCCTGCTATTCCTAGTACTGGACCTAGGTCTATCATAGACTAGCTATAACGGTGCATCGCACCTCTGGTCACAATACCTAGGGCATGCAGCAATGATTCTATACAAATGGTCAATCACAAAGAAAGACCCCAATGTGCATCCTCCCAGGGTAGCGAACCCGCACACCGTTGGGCTAACACCTTTTAATGACATGTCCCGACATACAAGGCTTGCAAGACTTTCTTTTCTTTCATCATTCATTAATGCATGCATTCCTCATGTTTCTCTTTTCATTATCTTTCACTTTACGTTACATAATACTTTCATTCATTCATTAACATTCAATGTAAAGTCACGGGAAAGATAAATATACGTTATAACAAGGAACATAACATACATAGTCAATAACATCATCATACAGGGCATCATCATACATACATAACATACATCATTTATAAACATGCAACATCATCATCATGCCCAACATACCCTCCATGATCTCAAAAGTCAACTCATATGAACTTATGGGAACCTTCCACGTCAAAACTTACATCTGCACTTTCCCCTGAAAGTCAGTACATAAACTATGTTTCCTCGAGTACCCCAGCCCTACTTGGGCGTATGGGCACCCTTCAGTCGCATAGCCTTCAGGCGACTGAACATCATGCGAATGGACCAATACGAATGAACACCCATGCGAATGAAACTAATGCGGATGGACTCAATGCGGATGGGTCCCATGCGAATGGAACTAATGCGGATGGACACCTTGTGCGAATGAAACTAATGCGGATGAACACTTATGCGAATGGGCTCTCAATCGCATGGCTCCCCATGCGATTGACCCTTAGTCACACGACTGGCAGGCGTATGGGCCCCAGTCGCACGACTCACATGTGATTGACCCTCAATCGCATGACTGGCATGTATGCGGACCTCAGTCACACGAATGGCATGCCATTCGGTCGCATAAGCCTAACTGCGCAAAATACAGCTCATTCCCGAACCCAATCTGCCATTTTCGACCTCTAAGCTCATCCAAACCCATTCTAAGCCCCAATAAACCATCCTAAACTTAGGAATGCATACCACAACACCATTCAAACACACACGCCGGAAACAAACTCCAAACGCATCACGCGTAAACACATACAAATGGGTCAAAACATAGACATACAAATACGGGTTTTCACTATGTGTTCCACCCCAAATTAGTTGAAAACGGGTAAAAGAGGGGCCTAGAACTCACACAATCAACACGGAGAAGTAGAGCTTCGTTTGGACCCGCTACACGATAACTTTTTCTCTCTTTTCTCCCTTTCTCTCTTTTCTTCCTCTATGTGGCAGAATTTTGGAGATGTGGGGAGGGTGTGGGCTGCCCTCCCCTCTTATTCTCCTTCTCTTCCGAACTTTCTCTCGTTTTGACAAGTTTGTCCCCCGACTTTGGACTTTATTTCTTTTTCTTCTTTCGTCGGCTTCAAAGAAAATATCCGGGTGTTACAGTGGTGTTGTGGAGAAAAAAGAAAGGAGAGTGAGACCCTTAGGGGTATTTTGGTTATTTTTAAATAATTTAACAGGAAATATTAACACCGTTAGTCACAAGGACTAAAATAGAAATGGTTTTCAAAACTCAGGCCAATAATAAAGACAAAATAAATGTTGGTACTCAAGTGGAGACAATTTTCATAACTCATGGACGAAAACCGAGATTAACTCTAAAATCTTTTTCGGACCAAATGTAATGGGGCATTAGAGAGCCTTATAGGATCTTAAAATGTTTTTACACTTCCCATGTGAGCATTATATGAGCGTTATAGGTGGGAGGTGTTTTTATAATAACGTCATAACTTCTCGTAAATATTATAATTGGGTAATGATTGAGGGCATTAAGAGGCGTTAACCATTACACATGTTTTGACAAATAAAAGATGTTGCGTTGGCGATTATGTGGCGTGAAATGCCCTTAAGTGGTATTAACCATTACATATGGTTTTAGAGTAAATATGTTTGGGTTGAGCACTACAATTTTCACATTTATTAGTTTTTTAAAAATATTAAGGGTATAATCTCAAATAAAAAACAATTACTAGTCTGATTAAAATAACATTTATTTTTAAAAGTAGTATAATATATTTGTTTTCTAAAAGAAAACATATCACCACCTCTTTAGATATACACTATTACTCATTTGCTTACACACACAAACTTAAACCATAGTTATTTGGAGGATGTTGGTTGAATTTAACTAATATTGATTTGTTTTTGAATTTTTTTATAAAGACTATACGGACACATTCAACTTTGCATAGGTCCATGTATAATCATATATACATGTGTTAATATTAGAAAGCAAAGATAAGGTGTTCATTTAGAAAATGAGTAAGGTAAGTTTACCTTGATTATCGCTACACACTAAAGCAAATCCATTGTTTCATACTTATGGACCCAACTTACTTTTAATATCTAATCGTTCACTTTTTAATAACCACTAATAATAATCCACTATGTGTTTAAAACTATACTATTGGTGATTATATATTAAACAACCTTGCAAAAGTATATCAAACAATGAAAATATTAGTCATCACTGCCTGTAATGTATTCGTCATTTATCAATGTATTTGCCTTTGAATTATTCCAAATGGCAGAAGCTCGGGCGTTAATCACGGGCTTGGATCTTGCCTTCCAATTAGGCATACCCCTCTTATATATGGAACTTGACGCTCAAGTTTTATTGCATTTCATTCATACAGGGAGCTCCCCTTGGAACTTGGTATATGTGAAGCGATCATGCAAGTCTCTCTTATCTCCTTCATGCAATCTTTCCCTCATCTTGCGAGAAGGGAACAAAGTAGCAAATTCGCTGGCATCCTTTGCCCACGCTCATAGGGACAACATGGTGTTCTAATCATTAGATAAGTTCCCCACTTGCTGCAAAAGTCATGGGCTTCATGATGCTTTGGGCTTATATAGCTTCCGACCATCATAGGCCTTTTAGCTCTTTTCTTTATGATATGTCTAGCGGTTATTTATTTAAATTCACTCATTATATTTGCATTCATAGGCGAATTTATTATGAGGGTTAGAGTTGAAACGAGTAATTATATATACCAGACCAATGAGAAAAGTTCTTTGATGGGAATACCACCCACCAAATCCGAACTTTTTATTAAAATATTCCAATGAATATTTATCGAAAATCAGGGTTCCATCTCTCCCCTCTTCACTTATAAATGGGGAAATGAGACAAAATAAAAAGCATTGTAAGATGACATTGATGTAACATGTGTGGGACATGGTGAAAATTAGAGGACTCCTTCACCCCTTGGATCTAATTCTTGTTAAATTTATAAAAGTAAATATGTATTCATTGATGTGACTATAAGTATGTTATAGTTTCTAATGATTTTAAAAATAAATTATTATCAGTAATTATGTATTAATCTAAAATGACCTTTAAATAATGTAACTTCATATGTGTTATTACAAACCCAACAATTCACATTGGTATGAATAAAAATAGTTGGAAGTATATTGACTAATTCGATAATATGATAAAAGTTGATCATTTCAACCTTAACATAAAGTCCTTAACAAAAACTATTCAAAAATATATAAAACGAATAAAGTCTACATCTTGCTACTTACTTTAGTTATTGATTCAAAAATATATAAATGACTAAAATACCCCTAGTAAAAACCCTTCACTAGTCTCCACTTTCAGCCATCCACCGCCCCCTTCCATTGCTAGCCTCACCTTCCACCATCGGTGAGTCGCCTTTAACCCACCACACTTCATCTTCACCACCACCACCAATAACAACGATGGATCTGATTAGAGATGACAAATGTTGTTTTCATATGATAATGAGTATTGTTTTATGATGAAGCAACAATGGATCTGATAGGAGTTAGGATTTCGAGCATAGATGGTGCAGGTGGTGATGGTGGTTGAAAGCAGTGTTGGAGTGGTGACGGTGGCTAAGGTTGGTGCTGGTTGTGATGGTGGCTAAGGTTGGTGCTGGTGGTGATGGTGGTTGAGGGATGCGTTGGTAGTGACGGTGGTTGAGGGCTACGTTGGTGGTGACGATGGTTGAGGGTTGCACTGGTGGTGATGGTGGTTGAGGGCTGTGCCGGTGGTGATGGTGGTTGAGGGCTGTGCCGGTGGTGATGTTAGGTGAGGGTTGTGCCGGTGGTGACGATGGGTGAGGGCTGTGGTGGTGGTGACGGTGGTTGAAGGCTGTGGTGGTGGTGTAACGGTAGTTGAAGGTGGTGGTGGTTGAAGGTGGGGGCTTTGATGGTGGGATGAGGTGGTAGGAGGGGAATCTAAATGATGAAGAAGAAAGAGTGAAGGGTATTTTTGACATTTTATACGCACTTAACGGCAATAGTTAACGTCCATCCACGTCAGGGACCAAGTCTGTTACGTTTGTGCCAACTACTGGACCAATCTTGTAATTTCTAAGAGTTAAAGACTAAAAATGAAATTAGGTCTAATCACAAGGACCACCCATGTAATTAAATCCTTGTATTAGCATTTAGCAAGATTTGAGGGGTAAAAAGGGCATACAAATTGTCAAACCGAAGATTATTATATGTATAATTTTTCTTTTTAAAAAAGATATAGGTTCATTGAACAAAGTAAGTGGAGGAACTGGCATTAAAAGAAAAAAACAAACTTCCTTCATTCTTGTTCAATCTATAGCAAACCGAAAGAAACTTCATGTCCTTTTATATTATTTGGTACTTCACTAAAAATGTATTTTTTATTATTTAGTAAGCATTTCAAATATAATTTCATAATATGTGTTATTTTTATTTTATTATTTAAAGTAACAAGTCGAAGACTTTTGATATTTTTATTATTGTCATCATGTGTTAGTATTCGAATGATGTATAATTTTTTTACTGGATTGGATCACCTTAATTTTGATTTCAGGTTTTACAAATTAATCAAAAATTTAATAGTACAAGCCATTTGCATGCTAAAATATATGTGCATGATAAATAGTATACAACGAGTCTTGTCATGTGTTAATAATATATTTTTAATTGCATTGTCTTGTGTTAGTGAATGGTTAATATCACAGAGAGACGTATTAGGTCACAACAAGCGATCTCGGTGTTAAAGACATGATAATGATAACTAGTATACAATAACCGTGTAATGTTTTATTAAGATATTTTAGATTACTATATGTACATATTCTAAACATAGTCGCTTCTTTTGCACCGTTGTCATACTAATACGTACATATTCTAAACATATGAAAAACCATGCAAACCCGATTCTTATGACGTGATCACATAAGCCGAAGTCTACATCATCACACATGTGATTGCAACTTACAAAGATGAGGGTTCGAAGAGACCATTTTCTGAAACCCGAATTACGTTCCCGAGTCTAAAAACAATAGTTTCGGTAGATATCAGATTTATATTAAATTTTTTAAGTATTTGATATATGGAAAATAATTTGATATATGGAAAATAATTTGATATATGGAAAATAATTTGATATATGGAAAATAATTTTATAGTACAATAATTTGCGGAGCTTACCACGAGATGTTGATGTTTAAAGTCGACGGTGTTCTATACACTAAAAAGAACTTTGTCTCTATATTTATCCTTGCTAATAAAATAATTAAACATCTTTGACTCAAAATAATATAATAATATTCTAGGAAGTTTATCACGAGTTTGAATGAACGAATGTGCAACAAAATTTTCACTCATTGGTTGTGGCTTTAAGGGGTTAAGAATATGAATAATATGCTCGACTTGCCTATATATGTATCAAAATGATTGTTAATTCTCAAAGTTTCACATAGATCTTGATCAAAATCAAAGATGCTTGCAAAAGACTCTAGAAATTTTGAAGTCTACCCGACTTTCTCCATTGGACCCTGCTATTTGTGTCAATGCGTTAAATTACCGAAGGTAACTTATGACTAAAAATTAGAATTGTTTTGACTAATTGTTTACTTCGAATCTCCTATCTTATATCAATATATATTTGAAATTCTTATTTGGACTTACATAAATCCCAATTTCGTAAAACTGTCATATGATACTAAACCACCTAAGAGAATTATCTTGGAAAGGTATGAAGTCTTCCTTTGAATTCGCTAGAATGTTGTAAATGAATGAAAGTTCTAGACATATAATATATAGATCATTAAATAAATGCATGTCATCTTTGACTCAAACCATAAGTATGACTTTTTTTTAAATAGTATCATTCTACTGTAATAAAACTATTTAAATAAAAAATATTTTGAGATGGCATATGACAACATTACATTTATTCTTATAAAAGATTTTCCGTATTTTTCTCCTATTAAATAACTATCTTAATTACTAATAATATTATTCAATATATTTTTTATTAATAAATTAAGAAAGAGATCTATTTATGAATTTTATTTCTACAAATATGTATTTTATATAAAATAATAAATTTGTCTAAAGAATAAAAAACTTAAAAATATGAAATATTTTAAAATTGGTATTTTTAAAAGTCAATTTTTCAAAACAAAAAATAATTAAATTTGGGAGTGATAATAAGGAAACTTGTAATAATGATATTTTTATACGGTTTGTTTTAGTACAAAATACTTATTATTTTTTTGAAAAATAAAAATAAAAATTTAAAAAGTTGATGTCATTGTTTTATAATTTATAATCCTTTCTCATATGTAATTTCAGTCATATCATATTTTAAAATATTATTTTTTAATTAATAAATTTTATTATATTAATATTTTATTTTATTCGACCCGTATAACATACGAATTTACTAAAATTAATATAGTATATTATTGAATAAGTACACACATTGTTTCATTTTTGTATGAGCAGATGAATCATGATAAGTTTAATAGCCATGATCATATCGCAGTTTTTCATTATATTTTTGTTAACAGGTTGTACTTTTTATGAAACGAAAATGAAATAATTATAAACAAAGTTAGGATGAAACACAAATGATGAATCCTACAAGTTGACTAACAAAAAAAAACTAAAACCTAGTTGGATGATTGTGTGTTCGGTTACACACATGGGCGGCCCCCACATGACACAACTTTAGCTAATCATGTCTCACTATTATATTAAATAAAGTACTTATAGTTATAATTGACACATACCATAATTATAGACGATATAAGCTTTGTAATTTCACAATCTATAATTTAATTAATTTTTAAAATTATAGCATGATATCTAACTTATTTAAAACTATATGTTTGATAACGTTACATAGAGATATATTAGGTTAAAACAAGCGATCTAGGTGTGAAAAACATATAAATGATGCCTAGTATACGAATAAATGTGTAATGTTTTACTGAGATATTTTAGATCACATAATGTCACAATAGGTGATAAACAAATCATTTGAGCATTTAGGACATATGGATAATGATGTGTACACTAATAAGCGTTATTGGGTTTGGTCATGTGTTAGCAAGTTTTTAATGTTACATTGTCACTTCTTCTATACCGTTGTCATACTAATATGTACGTATGCTAAACGTATGAAAAACCATGCAAACTCATTTCATATGACGTTATCACATAAGTAGGGGTGCCCCTACGAGGCTTCCAATTTTATTACCTAATTATACATATATAATCAATTTAGATTGTGAAACAAAAATTTAATATAGATGATTTGGTTAGGTGTTTCTCATCCCAAACTTAAGATCCTATGTTCTAATCAAGTTAGTGATAAAAGTCTCACTTAATTTTTGTTGTATTTTTTTCAACATGACCTATTTATATAGGTTCGGTGACTTTAGTTCAACATTTATTTATTTTAATCTAGTTTGATTAAAATTCTCTCTAAAACTTTACTAATCAAGTTTATTACATAAAACAAATTAAAATATTAAAAAAACGTGAAAATGATTTTTGAGTTTATTTTAAAGATAACAAATATTATTTATATTTAATCTTAAATCATTTTATAATAACTTTTTACTAATCAAGTCTAACTTTGTCTCAATATTTATCCTAACTAATAATATAATTAAACATCTTCTTTTAACTTATTCATCATTGCAGAGAAGTGTTTCAAACGAGAAAGAACGGCTGGATCCAGTGCTCAAGCAGGAGCAACACAGTTTTCACAAATCCAAGGATGACCTATACAATTCAGATAAACGATAAACAATCTTCAACTTTATAAAATGTTTGAAAAACAACAAAAACACAAAGGCATTTTAATACTATATAACTGTTTCTACAACTTACAGAGAACTTCATGAGCAGTTAAGCGGTCTGAAGGTCGAGAGCATAACATCTTCCTAACAAGATCCTTTGCACTATCAGATATAAGAGGCCACGGGTCTGAATCAAAGTCTATATATCCTTTCAAAACTTTATCATATATCCCCTGTTGTGTTTCTACAATAAAAAAGTACAAACCTTTAAGCAACCAGTTATGCATTGCCGATGATAAAAGCCACAACAAAACACAGAGAAACAAGTTCAGCACATACCAGCCCAAAATGGGGGCACACCACTGAGCAATATGTAAAGTATTACCCCTGCGGTCCATACGTCTGCTTCTGGACCATAATGCTTCAAAAGCACCTCTGGAGCAACATAATACAGGCTTCCCACCACATCCGTGAAGATTTGACCTGAAATAACATTCATTTCAGTAACACATAAACTACAAGAAGATTATCAATATGGTAAATATGGTCAATTTACCTGGCTTGAAGAAAACCGAGTGTCCAAACTCAATCGCCTTGAGTGAAAAATCATCATCCCTGTTAACCAACAAGAAATTCTCCGGTTTTAAATCTCTATGCATAATGCCTAGCGAATGGCACGCCTCAACGACACCAACAATGATCTTGGTCAACTCTGCAGCCTTGCTTTCACTATAATGCCCCCTTTGAATGATCCTGTCAAACAATTCTCCACCATTGCAAAACTCCATAACAATATGAACATACAACTGATCCTCATACGTGTCTTTAATGGTGACAATATTCTTGTGTCCCGCCAAATGGTGCATTATCTGAATCTCCCTCCTAACATCCTCCACATCCTCTCTGGAAATCAGCTTCCTTTTGGAGATTGACTTGCAGGCATACTCTACACCAGTTGCAATCTCGGTGCACAAATAGGTTGTACCAAACTGACCCTGACCTAACTTTTGACCCAATGTGTACACATCACGAAAGTTCTCGGTTCTATGACCGAGAACATAGTAACCTTGAGTCGAGTTCCCATGGCAGCTCATGCTGTTTTCCTTTTTGGGTACAGGTGGTGGTTTTGGATCAGGGTTCGGGGGATCTTTGGAAAACTCTTGGGCTATAAGCTGTTGGGAGATCAGGGTGTTGGGTGAGTAGTCTAAAGAGTTGTTGGATAGTGCAGAAGAAGGGCTTTGAGTCGAAATCGAACGGTCTTCAGGCTTTTCTAAGCCCTGTGTGTTTTATAGTCTGAAAGATCCACGGCATGCATTGCCCATAAAAACAATCAACTTCTGCTCATCAAATTTGCTGCAAAAATCAAGAATCAAATTCAACCAATTAGTCTAACAGAGCTGTTATAAAGATCTTGTAACAGATCAGATCGAACAAGAACTATACACACATCAATGAAATCAAACAAGAACTATACACAAATCAATGAAATCAAACAAGAACTATACACAAATCAATGAAATCGAAAACCCCATCGGATCGAACGCGTTGAAATCGAGCATAAAGCTTCAAATGAGCTGACTTTAGGCGAACCCAATGTGAAGTTAAAGAATAAGTAGAGAAGAAACGGATGAATAAGAGGTATGAAAGTGGAATAGATCTAGTGAATTACCTGAGGGACGACTGAATACAGAAGCTGAAAACGGAGATGAAGACGAATATGGAGGATGATTAGTGGATGAGGAGCATATATTTGGTGGATGTTTTGAAAAATTGAAGGAAAAAAGGAACCATCCCGCGTTGTTGCCGAGAAGTGTGGTGGTTGGTGGTGGTGCTGACCAGGTTACTTCCTCACCACCAATGATCCTTTGGTAAAATCTCGTTTAAACCAAACGTAATGAGGTATTAAGTGGGCATTATAGGTTCTTAAAACACTATTACACTGCACATGTAAGCATTATAGGAGCGTTATAGATGGAAGGCCTTTCTACAATAACGTTATAAGTTCTCATAAATCTCATATTAAGTAATGATGGATGACATTAGAGGCATTAACCATTATACATGTTTTGATAAAAAACAAAAACATGTTGAGTTGAAGATGATGTGATGTAACATGCTTTTTAAAATGTGTTAACCATTACATATGATATCAGAGTAAAATATTTTAGGTTGAGTCATAAAATTTTCATAGTTATAGGTTTTTTATTTGAAAAGTTTAAGGGTATAGTCTCAAAGAAAAAACTATTAAATTGGTCTGATTAAAACATCACTTGTCTTTATAAATAGAATCATATGTATTTGTTGTTTAAAAGAAAACATATCACTATCTCTTTAGATATACACTATTACTCGTTCTCCTTTTGTTTACACACAAACTCAAACCATAGTTATTTGGAGAATGTTGGTTGAATTTAACTATTAGTGATTTGTTTTTAAACTTTTTTCATAAAGTACTATACGGTCACATTCAACTTTGCATATGTTCATGTATAATCATATAATACATGAGCGAGGTACGTTTAGCTTGATTATCGCTACACATTAAAGTAAATCCCCTTGTTTCATAATTATGGACCCAGCTTACTTTTATATCTAATCGTTCACTTTTTAATAACCACTAATAACAATCTTTAAAACTATACTATTGGTGAATATATATTAAACAACTTTGAAAAAGTATATCAAACAATGAAAATATTAGTCATCATTGAATGTAGCGTATTCATCATTAATACATGTATTTGCCTTTGAATCAGTTTAGCAGTTATTTATTTAAACTCACTCATTATATTTGTTTCTAATTCTCGTTAATTTTATAAGGAGTATAAATATATTATTGTTTCTAATGATTTTACAAATAAATTATTTATCAGTAATTACAAATATTAATCTATAATGACTTGTAAATAGTTTGTTCTTATACAAATTTAATGTAACTTCATATGTATTATAATTTATAACAAACCCAATAAATCTACATTGGTATGAATAAAAATAGTTTAAGTATATTGACCAAATCGATAAAATGATAAAAGTTGATCATTTCAACCTTAACATAAAGTCTTTAATAAAAACTATTTAAAAATATATAAAACCGATAAGATCTACATCTTGCTACTTGCTTTAGTCATTGATTTGTGATTTTTCTTTAATATTTCCATACTAATCACTTCGTTCATTAATGTTGATGCTTTTCTATGTAGTCATCTTTGGATTAATTTTAATACCTTTTGTAAAGTGCAAGGAGGTTTTTCAGAATAAAATGAATGTTCAAGGGAGTAATATACAACTTTAAAGCTTACATGGGTTGAAAAAAGTCACTAAACTATAAAAATTAAAAAAGACATTGCCGATCAAAGGGAACACTTTGTATTAAGTATTAACATTTAGCAAGATCTATGAGGGGTAAAAAGGGCATACAAAATTGTCAAACCGAAGATTATTATATGTATAATTTTTCTTTTGTTGAACTTTACATCTGACCCAGTTTTCAGCTCAAAAACGTTTATTTTATAAGTTATTTACGTTTTTGTCTTTTACATTTGGCACAGTTTTCAGCTCGTTTATGTTTTGTGGCTCATTCGAATTTGGTTTTGTTTCTTTATATGTTTGTAAGAGATGAGGGAAAGAATTATTGAAGTTTATGAAAAATCTGTTTTTTTCTCTCTATCACAGTGTGTGTTAGTGTAAACCCTGATTATCGGTATTCTTTGTGAATCAACGATAGTTAAAAGAATTGTTCATGGTATTCTTATTGAATCAACATGCTCAATTATCTATCTCTCTGTTTCCGACTGCATCACCTTTTATTTCTTTTGTACTTCACTAAAAATGTATTTTTTATTATTTAGTAAGCATTTCAAATTTAATTTCATAATATGTGTTATTTTTATTTCATTATTTAAAGTAACAAGTTGCAGACTTTTGAAATTTTTAATATTGTCATCATGTGTTAGTATTCGGATGGTGTATATTTTTTTACTGGATTGGATCACCTTAATTTTGATGTCAGGTTTTATAAATTAATTAAAAATTAAATAGTAACATGTTATGATTTAGAAATACATGCCGTAGTTGGATGGAAAATAACAATTAAAGAATTAAAAAGTATCACTTAATCATTTTATGATTAAAGTAATAATACTACTTGGGATTACTAGTGACGTACTTGATATACCTAACATTATTAGCGTCACGCCTTCATCCTCTAACACAAGTTTAGGTTTATTTCATCAACAATCTCCATTGTCCAAAATCTCACAGATTGCAGTTTTTACCGCTAATCGTTTTTCATGTAAGAAACACACTCTTCATCACAAGTTAAATACTACCTTAAAGATATAATGATAAAGCTTGTTGTTTAACATTTTGGTGTAAAGTCCGAATTGAAAAATTCGAATCCAAACAGTTTTAAAAACGTAAAAATATGAAATATCAGTTTTTGGTTTTAATTTAAAGCCAAAACCGAACCAAACCGACTCATGCACGCCCCTGTTACAAACCATTTACATGCTAAAATATGTGCATGATAAGTAGTATACAATGAGTCTTGTCATGTGTTAGTAATATATTCTACATTATACCAAGACACAATAGACTTTAACAAGAAATTGGGGTGCTAAAGAAATCTATATTATAACCATACACTAATGGCTCTTAATTGCATTTTGTTTAATATCAGAGAGACATATTGGCCATAACGTACAAACGATCTGGGTGTTAAAGACATGGGAGTGATGACTAGTATATTAATAGCCGCGTAATGTTTTACTGAGATATTTTAGATTACATAATGACACAATAGGTGATAACAAGTCATTTGAGCATTTAGGACATACGAATGATGGTGTGTAAACTAATGAGCGTTATTGGGTTTTGTCATTTTAATGTTTTGTCATGTGAAACAAAAGTTAAAATATAGATGACTTGGTTAGGTGTTTCTTCTTCCAAGAGCTTATAAGTGTCACGTCATTTTTTTGGGTTTTTTTCAACATGGCTCATTTTTGCTGGTTCAGTGACTTCAGCTCAACATTCATTTTTAATCTATTGCTTACAATTTCTTTAAAACATTAACATGCTTTAACTAATTAAGTTTATTACATAAATTAAATTTAAATATTAAAAAGGGAAAATGATTTTTGAGTGTACTGTTAAAAACCCTCTAAATGGTGTTTTAAATTCTTTTGTAATTACCTTATATATGAAAAAAGAAATGGAAGAAATAGTTTGGGTTCTTTTATTTTTTGTTTGGCAACATATGTTTGTGGAGTTGTGCATTTTGCCCTTATCTGAGTTTAAAGGGTTCTTTTTGTTTTCCCACACCAATATCGCTTTCCACCTGCATCGCCATCGTCTTCCGCCTGCATTGTCGTTCTTGCCCGGCGGTGTTGAGTTTCCAACCCCCCAAAATAATCGGCAGCGGCGGAAGAATCCGCATACGTTGGTGGTATCGGCGCCTCCGGTGGAGGTTTTCGATTTCTAAGGGTTGGTGGTGTCGCACCTGGTATAGCTTGAGCTGACAACAGCTCATGACATGTATTTGCATTTGTTCTTCCCCAACAAAACCCTAGCTCGGCCCTCTTACGCAGATCTGCAATTTTAGCAAAAGGTTTGTGGTTTTTCGGGTCGATAGCTATGTGGTTTTGCTTGGTTGTCGGTGGCCGGCCGTGATGCTTTCGGCGATGATGCCGCTGCGGTCGCTTGCATGCCGTCGATGCTTTTGGTGATGATGTCGGTCCGATCACTTGCATGTAGGCCTTGCATCTTTGCTTAAGGTAGCCCTGATCTCATATTCGACATGTTTTCCATAGTAGCGGTGGGTCTGTTGGCCTTTCGCATCCCTATTGTGGTCGTTGGTTGTCTTTGTCTCTTTGAGATGATCTCCTATTTTGGATAGTTGATGTGGTGACGTCGATGATGCTAAGCGTATGCTTACACAAGACTGTTGTTTGTTGATGTCGATGATGATGGATAGTCTTCATTTGAGACCATTGCCTCTGGTTCATCTGTGATTTTATATAAAAACTGGTGTCGGTTGCATTGGCTTGGCATCCATTTTCGTTATGCAACTGCAACCGGATATCGATTCAATTGTTTCTATACATGTACTAGAAAGTATTGTCGGTTGGTGATCTTATTATGTTGCGATGTTGTTGTTCATTGATGTTGATGATGATGAACGGGTCTTCGTCTAAGACCATTGCTTTCGGTTTAGTTGTGAATTTATATGAAAACGATGCTGGTTGCCTTGGCTTGGCATCCATGTTCGGTGTGCAACCGCAACCGGTATAAGTTTGTAACACCCGGTTATTTATTTATTTTAAAGCCGACGAAAGAAGAAAAGAAATAAAGTTCTAAGTCGAGGAACCAAACTCGCCAACGAAAGAAAGACGGTGACTGGGGGTATATAAAGGGAGAGGGCAGCCCTTACCCTCTCCCCACACCAATATTTCAGCCAAAAGAAAGAGGAGAAGAGAGAAAGAAGAGAAAAAGGGAGAAAAAGTTGGTTCGGGTTGGTTCGAGTGAGCCAAAATCATCGAGAAGCGAGTCAAACCGAAGCTCTACTTCTTGGTGTCGTTTGTATGAGTTCTAGGATCCCCCTTTTACTTGTTTTCAAACTATTTTGGGGCTGGAAAGCATAGAAAACCTATTTTTATATGTGTATGTGTTTGACCCATTTGGGTGTGTTGCGTGTGATGCGTTTAAAGTTTGTTTCCGCGCTTGTGTGTGCTTGAATGGTGTTGTGGTATGCATCCTTAAGGTTTAGGATGGTCGATTTGGGCTTAGAATGGGTTTAAATGAGTTTAGAAGTCGAAAAGGGCAGTTTGCGTTCGGCTGGAACTGCATTCTGCATCAGCTAGGGCTAGGCGACCGACTGGAGACCGAATGGAGGCCATACGACCGAATAGGGTGCGATTGGGGTCCATTCGCATGATTGGGGTCCATTCGCATGATTGGGGTCCATTCGCACGATTGAGGTTCCATTCGCACGATTGAAGGGCCAGTCGCATGGAGGTCATGCGATTGAAGGTCGAGTCGGATAAGTGCTCATCCGCATTAGTCCCATTCGCATGAGGTCCATCCGCATTAGTCCATTCGCACGATTGGGTGTTCATTCACATGATTTTTCATCCGCATTGGTTCATTCATGTAACACCCGGTTATTTTAAAGGCAAGGAAAAAGTAGAATAAAGTGAAAGAAAAGAAAGAAAATAAATAAAACCCAATTCTAGTGGTAAAAAGTGTCCAAAAGGACAAAATGTTTGAAAGTGGGTGTAAAAGGTGGTATGGCCGCCCATATGTCACATACCTCACTGATTTTCGGGTTTTACAGAGAGAGAGTAGCTGAGAGCAGCAAATTCTCGGTTTTGAAGGAAGAACTAGAAGGAATTCGAATTCAAGGTAAGAATTCATGCTTTTATGATGTTCTTAACCGGTTATGTCCTCAGTTTATGCTTATGTGTGTTTGTATGTGTTCGGGTATGTTTTTAATGGGTTTCTAAACAGTTGATTTCAATTTGCAAACGAGTTTGGAGGAAGCCATACTCAAAAGCTGCAAATGTGAGTTCTAGGACCCCTCTTTTACTGGTTTTAACTCATTTTGGGGCTGGAAATGCATGAATGTATGTTTTTATTAAACTGGTTTCGGACCCGTATGCTTGAATGTGTACATGATGATGTTATGATGTGATGTATGATTGTGTTTCTAAGGCTTAGAGGGCAAGATTTAAGCTTAGAATATGATGAATGGTGCATGGAAATCGAATATGATGTTTTAGACCCACTTGATAAGTTTTTAAATCTGCCTAAGTGTTTGGAAGTAAATGCGGATGAAGTCAATGCGAATGAGCATTTGACTAAGTATGGGAAATGCAGATGAAGTCAATGCGGATGAGCATTTGACTATGGGAAATGCGGATGGAATCAATGCGGATGGGCATTTGACTAAGTATGGGAAATGCGGATGAAGTCAAGGCGGATGAGCATTTGACTAAGTATGGAAATGCGGATGAAGTCAATGCGGATGAGCATTTGACTAAGTATGGAAATGCGGATGAAGTCAATGCAGATGAGTAATTGACTAAGTCTGGGAAATGCGGATGAGTAAGTCCAATGCGGATGACAAATGCGGATGAACATTAGCAAATGCGGATGAAGTAAATCCAATGCGGATGAACTATAGCAAATGCGGATGAACTATAGGAAATGCGGATGAACACTTAGAAAAATTCTGACTTTTTGGTAAATAAAGAGGTAATGTAGGCTTTGACCTAGGAGATTCCCGGGGGTTATGAAAGTTGACTTTTGAGGTCATAGATGGTATGATGGGCATGTAATGATATTTGATTGATGCTTATAATGATGATGATGATGATGATGTTGCATGATTATGCATGATGTATGTTATGTATGTATGATGCCACGACGCTATGGGGACGAGATTACATATTAGTACGGCTTATCATCCCCAACTGATGGTCAGTCAGAGAGGACCATTTAAACGTTGGAGGACATGCTTCGGGCATGTGTGATTGATTTTGGTGGGAGTTGGGATGACCACCTGCCGTTAGCCGAATTCTCATACAATAATAGCTATCATGCCAGTATTGGTATGCCACCACACGAGATGTAACATCTGACCCATTTCTATTTGTAATCCGAACTCGTTTATTTCAATGAATGAAATCCTTTCGTTGAACACATTTATGTTGTTATATAATTCAAATAATAATCATGTGTCTTTACAAATTTATAAAGTTATCATAAAGCTTAGTTATTAATGAATAAAACAAATTTAAATATTTTTTTGTGGTTTTCAAAGGGTTAAATAATAATAATAATGTTAATAGTAATAATAATATTTATAATAATAATAACAATGAAAGCATTACTCAAAATTTAACCCTAAAAAGTTTTGGGTTGAAAGGGTAAACAAGTGAAACTTGTTTTACAAAACTTTAAATAAGAAATAATAAACTACATAAAATCTAGGGGGCCAAAGTGTAAAATTTCTTTTAAAACCAACCCCCCACCCGTCGACCCCCTTCCCCCATCTCCGACCAACTCCCGGCCAACGTCCGGCGATCCCACACACGTCAAAATACGCGGTTTCAATCGAATCAAACACCCCCATTAACTTCGCTACCTAGATCGAACCCTTGACCCCATAAAAATTCAATAATCGACCTTGTTACGCGGCTAAAAATCAAACCCAATCATACCATCTAAAAACCGAATCAAACTCAATTGGAAACTCGAGTGATTGACTCAATTAACCAACCTGTAAGCGCGTAATCACAATGATGAACATAATCAACACACCAATTTAACATAAAGCCTGTACAATCACACCCGCATTCGACTTATACATCAATTACTCTCATATAATAGAGGGCAAACCCTCCAAATCGCACCCTCAACTCTCTGTCACTTCAATTCGATCGAAACACACACACACACACACATCGATTCAAGGCCATTTTCAAGCCGAAGCTCAACTCGAACTCGATTTCACCATCCCCGACATCATACGGGTTAATCATAAGGAAATCGTTGGTACCTAATCTATCACGTTCGCATTCTAACCTCATTAATCAAGTGAGTATTCATTGCCCATTTTATTGTGTTTATATTTTGGGGAAATCATGTGACAATATAATCAAACCTTGTTATTACATTTATCTCATTTATAAATTCAATTCGTTACGGGCTATGTCTTTGCTTGTAATAATGTATTCATAGTTAGATAAATTGGATGATAACACAATTAGCAACTCATACAACAACGGTAACGATGATAGATCTATTGGTTTGACAACCCACCCCATTTGAATATTCGAGTGGTGATTGAAACCGGATTCACATATTCTATCACGACTTCGTCTGCGGATCAAGTCAGTTTAGTCAATTGGATTAATTGTGTTGATTTGTCTTTTATGCTACATTATATACTATAAGTCTTGACATTGCCATGAGAATTGAATTATTCAATCATTTGATCAACCTATATGTATGTATATCAAACTGTGATTACTCACCGGCTAATTCATAGCTGACTCGTTATTTTCCACATGATTTCAGGTTAAGCAAGTTAGTGGACTTCTACATGCTCATCTAGGACCCGGACTTAATCAAATTAAAAGACATTTATTATTATGCCATTTGGAATTTATTGTTTAAATTGTATTGGAAATCTTTAATGAAAGTGACGTTTAATATTACCTTGGTTATTTAGTTCCATGTGCTATGAACAATCGATTCCCATTAGTCCGCCCTGATGATTCCGCCATCGGTTGGGGTGTGACAGATTGGTATCAGAGCCATGGTTATAGGGAATTAGGTTATTAGAAACGGAATGACCTAGACTATAACTAAGACCTTACCTACGAGTTCACTGGTACTTAGATAAGTTTCTAGTGCCTTACACTCTTTTAGATTAGGTGCCTTATATGGATACCTTCTTACTTTTGATTATGACTTATATGCACTCTAATCCCCAAAACACATACTAAGGCATTGGTGCCTAAATCACATGATTACCAAAAAAATCTAAATTCCAAATCTTAAATCGACATTTATGGTTTTTTTTTAAAATCTCGTCAAAGTCTGAGTCCCACCCCTGAACACATGCAATGCTGGAAGAGTGGGACGCCTGTACCTCGGGGTGTTCTGTCTAGGCAAGGTACTCATATAAATCCAAATCAACCGATGGATCCGTTTACCTTACTTGGGAACCCTTGGGGTGAGTGTCCGCTTATAGGTACGCATGTCTTCACAAAGGTTGTGGTTGACCTAAAGCTTTGATTAGTCAACGTACTCGCTTTGATTCACGAACCAAACGGTTACATTCGGAACATCTCATTGTTATTATGTCAATTCTCGATTGTCGTTTTCATGTTGTATAACTCATATTACCCAAATCTCATAAAATTTATTAATGATCTTTCAGAATGGCTTCCCGTCAAATCCGTTCTCGATCTAGAAACTCCGGCCGCAAGATTGCTGCTCTCGTAGCCCGCGAAGTTGCTGCGGTCATACCAACTCTCTTAACCCATCTGAATCAAGGCGCGAACCCTGCTCCAACCCTTGTTGGTCCTAACCCTCCACGTGTTTGTACCTACAAGCACTTCAGTTCCTGCAACCCCACTAAGTTCAGCGGGACCGAAGGTGCTACTGGCCTTCTACAATGGTTCGAGAGCATCGAGAACACGTTCCTTAACAGCGAATGTCCCGAGAATCTCAAGGTTCGCTATGCTACCAGTGTCCTTCAAAAAGAGCCCTAACTTGGTGGAACGGGGAGAAACGAACCCGTGGGACTGATGCTGCGTTGGCTTTGACTTGGGCTGAAGTCAAGGAACTTATGACTCGAGAATTCTGCCGAGGAACGAAATCAAGAAGCTAGAAGCTGAATTCTGGGATTTGGCTCAGGAAAGTGGTGAGAATCTGTTTACACCACCCGTTTCCACGAGTTGAGTCTCTTGGTCCCTCATCTGGTTACTCCATCATCTCGAGCTATCGAGAAGTACATAGGTGGTCTTCCTATGCAGATCCAGGACACCGTGTGGGGTAGGAACCCTACCAATTTGGAGGATGCTATCCGTCTAGCAGCACAGCTAACCGACAACCATGTCAAGGCGGGTATCCTAACCAGGAAGGGGGAAAAGAAGAAAACTGAGAAGCCTTCCATTGAAACAACAAGGAAGACAAGCCTGATACTTTTAAGGACAGGAAGAGGAAGGCTAGATCTCAAAACTTTGCTGTGGTCACCCCTGCTGTTCCGGTCAACCAAGTCACACCGACTTACCAACCGACCCTCAATAACCAAGCACCGACAAAGAAACCTTACACTGGTCCTTTCCCTCAGTGCAACGTCTGCAAGTATCACCATCCTACTCATGCTCAGTGTCGTCAGTGCACCAACTGTGGTCGATTCGGCCACACATTCAACTTGTGCAAGAGTGTTGCTAAGGCTCCGACTAATGCACCTGTGCCTCAACACCCTCCTACGGTTGCTCAAGGACGTGCGTGTTACCAATGCGGTGATCCAAACCATTTCCGTAACCGATGTCCTCAGCTTATCAATGCCGTACCTGCTGCACAAGGGCGTGCGTTTAACATCAATGCTCAACAAGCTCAAGCCACTAACGATGTGGTGAACGGTACGTTTCTAATCGATCACCAATATGCTTCAATCTTATTTGATACCGGGGTCGATAAGAGCTTTGTATCCTTAGAATTTGAGCCATTGCTTGTTAACACCCGAACTAAGTTAGGGAAATCGTTTACAATAGAGATAGCTGATGGAAAACTCGTCATGATTGATTCTATTATTTTGAATTGTACCCTTAAACTTAGCGAGCACGAATTCCCTATTAATCTTATACCAATGCAACTTGGAAGTTTTGACGTCATTATAGGCATGGATTGGTTATCGAAGAACCATGCTGAGGTTGTCTGTTTCGAGAAGATCATCCGGATCCCTCGCGCATCCGGAAGCGTTCTAAATATCTACGGGGAAAAGCCTTCCAAGGGACTAAAACTCATGTCCTGCACCAAAGCCCAAAAGTACCTCCGCAAGCATTACGTGGCCTTCTTAGCCCATATTGTGAAAACGGATGAGAAATCCAGGAAGATTGAAGACATTCCAATTATTCGTGAGTTTCCTGAAGTCTTTCCCGAGGACTTAACCGGTCTTCCCCCCGTTCGTCAAGTTGAATTCCGTATCGATCTTGTGCCTGGCGCAACTCCCGTAGCAAAATCTCCCTATCGACTTGCACCGTCTGAGATGCAAGAGCTTGCTAGCCAACTTCAAGAGCTCTCCGATAAAGGCTTCATTCGACCAAGTTCCTCACCTTGGGGAGCCCCAGTTTTGTTTGTGAAGAAGAAGGATGGCTCATTCTGTATGTGCATCGACTACCGGGAGCTTAATAAGCTTACTGACAAAAACCGGTACCCCCTACCGAGGATCGACAATTTGTTTGATCAGCTTCAAGGAGCCTCTCATTTCTCCAAGATCGACCTTCGTTCAGGCTATCATCAGTTACGAGTGCACGATGATGATATTCCTAAGACAGCCTTTCGCACGAGATATGGTCATTATGAGTTTACGGTAATGCCATTCGGGCTAACCAATGCACCTGCTGTGTTCATGGATTTGATGAACCGCGTGTGCAAGCCATATTTAGACAAATTCGTAATTGTCTTCATTGACGACATTCTGATTTACTCAAAATCCAAATCCGATCACGAACAACATCTTCGTTTGATCCTTGAACTCCTGAAAAAGGAGAAGCTTTATGCAAAATTCTCGAAGTGCGATTTTGGCTTAAAGAAGTTCAATTCCTTGGTCATATCGTAAACGATAAAGGAATTCATGTGGATCCTGCAAAGATTGAAGCAGTGAAGAATTGGGTGCAACCTAAAACTCCTACCGAGATTCGTTCGTTCCTTGGCCTAGCCGGTTACTACCGTCGCTTTATTCCAAATTTCTCAAAGATCGCGGTGCCTCTCACCGCCTTGACTCATAAGGACAAAAATTTCTCGTGGGGACCAGAGCAAGATAAAGCCTTTCAAACCCTCAAGCAAAAGTTGTGTAATGCCCCAATCTTGACTCTCCCCGATGGAAATGACGACTTCGTGGTCTATTGTGATGCTTCGAAGCAAGGTCTCGGTTGTGTTCTTATGCAACGAGGCAAGGTCATAGCATATGCCTCGAGGCAGCTCAAGATCCACGAGAAGAATTATACGACACATGACCTCGAATTGGGTGCGGTTGTTTTCGCACTCAAAATCTGGAGACACTATCTTTATGGCACTAAATGTGTTGTATTCACTGATCATAAGAGTCTCCAGCATATTTTCAATCAAAAGGAATTAAACATGAGGCAACGAAGTTGGGTCGAATTACTTAACGTCTATGACTGCGAGATACGTTACCATCCCGGGAAAGCAAATGTGGTAGCCGACGCTTTGAGTCGCAAGGATTACGTCATGCTTCACAGCGTTACTAATCAGACCGACCTTAAGACTCGCGTTCTTCAAGCCCAACATGAGTCAGTCACCGAAGGCAACTTGTATGATGAGATGTCTTGCGGTGCTGAACTGCAATTGGAAACAAAACCCGATGGTTTATTGTACTTTTTAAATCGCCTTTGGATTCCCAACCGCGATAATCTCCGAACCCTCATCATGAGCGAGGCTCACAAAACTCGTTATTCCATTCATCCTGGTGCGGATAAAATGTTCATGAACCTCCGTAACCAATATTGGTGGCCTGGCTTGAAGAAAGATATAGCTTTATACGTGTCCAAATGTCTCACCTGTTCAAAGGTCAAAGCTGAACATCAACGTCCTTCCGGATTACTTGTTCAACCGAAGTGCCTGTGTGGAAGTGGGAAAACATATCTATGGACTTTATCACTAAGTTACCTCGCACTTCGAGCGGTTATGATAGCATCTGGGTCATCGTTGACCGTTTGACCAAGTCGGCACACTTCCTTCCAATTCGGGAAGATTATCGAGTTGAGAAGTTGGCTCGTATGTATATCAATGAGATAGTCAGCCGACATGGTGTGCCATTGAACATCATTTCTGATCGCGATGGTCGATTCACCTCTCGTTTCTGGCAAAGCCTCCAATCGTCCTTAGGTACCCAACTCAACCTCAGCACAGCCTATCATCCCCAGACCGATGGTCAAACTGAAAGAACGATACAAACACTAGAGGATATGCTCCGAGCCTGTGTCATCGATTTCAATGGCTCTTGGGATTCTCACCTCCCGTTGATCGAATTCTCATATAACAACAGTTACCATACCAGCATCAAGATGGCACCGTTCGAAGCCTTGTATGGACGCAAGTGTCGGTCCCCTATCTGTTGGTTTGAGGTTGGCGAAGCACAAATCACCGGCCCAGAACTGATTCAAGAATCCACCGATAAGATTCTTAAGATTCGCGATAACTTGCTTGCCGCTAGAAATCGTCAAAAGCATTATGCAGACAAAGGACGAAAACCCATGGAATACAATGTCGGGGATCTCGTACTTCTTAAGGTATCTCCTTGGAAGGGAGTGATTCGCTTCGGAAATAAGGGGAAGCTATCACCTCGTTACGTGGGTCCATTCAAAGTGCTCGAGCGAATTGGGAAAGTAGCCTACAAGCTTGAACTACCCCAAGAACTCAGTAACGCGCATCCGACGTTTCATGTTTCAAACCTTAAGAGATGCCTCGCCGATGAAAATCTCCACATTCCACTCGACGAAGTCCAGATTGATGAATCCATGCACTTTATAGAGAGACCTGTGGAGATTATGGATCGAGAAGTCAGACAACTCAAGCGCAGCCGAATACCGATTGTCAAGGTTCGTTGGGAGTCTAAACTTGGGCCAGAGTTCACCTGGGAACGTGAGGACCAAATGAAATCCAAGTATCCTCATCTTTTCGTTTCAGCCTCCTCGTGAACAAATTTCGGGACGAAATTTCCTAAAGTAGGGGAGACTGTAACATCTGACCCATTTCTATTTGTAATCCGAACTCGTTTATTTCAATGAATGAAATCCTTTCGTTGAACACATTTATGTTATTATATAATTCAAATAATAATCATGTGTCTTTACAAATTTATAAAGTTATCATAAAGCTTAGTTATTAATGAATAAAACAAATTTAAATATTTTTTTTGTGGTTTTCAAAGGGTTAAATAATAATAATAATGTTAATAGTAATAATAATATTATAATAATAATAACAATGAAAGTATTACTCAAAATTTAACCCTAAAAAGTTTTGGGTTGAAAGGGTAAACAAGTGAAACTTGTTTTACAAAACTTTAAATAAGAAATAATAAACTACATAAAATCTAGGGGGCCAAAGTGTAAAATTTCTTTTAAAACCAACCCCCCACCCGTCGACCCCCTTCCCCCATCTCCGACCAACTCCGGCCAACGTCCGGCGATCCCACACACGTCAAAATACGCGGTTTCAATCGAATCAAACACCCCCATAACTTCGCTACCTAGATTCGAACCCTTGACCACATAAAAATTCAATAATCGACCTTGTTACGCGGCTAAAAATCAAACCCAATCATACCATCTAAAAACCGAATCAAACTCAATTGGAAACTCGAGTGATTGACTCAATTAACCAACCTGTAAGCGCGTAATCACAATGATGAACATAATCAACACACCAATTTAACATAAAGCCTGTACAATCACACCCGCATTCGACTCAATCACCCGAAAAACGAATTGAACTCGTACGCGTTATTATACATCAAATTACTCTCATATAATAGAGGGCAAACCCTCCAAATCGCACCCTCAAACTCTCTGTCACTTCAATTCGATCGAAACACACACACACACACACATCGATTCAAGGCCATTTTCAAGCCGAAGCTCAACTCGAACTCGATTTCACCATCCCCGACATCATACGGGTTAATCATAAGGAAATCGTTGGTACCTAATCTATCACGTTCGCATTCTAACTCATTAATCAAGTGAGTATTCATTGCCCATTTTATTGTGTTTATATTTTGGGGAAATCATGTGACAATATAATCAAACCTTGTTATTACATTATCTCATTTATAAATTCAATTCGTTACGGGCTATGTCTTTGCTTGTAATAATGTATTCATAGTTAGATAAATTGGATGATAACACAATTAGCAACTCATACAACAACGGTAACGATGATAGATCTATTGGTTTGACAACCCACCCCATTTGAATATTCGAGTGGTGATTGAAACCGGATTCACATATTCTATCACGACTTCGTCTGCGGATCAAGTCAGTTTAGTCAATTGGATTAATTGTGTTGATTTGTCTTTTATGCTACATTATTATACTATAAGTCTTGACATTGCCATGAGAATTGAATTATTCAATCATTTGATCAACCTATATGTATGTATATCAAACTGTGATTACTCACCGGCTAATTCATAGCTGACTCGTTATTTTCCACATGATTTCAGGTTAAGCAAGTAGTGGACTTCTACATGCTCATCTAGGACCCGGACTTAATCAAATTAAAAGACATTTATTATTATGCCATTTGGAATTTATTGTTTAAATTGTATTGGAAATCTTTAATGAAAGTGACGTTTAATATTACCTTGGTTTATTTAGTTCCATGTGCTATGAACAATCGATTCCCATTAGTCCGCCCCGATGATTCCGCCATCGGTTGGGGTGTGACACGAGATGCTATACAATAGGAGATGCAAAACACCTGTCTGTTGGGGTGATATTGGTCAAAAAGAGTTAGGGAGCGTCAAGGTAATCGAGGCTATGACTGAGAAGCTTTAGAAGATTAAGGCCTTCATGAAGGCAGCCAAAGATAGACAGAAGTCGTATGCCGATAAACGAAGTAGACCGATTGAGTTCCAGGTGGGTGACCAAGTTATGTTGAAGGTCTCACCTTGGAAGGGCATTATTCGTTTCCGAAAGCGGGGCAAGTTGAGTCCGAGGTACATAGGCCCTTTCCGAATCATTGCTCGAGTGGGAGAGGTAGCCTATAGACTAGAGTTACCCGATGAGTTAAGTGGAATTCACCTGACATTCCATGTATCTCATCTGAGGAAGTGCTTAGCTGATGAAGACATAATTGTTCCATTGGAGGATATCGAAGTAGACGAACGACTCAATTATGTGGAGCAACCAGTGGCAATCATTGATCGGAAGGAAAAGAGGCTGAGGAATAAAGTGGTTCCCCTTGTGCGTGTACAGTGGAAGCACAGGAAGGGATTCAAGTCTACGTGGGAGACTGAAGAAGAGATGAGACAGCATTACCCACAATTCTATAAGGAATAACAGGTTTCGGGGATGAAACCTATATAAGGGGGGTGGACTTGTAACACCCGGTTATTTTAAAGGCAAGGAAAAAGCAGAATAAAGTGAAAGAAAAGAAGGAAAAGATATAAAACCCAAGTCTAGGGGTAAAAAGTGTCCAAAAGGACAAAATATTTGAAAAGTGGGTGTAAAAGGTGGTATGGCCGCCCATATGTCACATACCTCACTGATTTCGGGTTTTAGAGAGAGAGAGTAGCTGAGAACAGCAAATTCTCGGTTTTGAAGGAAGAACTAGAAGGAATTCGAATTCAAGGTAAGAATTCATGCTTTTATGATGTTCTTAACCGGTTATGTCCTCGGGTTTATGCTTATGTTTGTTTGTATGTGTTTGGGTATGTTTTTAGTGGGTTTCTAAACGGTTGAATTCAATTTGCAAACGAGTTTGGAGGAAGCCATACTCAAAAGCTGCAAAGGTGAGTTCTAGGACCCCTCTTTTACTGGTTTTAACTGATTTTGGGGCTGGAAATGCATGAATGTATGTTTTTATTAAACTAGGTTCGGACCCGTATGCTTAAATATGTACCTGATGATGTTATGATGTGATATGTGACTATGTTCATGCTTGATGATGTATGATTGTGTTTCTAAGGCTTAGAGGGCAAGATTTAAGCTTAGAATATGATGAATGGTGCATGGAAATCGAATATGATGTTTTAGACCCACTTGATAAGTTTTTAAATCTGCCTAAGTGTTTGGAAGTAAATGTGGATGAGCATTTGACTAAGTATGGGAAATGCGGATGAAGTCAATGCAGATGAGCATTTGACTAAGTATGGGAAATGCGGATGAAATCAATGCGGATGAGCATTTGACTAAGTATGGGAAATGCAGATGAAGTCAATGCGGATGAGCATTTGACTAAGTATGGAAATGCGGATGAAGTCAATGCGGATGAGCATTTGACTAAGTATGGAAATGCGGATGAAGTCAATGCGGATGAGCAATTGACTAAGTCTGGGAAATGCGGATGAGAAAGTCCAATGCGGATGACAAATGCGGATGAACATTAGAAAATGCGGATGAACATTAGAAAATGCGGATGAACATTAGCAAATGCAGATGAAGTAAATCCAATGCGGATGAACTGTAGGAAATGCGGATGAACTGTAGGAAATGCGGATGAACACTTAGAAAAATTCTGACTTTTTGGGAAAAAAAGAGGTAATGTAGGCTTTGACCTAGGAGATTCCCGGGGGTTATGAAAGTTGACTTTTGAGGTCATAGATGGTATGATGGGCATGTAATGATATGTGATTGATGCTTATGATGATGATGATGATGTTGCATGATTATGCATGATGTATGTTATGTATGTATGATGCCTTGCATGATGATGTATGAATGATATGCTTATGTTCCTTATGATGATGTATGTTTATCTTTCCTATGACTTTACGTGTTATGATAATGAATGAACGAAGTATTATGTAACGTAAACTGAAAGATAACGAAAGAGGAACATGATGATGAATTCATGCATTAATGAATGAATGAATGAATGTAAGAAAGGCTTGCGAGCAAATGTATGGAGGTGCACACCCATTGTAGGTGTTATCTCAACGGTGTGCGGGTTAGCTACCCCAAAGGATGCACATTGGGGTCCAATCTTTGTGATGGACCATATGAATGGGATCCTTTCCGCTTGCCCTAGGTATAGGAGCAGCTTCGTGCACAATGTTCGAGGTCTATGAATGACCTCAGGCCAAGTTACCCGCTTTGTGCAAAATGTTCGGGGTATAGCATATGACATTGATCCGGAATGAAAGAGAAAAGATAAATGGTGAATGTACTTGACCTAGGTACTGGAGTCAGCTTCGTACACAATGTTCGAGGTCTGTGAGTGACCTCAGGCCCAGTTACCCGCTTTGTGCACAATGTTCGGGGTAATGTACATTTCACTGGAAGTAATGAATGAACGAATGAAAGTTAACGAATGAATGATGAAGATAATAATGATATTATCTGTATGTACGTATGATGTATGATCACATGCAATAAAATGAACAATTTTAAATGATGGAAAAGTATGTTTTACTATAAAACTAGAACTCATTCAGCAACGCTGAATTTTATGCATTTTCTAGTTGGCAGGTGAGCATTGCTGAGGATGACACAGAGCAGCTACTTGGCAAGTTGAATGGTATTCTTTTGTTAATGTTTTTGCATTATAATGCGAACGAATGATGTTTGAAATGAACGCTTGTATTAACTTGCAAAAGCATTTGTAATGATATGAAAAGTTATCTTTATGTTTCCGCTGCAATGTTTTATGAATGATTAAATGTAAAGTATATGTTTTATGTGTGATGAGGATCCAACTGTAAGCGTCCCGGGAATGGGGCCTTATAATTCGCATGATGTTTAGTCGCATGGAGGCCATGCGACGGAAGGGTGTCCATACACCCGAATAAGGCTGTTGCACCCGAGGAGAAGTGTAGTTTAACTTCTGACTTCGAGGGAAAGTGCAGATGTAAGTTTTGACGTAAAGGTTCCCATAAGAGCATGTAAGATGATTGTTGAGGCCTTAGAGAGCATGTTGGGCATGATGATGATGATGTTACATGTTTATGAATATTATGTATGTATGATGTTGTCCTGTATGATGATGATGACTGTGCATGATATGTTCCTTATTATGATGTATATTATTTTTCTTGTGGCTTTACGTGTCGTGTTAATAAATGAACGAAGTATTATGTAACATAAAGTGAAAGATAATGAAAGAGGAACATGAAGTAAGAATGCATGCATTTTTGAATGAGGAATGAATGAAGGAAAGGCTTGCAAGCACATATATGAGATGAGCAACCTTGTTGTTACAACAGACTCGGATAGCGTGCAATCATTGAGATTGCTATGAGGTGAGCAACCCTGTTGTTGCAACAGACTCGGATAGCATGCTATCGTTGAGATTGCCATGAGGTGAGCAACCCTGTTGTTGTAAGAGACTTGGATATCGTGCTATCGTTGAGATTGACAATGAGGTGAGCAACCCTATGGTTGCAACAGACTCGGATAACGTGCAATCGATGGGATTGCTAATGAGGTGAGCGACCCTGTTGTCGCAACAAACTCGGGAGAATGCACGTATAAAATGAACGAACGTTAACGAATGTAATGGAAGATAATAATTATATTATCAATGTGTATGTATATTGTATGGTCATGAATGGATGTAAAGCGCAGTATGATTTGATAGAAAGTAAATAACGGTTTTAATGATAGAAAAGTATGTTTTATTATAAAACTAGAACCCACTCAGCAACATTGACTTTTATGTGTTTCCAGTTGGCAGGTAATGATTGCTGAGGATGGCACGAGCGGCTACTCGACTCCTTTTGAATGACATTCTTTTGATTAATGTTTTTGCATTGTAATGTGAACAAACTGCGTTTTGTAATAAATGTTGTATTAACTTGCAAAAGCAATTACATGAAAATGAAAGATTATTTTGATGTTCCGCTGCGATGTTTATGAAATACGAATGTAAATATATATTTTATGTGCGATGAGAATCCAACTGTAAGCGTCCCGGGAACGGGGCCTTACACAGTTTACTGATTACTTTGGCTTTGAAAAAACTGTTAGGTTGTAGCTATAATGATGGAAACGTAAATCTAAGCCTTGGTTTACCCCATTTTTAAGACGAACAACAACACTAGTTTTATTTTACAGATAAAAGAATATTATTTATATTTAATCTTATATAATTTTAATTGTTTTAAAGTAACTTTTTGCGTACCGTACGATTCATAAAATATGTAATAATAGATAATCGATGTGTTTCAAGATTTTATAGAAATGTTTGTGTATTCAAAACCTGGGTTATCTTATTAGTTGTTTAGTTAATTACCTTATTGGTAGATTACCTTATTAGTTGTCAATCTAAGGTCTTAAATATGAAAGAAGATCTCAAATTTTTTATTCGTCTTGAGCCTTTAGGATGGTTGAGACGCTTATGTGACATAAATGGAAGTCTACATGATCACACATGAGATTGCAACTTACAAAGATGAGGATTCGAAGACCACTTTTTGGATCCGAACTACGTTCCCGAGTCTAAAAACAATTGTTCCCGTAGATATCAAATTTGTATTAAATTTTATAAATGTTTGATGCATCCCTTCTTTTTAGAAGTTTGATAAATGGAAAATAATTTTATAGTACAATAATTTGCGAAGCTTACCACGAGACGTTGATGCTTTAAAGTCGATGGTCACACTAAATATAATCTATATTTATCCTTGCTAATAATATAATTTAACATTTTCGACTCGAACTAATATAATAATTTTCATTCATTGGTTGTGGCTTTAAGGGGTTATGAAATATGGATAATATTCTAGACTTACCAATAATATGTATCAAAATGATTGTTGTTTCCCAAAGTTTCACATAGATCTTGAAAATCAAAGATGCTTGGAAAAGACTCTAGAAAATGAGTGTGTTTTCATCTTTGAAGTCTACCCTTGGCCCTTGGACCTTGCTATTTGTGTCATTGCCTTGAACTACCGAGGTATCTTATAACTAAAAATAAAAATTAGAATAGTTTTGATCAAATGTTTACTTTCGTATCTCCTATCTTATATCAATATATATTTGAAATTCTTATTTGAACTACTGAGGTATCTTATAACTAAAAAAGCTTTCAGATGACACAACCATCAAACAGAATTATCTTGGAAAGGTATGAAGTTTTCTTTTGAATTCCCTAGAATGTTGTAAATGCATGAAAATTCTAGACATACAATACACATAAATCATTGGTGGACACATCGTAGCTGATGATTTTGGAATGGGGCTAATAGGACAGAGATGCATGTCATCTTTGACTCAAACCATGAGTGTGGCTTTTCTCAATAGTATATAGTATATTCTTGAATAAGGCTAAGTTATTCAATTCAATTGCATGAAAAAATTACGTAAATAAGTACACACATTGTTTCATATTTGTATGAGCAGATGAATCATTATAAGTTTAAATTTAGAATTGCAAACGAACTGAATGTTCAATGAAAAGTTTGCTTATTATTCGGCGGGAAGTTTGTTTATGTTCGTTCGTTTAGTAAATGAACGAACACGAACAAGAAAATTCCGTTCGTTTAGTTAAACGAACGAACATAAACACAAGACGTGTTTGTTCATTTATGTTCGTGAATGTTCGATAATGCGTTCGTAATGTCCGTTCGTGAACATTCGATTATGTGTTCGTCTATGTTCGTTAATGTTTTCTATTATGTTCTTAATTTTTGTGTTAGTTATTTTTATGACAATTATGTCAAGTGTTTTTGGATATTTATGTTATATGTTTATTTACTTTTGGTAAATTATGTGATGAAAATGTTGATATTATTCTAAAATAAGTATGTGATCATTTGTATTCGTTTGTGTATATTGAGTTTTTTGTGTTTTACATGTTCATAAACATTTGTTTGTTTTCGTTTGATTTTGTTTGTGTCGTTTGCGTTCAGTAATTGTTCGTGAACAGTTTATGAACATGTTCGTTTCCTTAATGAACAAACATTGAACAAGAAAACCCGTTCGATAAGTGTTCATTAATAGTTTATAAACAAGTTTATTTCTTAATGAACGAACACCAACAAAACTTTGTTCGTGTTCGTTCGGTTTGTTTGCAGCCGTAAGTTTAATAGCCATGATCATATCACAGTTTTTTGTTATATTTTTGTTAATAGGTTGTACTTTTTATGAAATGAAAATAATTATAAACAAAGTTAGGGTGAAAGTATAAAAGCAAGAAATACAAATGATGAATCTTACAAGTTGACCAACAAAAAAAGAAAAAAAAACTAGAATCTAGTTGGATGATTGTGTGTTCGGTTACACACATGGGCGCCCCACACGACACAACTTTAGTTAATCATGTCTCATTATTATATTATATAAGATACCTATAGTTATAATTGACACATACATAATTATACACTATATAAGCTTTGTAATTTCACATATATAATTTAATTAAATTTTAAAATCATAGCATGATATTCAACTGATTTAAAACTATATGTTTGAAAATGTGACGTTAGTAATGTATCTAACATCTATTTAAATGTATTAGAAGGGTGCCCACGTAATGGGGCGAGACGACATTTAAAATCTGGTACGTGTTTCTAACATTTTGTTATTTTCGTAATATTTTTACAAAAACCGATTATGTTTTTTCTAAGTTAAAATTTAAAACACCAAATAAATGGGTGTTGAATGATTACTTGTATATTTGCGCATTAATTATTGTACCTTATAAAATATAGATTGGTTCAGCAAAAAGTTTACACCAAAACGTTTAAAAAATACACGTTACAATTGTAGTCTTAAAAGTTTTTAAACGTGATAAATTAAAAGATATAGCTTAAATCTTAAACAAAATAAGTTTTTTTGTTTGTAGATAGATAATGTAAAATTTCATGTGAATGTTAGTAAGTGTACGGTTATTATATAACTAATTGTAATGGATAATATGTAATAATGTTATAAATACTATTTTACTTTTAAAAGTGATTGTATTTTATGCATTGAATAAATTGATTGCTCTTAATATTATGGTATTTTAAAATATCATTCTCATATACTTTATATATAGTAAATATAGACTAATTTTAAAAATTTATGAGTATTTGTTTTGAAATTTAAAAAATCAATATTTACGTAAATTACTCAATGGTAGTACCTTTCACCTTTAAATTAAGTTAATATATGTGTACGGTTAGTATAAATATTTAAAGTTGTTTATTACTCAATGCTATATATATGTACAATTAGTTTATTAGTAATTCAAATTTGTTAAAAATTTTACGGCAGCGCCAATGGTAGTACCTTTCACCTTTAAAGTTAGTATATGTGTATAGTTACTCAATGTTATTTTTTATTCACTATTACCTCATAATTTAAACTTCATTTAACATAAAGAAAATAACTTCACTTATTAGTAATTCAAATTTGTTAAAATTTTACGCAGTGTTAATATAAAGATTTAATGTTGTTTCTTATTTACTATTACCTCATAATTAAAACTTCATTTAATAGAAAGAAAATAATTTCACTTATTAATAATCAAAATACTTATATTTTCATCTAATAATTGGTTACTAAATCACTAAAATAATGGATAGGGTTGAATAATTGGTTCTTAAATTCCTAAACTTATGTAAATTTAAAATATTAAATACACTTTTATGTAAATATTATTAAGTGTAGGGTTATTTGTAACTAACTGTAAGAGGGAAATCCGTAAATAATGATATAATTACTATTTTACCCTTATTACTACTTTACCTTTAAAATTGGTTGCACCTTATGCATTGAAACAAATACGTGTTCTTAATTTTAGGATATCTTAAAATGCTTTTCCTAAATGCTTTATATATATAGTATAGATTTAACTCTTAATGTTTAAATTTTAACTTAAAATTTTTAAGTTACTTTTTCTAATAAAAATAATTTATGGCTTGACATTCATTACTACATTGATGCTTACAAGGGTTACTATTGTTGGTGTCTCACAGATTCATATTTTTCTGTCTTTCGTTTATTGGTGACTATAATTGTTCTCATAAAGTATATGTTTGTTCCCGTAAAAAGGATGTTTTGGAGTTTAAGTAATGTGCATTATGATGAATAGATTGACGGTTCAAATTTTGCATAATATAGATTCTATTGTATTTATCTGAAAATATCCAGAAAGTTGTAGAAAAACCATATATGCTTATCATTATGACTACATCTCTCTTTATGTTGTTGCTAACCTATGTTTCTTTTATTTTCAAAGTATATTATTTCTCATCAACTACTTATCAATATACATTTTAACCGTAAGCCTAAGGTCAATATAAAAAAATGCCAAATCAAAATTTAGGGTTTTGTCGAATTAAGTATGAACATTGGTCATAAACATGGTTGGTTGAATACATGGATGATCACAAGAGGCATACAAAACAGTTTGTGCCATGTTAAAGAAGTTGAGAGCATGATGTGAGATGAAATACATCATTGATGGATAAGAAAGAAAGGGTAACACGTCGGGTTTGATTCTAATTTTAAGGTTAGGGGTTATAAAACATTAGGCTTGATTGTTAGGCTTTTGATTTTATATTAAGTTGGTTAAATATAAGGATGGTTTTAATTTTTTGGGATGTTAGGTTTGATCAGTATCGCTTTGACAGGTGGGATGAGGAGTGCTACGGTTTTAAGAAGCGGTAACCGCTCTGGCATGGCCGTTGTTTCCCGCCTTCCGTATGTCATCTTGTCTTTGATTTTCCATTTGTTTGTAGACAGAGAAAGACGTTGCCACGAGATCCTCCTGGTTGCTTGATGTCGCGCCATGGTCGGGGTCCCTGTTCGTCATCGGTGGTGGTACTGGTGTGCCATCGAGGGTTTTTTTTGGGTTCTCACCTATCAAGATTTTCTATCATCGTGGTCGACGACCACCAACCCAAAATCCAGATCTTCCATCATCGTTGCTCCGCCGCTACCTCAGGTGGTCGCTGTCACCACTGCTCCTGGTGGTCGTTTAGAATTCTATTAGCCCTCTTGCAGCCCTTGGTTGATTATTTGGGTTTTTGTTGCTTGCATGTTGTTTTTATGCTATTTGGGATTTTCTGTTAATTGTATTTGATGCAAACCCTAATATTAGTCGATGAGGATGAGGATGACCTCATCAGAAAAACTAATAAATCTATTCTGATGTGTTTCTGGGTTTCTATTTTGTTGCATTGTTGATTTTTGTTGGTTGGCTGTTGTTTCTCTTATGTTTGGGGTTTTCTCTACTATTTGGCATTGTCGATATTGTTTATGATGGTGCTTGCATACGTGTTGCTGGTTCCCATGATAACACGATGATGATGATGGTATGTTGTCCATCTGAATTGGATCTGTGATGCTAGGAGTACGCATTGTTGGGTCGACGCTCATCTGAGACACAAGGTTGTCGGTTGGGTTTCTTATGTTGATAAGAGATCTGTTGAACTTTTGTTGGTTTGAAGCGATATTTTGGTCAGTGTAAACAAATTGAGGACATGTTGAATCTGGAGCCGATTAATTGTACTCTGATTTGGGTAATGTGATACGCAATTGGGCGATGATAAAGCCAAAAAAGGCATTCGCTTGTTGGCGTGGCATGTCCTTAAAAGCTCTAGATACACCTCTTTGAATGAATATACAAAGTATAAATAAGTGATTTAAATGCTAGTTATAAACTTCTTTATTCTTTCTTATTTCTAGAACTATAGACACGCTCAAGAGATTCAATTCACAAATAAAAAAGAAAATAAAAGGTGTATAGTCGATAAACAATCCAAAAGATGAAAAATTATGATTGATCATCCTATCATCACTCATCATCAGTCATCATGTTAAATGCTAATAATATTATTTATATTATTTTTAAACTAAACAAATTAATAAATTAAAAATATTTTTTTCTACTAAAAACATAATCTTTTATATACAAAATTTCATGAAATGTTAGGTTTTTAATACAAATAACTTTTAAAAAGAACTACATTGACATGTTTTCTTATTAAAAACATAATCTTTTTAAATACAAAATTTCATGAAATATTAGGTCTTTAATACACAGAACTTTTAAAAAGAATTAAATTGTTTAAAAACAATTTTTTTAAATTACTGTGTGTAGGATCGGTGAAGGGATCACTTTACAACACAACAACACAAAGAGGAGATTTACTAAGACTTAATCAAATAGTAAACTGGATTAACCACAATAAAGACACTAAGAACACAAGTAATGTAAGAGACAGAACACAAAGAACACAAGTATATGATTTTCAAGAATGTAGTATATTGCTTTTTCTATGTTCTATTACAAGTGTTACAAAGCATCATAGAAAGATACAAGAACATGAGATACTTATACTACATCCTACAGCCGGCTATACTATGAAAGCCAGCTGGATACAATTGACTAGACACAAACAAAATCAATTGTAGAGTCAAAAGGCAGATTGCCTTTTGACTTGTGACTATGACATGCCATAGCTCACATCCTTATCTATTACAAAAAGGATAAAGTACATGAAGTAGAAAGCTACAGACTCATGACCTCAATGTATAGTTACCCAAAGCATGGACCTTTTCACCAACTTATGTAAGTTGGTGACTTGTAGAGATGCAGCGGAAAGGTGTCTAGCTTTATGGAAAAGTACATCAGATAAAGCAGATAAAATACAAGATAAAGACTCACGGCTTTAAAAGAACGAGCTTAAGGAAATTTTTTAAACTAAAAAAAAGGCTTGACGGGATCCATATATATTGTTCAGGTCTTTCAGAAGGAAAGACATAGGCTTACTGTCCTAGCTTGTATCGAACCGCCGGAGTGGGGGATTGTCCTGTCCTCCTCACTGACCCCAAAGAAGGTGGTTCTGCCACTAAGCAGGCCGACAAAGAGGGCACCAAATGCTTACCCAAGCTTCTATCCCCTGTTTACAGGACGGAAGCCAGAGTTAGTTATTGCACTTATCCTTATCGCCACGGGGCCCTCCCCCTTCCCTTGGCTTGCTATGTTGCTACCTTTTTTACTGCCTTTTTACTGCCTCTGTTAGCTGACAAGCCCGCTTTCCCCGACTTAACAATTCAGAAAAAAAAAATCCTAAGTGAGGGCTTAGCAACGACATGTGCCTTTGGGGGTTTGCTTGGCTAGAAAGAGAAAGTCTTCAACCTAACTCGACTGAAAGGAGAGGAAGCGCCTAAAAGAAAGCCTTTTTTCGATCTTGATTATAGGCCGTAGTACCTACCCGCTTTCACAGGCTTTTGAGTAAAGAGAAATGGCCTTCTAGCACCTCTCCTTTCAGTCGAGTGGCTTCCTAGATAGGGAGTACGAGCGGTAGTTCAACAACAGTTAGGCCTTTTTCTAATCCTACAGCCCTTCTCCCAAGAGTTTCATAAAAGGCTACCGACTTGGCCTACTTTGACTACGCTATTCTTCTCATTTCGAAAGAAGAAGAAGTAGCCCCGCCGACGACAACAGATTCAATAGCTGGGGATCTTGCTAAGCCGTCCCCTCTAAATAAGAGAGTGACTAACCCTCTGAGCGAGGGGAGATACTTTCTAAACAAAGGTTAGTCTAAGTAAGGAAATGGGCACTCTGCTCACATCGAAGTAACTGCTGTCTCCCTTATGGTTGACTTTCTCTCCTCCCATCCTCTCCCTCCCTACCGGTAAGATGACAATAACTCCGGGTCTCTGGTCAATCCATGCTGATGCTAGAATAGCTTTCCCCCCCGCCTTTCTTTCCACTTTCTTTTAGTCAAGCTTTGAAGCCCCTACTGGGATGGGATATTTGAAGAAGCGTAGGTTTGGAACCCTATATACAAGGGGCTGGTCTCGATCCCGCTTGGTGGTGCCCCTCTGGATAATTGTTGACTCAACATTGATTTCGTGCTTGAGTGTAAAAGTCTTCGAAAGAAATTTGTCTTCATAGGTTGAAGCTTCGGAAGACTTTGTCTCTGAGGCTTCGGAAGACTTCATCTTAGCTTCAGAAGATATTGGTCTTGGCTTCGGAAGATTTCACACTTAGTGTATTTGTGTTACATGTGTGAAACTTCTGATGCATTCTTCTTCAGTACTTGTGCAGCATGCATACAGGATAAGCTTTGGATGTTTGGGTTGCATCAGCCTCTTCATTAATCTCTACAAACTCCCCCTAGGCTGATGCTACCAAAACACTAAGTAGACTTCAGATATCAACAGTATTAATTAGAATGATAGCCATCCCTTTCTTCATGAGATGATCAAGATTCTTCAAACTGTCAAAATATCTTCTCATATAAAGAGATCATACAGAGGTAACTAAAACATGTCTTGCCAAGTGTATATGTCTTCAATGCCTTGTTCTCTAATGACATGCCATCTTTCTGGATTTGTGGTGTATGTCCAGGACAGGATGGGTCTTCCTGATGCTAGAAGAGCTACTGAAGTTGGATTTGATTGAGCATCCTCTGGCTGCACATCCTCAGGATGTTCTGACTCATCCTGGGGTTTAGAAGAGGGTGCCATTTTCTTCTTCTTTAGCTTTGGTTTAGAAGCCATCCTCTTCTTTCTCTTTCCAAATTTTAACTGAGAAGACTGGCCTGTAGTACTAGATTGAGCTCTGTTGTCTTTCTCAGTCGGGACTTCCTCTCTCTCAGGCTCAGAAGGAGAGGGAGGTTGACCCTGCTGTGGATCAAAAGATGAGGCTTGCTGAGTATCAGTAGGAGGTTCAGGTTGTGTTGTCTCTGGTTGTTCAACCTTAACCTCCATCTCAGGTGGAGCCTGAATTGGAGTGGAGTGTAAGTCAATGATCTCTCCACTTTTGATCTTCTGCTTGATCACCCTAATATGCTCATCCATAGTGGATAGAGACATGGGGCAAAGTCTCCTTCTGGAGAATCCATACAGCTTCAAGAAGCTCATCATCCTTTGCCTGTCAGCAGATTTCTTCATACTCTTCTGAATGATGGCTCTTGATTTAGCAACTTCTTCCCTTAGCTTTCTTTTGGTTGTCGTTCTTTCCTTAACTATCTCAAGTTCAATTTTTTGAGATACTCAAACTCAACATAGTCATAGGATAGGGGAAGAAGTGCTTCTGCCTGATAGAGGCCTATGGCACTCAAGTAGTTGATCATCTTAATCCTATCTTCTTCTTTATCTACTTGAGGTTATTGTTGAACCACATCCTCTTGTGCAGGACTTTCTTGAACTGGGAAGAGGGTAGGCACATGCTTGTATATCCTTTTCTTTCTTCTCTCTTGTTTGATCTGTACTAGAAGCTCTGCATCTTCTGCCTCTTTCTTCTCCATTGACCTTTCCAGGTCAACCAGTTCATTTAACTCTTCTAAAGGAAGAGAGATGACATTGTCAATGTCATAGTTCCTTGTTTGCAAGTAGTTTATCCTAACTGCCCTTAATTCATCATTCTGAATGTTTGGTCTGGGGGCAACCCTGAATGCAGTCTTCATGAGTCTAGTAGACCCAGAAGAGGAACCTTCTCCCCTTAGCTTCCTTTTCCTCTCTCTCTCCTCCTCCTCAATCTCCTCATATGTCATCTTTCTTTTCCCTTTGTCACTCACAGATCTTTGTGACTCAGGGTGGAGAGAGCTTTGGCCTTTATTACTTGATGCAGCTTTTGAGCTCTGTCCAGAGAGAGGTTGAGAATCAACTTCACCAGTAGGTGTCTCAAAGAGGGCATTGTTCTCTGCAGCAGTTGTTGGTGATGAGACTGGACTTTCAGGTTCTGTCACTGGCCTTCAGTCAAGGTTTCCCTTATGAAACTAATCTTAGGGTCTACCTCAACATCTAGTTAACCAATGACATTGCCTGATTGCCTGAGCCTCCTTCTAAAGCTGAACTCTGCAGTGATCAGGTCTTGAAGTCTTTATGCCAACCTATCAGCTTGTCTTGATTGGCTTGGATTGATAAGTGGCATGTTGACTAGATCTAGACCTTCATAGTAGTCCAAGGTTTGAAAATTTAGAATTTCTTGTTGCCCTTGAACTCTTATAATGATTAAGGCTCTCCTGATGTTGTCATACCTCCACCCAATGATATGATTTGAAGATGGTGGAGATGATATAGCCCTTGGTATCCCTTCCTCAAACAGACTCTGCATGAAGAAGTCTGTGTATTCCACATCAATGTGAATTTGAGGAGGTTGTTGAGATGCCCAATTGCAAGTGAGGATGGTGAGTCCTCAGTGTCCATTCTCTCTGAGAATGCCCAATTCCAAGTCTGTGTATTCCACATCAATGTGAATTTGAGGAGGTTGTTGAGAATGCCCAATTGCAAGTGAGGATGCTGAGTCCTCAGTGTCCATTCTCTCCGAAGAACTCCTAGGTTCTGCAGATGTAATGACTTTCTCCCCCTTTTTGGTAGTATCACCCACTTGCATAGGTGAGCTAGAGGTTAGGTCAATCACATCCACAGGTTCTTGTGTTCCTGGTTGAGCTCTTCTTAAGGGTCTCCCAGCTAGTTTCTCCTTGAGATAAGAAATCTCAAGTTGCTGATCATTGATCGTGTTGTGCAAGGTAGTCACCTGAGATTCAAGGTGACTAACCTTTAAGACTAAATAGGTGCATGTTTTGGATAGTTTTTGCACTTTTAGTCTCAGATCCCCCTCATCTTTATCCGAAGAATCACTGGGGTGGAGAAGATTGGACCAGAGTCCTCTCTCTCATTACCAACTTTCAGTTCTTGGCTACTAGATTTCCTCTACTCACTGGCAGTCTCAGTTGAGATGACAGTAGGCTGAGTTGCCATGGTTGAGGACTTGATAATGTAATCACTTTCAGAAGTGAGAGCCTCTTCCATATTGACATCCTGAATAGGTTCAGAAGTGTCCACCTCAGTTGTAGGTGACTGATGGGGGATAAATATAGGAGACTTAGGAGCATTCATCTCCCTTTGAGTAGGGATACAGAAGAGAGACTCATTATACTCACTGAAACCTAGATCTTCATCAGTATAGAAATCAAGATTGGGAATTGGTTGGTTTAGATCTATAGGCTGGGGATGGTAACTGTCCCTGAAGGTTGATCACTATAGTGTTGAGACTCAGAGTGATGGCTTAAGGCTGTTGGGCTTATGAGCTCATCAGGCTGAGCATGAGGAACCTCAACACTGATCCTTGAAGATATGGGAGTGGTTTGATCCTCAGGAGAAGTAGGAGCTCTAGTGTCCATTTCTTCCAGTATGGGTGAGTGTATGGGGGCCTCCACAGACTGAATAGTTTGAGCAGGGGTTTGTTTGGATTTTCTTTTGTAAGTAAGGGTGATTTGTGGATGTGTAGGTGTTAGGGAAGTAGGAGGTGTGGGTTCAACATTAGCTGGTGCTGATAAGTTGTCACCTTGAGCAATGAGCTCTAACATTTTTGGGACTAGGGCTGTGTCTATCCTAGAGAAGCCAACAGTGGGCTTCTTCAGTATTTTAAAGATGCCAAGCTTCATCTGTCCCAATTTAAGAATGTTACATGTTTCCCTTAACTGTGAGCCCAGTTCACAGTTAAGAAAAGGAGTCTAAATTTGCAAGTGAATTGGTATAAACAAACAAAGAATACTTGAATTTGACCCCTTGAACCATTCCATGGATTATGAAGGAGAGATCCTCAGGAATCTGGTCCCATCCACCATGCTTGTTTGATAAGCTGTGGATGACCACATAGAGCAGAAATCTCCACTGGGATGAGACCTTCCCTTTCCTAAAGGTCTTTACCGAGAAATCTCCCTCATATCCCATCTGCTCAAAGTAATGATTGACAGCTTCCTTTGGGAAGAACACCTCACCTTCTTCATCATCTAGCTAAAGATGCCTATTTATAATGGCTGGAGTGATGAAGATTGTTCTCCCCTGCACTATGACAGATAGTGCCTTCTCCCAGTCTATAATGACCTCTTGGCAGGTCTTCCAGAAATCAAGCAGTTGATCCTCATAGAGTGGAGGATCAATGGTTAGGGAGGTGAAGTAGTTAGATAAAGCTAAGAATCGGCAAACCTCTGAGAAATGAGGATCTTTCTCAGAGCTTAACAGAGCAACCTGATTATGTTGTCTATGTAGCTGCATGGTAAAGTTGGGATCATTTCTGTGAGCAAGGTTGGCCATTTTGAGGTAGCTTAAAGATGAAAAAAGAAGGAAGAAAGAAATTTCAGAGAGAACTTTAGGGTTTTAGGTTTGGAGAAAGAACAGATGATAGAAAGAGGGGGAAACCATTGGGTTTATATATGAGAGGGATTTCAAATAAAGTTTAATGAAAGAGGATAAACTTTGAAATCTGGATGTCGGTCCCACATTTGAAAAAGTAGTTTACTTTTGCTCAAAAAGTAGTTTTCTTGGAAGTCGAAAAGCTCCCGAAGGTTAACTATCTTCGGAAGTTTAAATTAAAAAGCTTCCGAAGCTAAAAAGACTTCGGAAGAATTTCCTGAGAGTTTTGAAAATTTTTGCTTCAGAAGAGAAATTAAAACTTGATTTCTTTGTATATAAGACACAAAGCTTCCGAGAGTTAATTTTGCTTCGAAAGATAGATCTGAAACCTCTTTTGAAAGTAAATTTCTTAGACAGTTATTTATTTTGAAGGCATGATTTGCTTCCGAAGTTAAAAGCATAACTTCCGAAGTATCAGAAATTTTCAAATATCTAAGGAAAATCTTCAAGAAGAAGTTTTCATCCAAAGAAAAACATGAGCTTATGAAACTTAGGACACACATATTTTTAAGAAATAATAAGAATTAGTTTTAATAAAAACCTACTCAAAGTTAATCATCCCAATAGCTGATATTAGAAATTTAAATCTCTGTTCATCAAAAGCCTTTGTAAACAGATCAATATATTGTTCATCTGTGTGAACTTTGACTAGTTTAATCAAACCCTTTTCATAGTTATCTCTTATTAAATAATATCTGATATTGATGTGCTTGGTCCTTGAGTGTTGCATAGGATTCTCTGTGATTGAGATAGCACTATTGTTGTCTATGTGAATGGGAGTCTCCTTGAAGTTTAACCCATAGTCCAGCATCTGATTCTGAATCCAAAGCACTTGAGCACAGCAGCTTGCGATAGTAATGTATTCAGCTTCAGCAGTTGATGCAGAGACACATGATTGTTTCTTGCATTGCCATGAGACAACTCTTCCACCAAGGAATTGACATTCCCCAGATGTTGACTTTGCAGTCATATTGAAACCACCATAATCACTATCTATAAAAGCATACAGATTAAATTCAGGATTCTTGGGATACCATAAACCAAGTGTTGAAGCACCCTTGAGGTATCTTAGAATCCTCTTGACAGTGATGAGGTGAGACATCTTAGGGTTGGTTGATATCTTGCACAGATGCATGTAGCAAACATGATATCAGGCCTGCTAGCAGTAAGATACATAAGAGACCCAATCATAGCCCTGTATAAGTGTTCATCTACACACTCCCCCTCAAGATCAGGTCTAAGGAGTGGTTTCTGGCTATGGGAGTCTTAGCAATCTTACAGTTAGTCATGTTGAATCTCTTGAGTATGTCTTGAACATACTTTGACTGACTTATGAAGATGCCATCTTCAACTTGCTTCACTTGAATTCCTAGAAAGAAATTGAGTTCCCCCATGACACTTATTTCAAATATATCTTTCATCATCTTCTCAAAGTCTTTGCAGAGCCTTGGATTAGTTAAACCAAAGATGATGTCATCCACATAACTTGAACTAGAAATAAGTCTTTTCCTTGTCCTTTAATGAAGAGAGTTCCATCTATAATACCTCTCCTGTATCCATGTTTGCAAAGATACTCAGACTGTGTCTCGTACCACTTCCTGGGTGCTTGATGCAGCCCATAAAGAGCTTTGTCAAGTTTGCAGACATAATCAGGATGATCAGGATCTGCAAAACTAGGTGGTTGTTTGGCATATACCTCTTCATCAATCACTCCATATAAAAAGGCACACTTTACATCAAGCTGAAAAACCTTGAAGTTCTTGGATGCAGCAAATGCCAGGAATATCCTAACAGCTTCTAGTCTTGCCACTGGAGCAAAGACATCAGTGTAGTCAATCCCTTTTTCTTGTGTGTATCCTTGAACAACCAGTCTAGCTTCGTTCTTGATGATAATGCCTCTATCATCTTTCTTATTTCTAAACACCCATTTGGTTCCAATGTTAGTCTTCCCAGAAGGAAGAGGACAAAGGTTCCAAACTTTGCCTTTTGAATTGAAGCAGCTCTTGTTGCATAGCTTCAACCAACTTCCATCCTTTAAAGCCTCACCAACTTTCTTTGGCTCTATCTAGGATAAGAAACAAGAGTGAAGACAAACATTTGCTTCATGGGTTTGTCCTCTTGTCCTTACCCCTGTGACAACATCTCTAATGATGTTTGTGGTAGGGTGAGACTTGTGGATCCTAAGCTGAGGAATCACAACAAGTTGTTGAGAGAGATCTAAATTTGAAAATTTTTGATCTGGCATTGATGTTTCTCCCACCATATTAGCACACTTATCAGGAAAAACTTGATCCAAGCAGTGTGTGACATCATTGATGTTGTCATCTATGGTGTGGTTAGTGGTTGTGGAATTGAGGTGTTCTTATATGGTTGTGGAAGAAATTCTTAATCACTGTCACCACCACCATTGTTGTCTTCCACAATTGAGGTGTTCTTATATGGTTGTGGAGCCTCTGAGCTGGAAATTTAAGGCACCCTAGATGTATCAGCTGAGTTTATCATTATAGTGCTGATAGAAACCTCATTAGCAGAAGTAGTTCCAACTGGAGCTGAAGATGTATGAGTTGAAGATCTTCTTAGCTCAAATCTTGGATCAGGATCATCTGTATTTAAATTTTCTATAGATCCTGAAACATTCTCACAAGATTTGTTAAAACAGTTGGTAACTAAATCAAGATCAAATAGCCAATCAGGACCAGAACCAACCACACTGGGTGTGTGTTCATTGAAAGTCATATTTGCTGACTCTTCAACAATTTTAGTTCTGAGATTGTATACTCTATAAGCTTTAGCTTGAGAAGAGTATCCAATGAAGTGTCCATCATCTGATTTTTCAGCAAACTTGGCAATTTGATCTTTAGTATTCAAGATAGTGCAAGGACATCCAAATGACCTGAGAAAACCAATGAAAGGTTTCCTCTTGTGCCAAAGTTCATAAGGAGTCTTGCCATGAGCCTTAACTACTAAAACTCTGATCTACACATAGCAGGCAGTGTTGACTGCCTCTGCCCAGAAGGTGATGGGCAGCTTAGAGTCAGACAACATGGTGTAAGGCCCCGTTCCCGGGACGCTTACAGCTGGTAACTCATCACACATAAAACATACACTTTGCATTTAATCATCAAAACATTGCAGCGGAAACATAGAACAAATGGCATTTCATTTCATCATAAAAACTTTTGCAAAATAATGCATCGTTTTTCGGTGACAAAATTACATTGTTGCATTACATCCCAAAAGCCTTAAATAAATGGATGCCATCCAAAAGAGCTGAGCAGCCGTCTCGTGCCATCCTCAGCAATGCTTACCTGCCAACTGGAAAATCCATAAAAGTCAGCGTTGCTGAGCAGCCATCTCGTGCCATCCTCCGCATTGACTTCATCCGCGTTGACCTACCCATTGGTTAATGCTCATCCGTATTAACCCTTTTTCATCCGCATTTACTTCCACACACAGACAGATTTAAAAACTTATCAAGTGGGTCTAAAACATCAGATTCAATTTCCATGCACCATTCATCATGTTCTAAGCTTAATTCTTACCCTCTAACCCTTAGAAACACAATCATACATCATCAAGCATGAACATAGTCACACATCACATCATAACATCATCATACACACATTCAAGCATACGGGTCCGAAACCCAGCTATATAAAAACATACATTCATGCATTTCCAGCCCCAAAATCAGTTAAAAACCAGTAAAAGAGGGGTCCTAGAACTCACCTTTGCAGCTTCTGAGTATGGATTCCTCCAAACTTGTTTGCAAATTGAATTCAACCGCTTAGAAACCCACTAAAAACATACCCCAAACACATACAAACACACATAAGCATAAACCTGAGGATAAGACCAGTCAAGAACACCATAAAAGGAAGAATTCTTACCTTGAATTCGAACTCTTTCTTGTTTTTCCTTCAAAACCGAGAACTTGCTGCTCTTTCTCTCTCTAAAACCCGAAAATCAGAGGTGTATGTGACATATGGGCGGCCATACCACCTTTTACGCCCACTTTTCAAACATTTTGTCCTTTTGGACACTTTTTACCTCTAGACTTGGGTTTTATTCCTTTTTCTTCTTTTCTTTCACTTTATTCTTCTCTTCCTTTAACTTTAAAATAACCGGGTGTTACAAGTCCACCCCCTTATGTAGGTTTCATCCCCGAAACCTGTTATTCCTCAAAGAATTGTGGGTAATGCTGCCTCATCTCTTCTTCAGTCTCCCACGTAGACTCAGATCCCTTCCTGTGCTTCCACTACACACGCACAAGGGGAACCATTTTATTCCTCAAAGATTGTGGGTAATGCTGCCTCATCTCTTCTTCAGTCTCCCACGTAGACTCAGATCCCTTCCTGTGCTTCCACTACACACGCACAAGGGGAACCATTTTATTCCTCAGCCTCATTTCCTTTCGATCAATGATTGCCACTGGTTGCTTCACATAATTGAGCCGTTCGTCTACTTCGATATCCTCCAATGGAACAATCATGTCTTCATCAACTAAGCACTTCCTTAGATGAGATACATGGAATGTCAGATGAATTCCACTTAACTCATCGGGTAACTCCAATCTATAGGCCACCTCTCCTACCCGAGCAATGATTTGAAAAGAGCCTATGTATCTTGGGCTCAACTTGCCCCGCTTTCGGAAACGAATAATACCCTTCCAAGGTGAGACCTTCAACATAACCCGGTCACCCACCTGGAACTCAATCGGTCTACGTCGTTTATCGGCATACGACTTCTGTCTATCTTTGACTGCCTTCATGAAGGCTTTGATCCTCTCAAGCTTCTCAGTCGTAGCCTCGATTACCTTGATGCTTCCCAATTCCTTTTGACTAATAACACCCCAACAAACGGTGTTCTGCATCTCCTACCGTATAGCATCTTGTATGGTGGCATACCAATGCTGGCATGATAGCCGTTGTTGTACGAGAATTCAGCTAATGGTAAGTGGTCATCCCAACTTCCCCCAAAATCAATCACACATGCCCGAAACAAGTCTTCCAATGTCTGGATGGTCCTTTCTGACTAACCGTTAGTTTGGGGATGATAAGTCATGCTAATATGTAACCTCGTCCCCATGGCATCGTGGAATTTCTTCTAGAATTTAGATGTAAACTGGGTGTCATGATCAGACACAATGGACACCGGCACACCATGACGGGTTACAATCTCCTTGATGAACAGGTCAGCCAACCTCTCGGATGAATATGTCTCACGAATCGGTAGGAAGTGGGCACTCTTCGTCAGACGGTCCACAATCACCCATATGGCATCGTACCCTTTAGGAGTACGTGGCAGCTTCGTAATGAAATCCATGGTTTTGTGCTCCCACTTCCATCCCGGTATATCCAACAGTTGGATCTTCCCATACGGCTTCTGATGTTCGACCTTCACTTGCAAACAAGTAAGGCACTTACTCACATACTCCACCACGTCATGCTTCATACCCGGCCACCAAAATCTTTCTTCATATCTTGATACATCTTTGTGGCACCAGGATGGATGGAGTATCACATCTTGTGAGCTTCATCCAAAATCCTCACACGTAGATCCCCGAAACGAGGAACCCACACTCGTCCAAATCGAGTTTTAACACCAAGTGTGTTTTCGCCCAATTCCTCAACCAGACCTCTCATTCTTTCAGAGTTTAGATGATCTTCTTTTAATGCCTCATCCTGAAACTCCTTGACCTGCTTCATTACATCAGAGGTCATGATCAGTTGGTATGCTTTCACCCAAATCGGCTCGGGCCTCTCCTTCCGGCTAAGAGCATCAGCTACCATGTTGGCCTTGCCCGGATGGTAATGGATCTCACAATCGTAATCCTTTATGAGCTCCAACCATCTTCTCTGCCTCATGTTCAGATCCTTCTACTCGAAGAAGTACTTCAAGCTCTTGTGGTCAGTGAAAATGGTGCACTTCGTACCGTAAAGATAGTGCCTCCAAATCTTTAGTGCAAAGACCACGACTGCTAGCTCCAAGTCATGAGTAGGGTAATTAACCTCATGAACCTTCAACTGTTGGACACATAGGCTATAACCTTCCCTCTCTGCATTAACTCGCACCCCAAACCCGAGTAGGAAGCATCAGAATAAACCACCAGATCTTCGCTCCTATCGGGTAATGACAGAACAGGAGTTTGAGTCAACCTCGCCTTCAATTCTTCAAACGCCTTCTCTTGAGCTTGACCCCATACGAACTTCACATCTTTTCGGGTCAACTTGGTTAGTGGAGAAGCGATCTTGGAAAAGTCTTGAATGAGTCTTCTATAGTAGCCCGCCAAACCCAAGAAACTACGAATCTCGGATGGCGTCTTTGGTGGCTTCCATTGCATAACCGCCTCAACTTTCACCGGGTCCACCATAATCCCATCGGGATTCACCACATGACCCAAGAACTGAACTTCGCACAACCAAAACGCGCACTTGGAGAATTTTGCATACAACTTCTCCCTCCTCAATGTATCCAAAACTTCCCGAATGTGACCGGCATGCTCAATCTCACTTTTCGAATAAATCAGATATCATCAATGAACACAATTACTGATTTATCCAACATCGGCCGATACACACGGTCCATCAGATCCATAAAAGCAGTTGGCGCATTGGTCAAACCAAAGGACATGACAAGAAACTTGTAGTGACCATAGCGCATGCGAAAAGCTATTTTAGGGATATCCGACTCCTTCACTTTAAGCTGGTGATAGCCCGATCGAAGGTCGATCCTTGAAAACCAACTAGCACTTTGAAGCTGATCGAACAAATCATCTCTTCTCGGTAAGGGGTAGTGGTTCTTCACTGTCAACTTATTCAAATCACGGTAGTCAATACACGTCCTCATACTATCGTCTTTCTTCTTCACGAACAAGACCGGAGCACCCAAGGAGAGATACTCGGTCTGATAAACCCCTTGTCAAGTAGCTCTTGCAACTGCTACATCAACTCCTTCATCTCTGTCGGGGCCAATCGATATGGTGCCTTGGCAACAGGTTGGGCACTCGGTATCAAGTCAATCTGGAACTCGATCTTTCGGTCAGGTGGCACTCCTGGTAAGTCTTCTGGGATTAAGTCTGGAAAGTCACACACAACAGGAACATCGAATAGTTGTGGTGTTGGTTTATCCACATCCTTTACATAGGCCAAGTAGGCGCTACATCCACGCCTCATACACTTTCCCGCCACCGCCATCGAAATCACTTTCGAAATTGTCGTGACTCGATCACCATAAAACATTACCGTACTCCCGTCTGGCGCTGATAGCTAAATCATCTTCTTGCGACACACGATGTTCGCCTCGAAATCCACCAACCAATCCATCCCAAAAACCAAATCAAAACCACCCAAAGTCATCACGAACGGTCTAACAGGAAACCTATGACCTTCTAGCTCCATGTAACAGCCCTCTAACATCTTATAAATCCTGGTGGACTTACCTATGGCAGTTTTTACATCAAAGGGCACATCAATACGTCTACTACTAGCAGGCAACTTAGCACAGAAAGCAGCAGAATTAAAACTCTTACTGAACTCGAATCGAATAACACAGAAGCTAAAGTTTGGTTCACCAAAAACGTAACGGACACGACATCAGGGTCCATTCTAGCTTCCTCCTGTGTCATTGTGAATGCTCTGGCGTTCACCCTTGGTCCTTCACCTCCATTTTTCTTCACCCCAGAACCCTCAACTCTTGGCTTCTTACACTCCCTGCTCATATGACCACTCCCCCCGCAGTTGAAACACTTCACACCTCCACAGTCTCTAGCCATATGACCAGCTTCCCACACTTGAAACAAACATTCGACCCCCATCTACACTCGCCACCATGCTCCTTCTTACATTTACCACACTTTTTCAACCCCGCACTTGATGTGACCATACGGCGGTCATCCACTCGAGCCTTTTTGTTACTCGTCGAGGCACCACCCCGACCCAACCTCTTCCCGTTCCAGTTTCTATCACCTCCACTCTTCTGACTACCTCCAGTCACCACCACCACAATCCTCTCATCATACAATCTCCCCGCTAGATCCACCGCTAACCTAAACGTGCTTGGTCGGCGGCGATCATGTGCCTGCGAATGTCCGTTGGCAAACCCTGAATATACCTCTTGATCTTTCGTGATAGAGGTGTCACCTGATCCGGCACCAGATGTGCCATTTCATTGAACTTTGTGGTGTACTCTAGGTGTGTCATCATTCCCGCCTCCAGTTGCAGAAACTCCCTCTTGACCTTATCCATTTCTCGATGAGGTTAAAACTCCTCGATCACCAACTTCTTTAGTTCGGACCATCTCATTCTTCCAATGGACCTACTGCCTTCAGCTTGGACAATATCGTCCTACCAGCATAGAGCTAAGTCCACAAAATAGTGGGTAGCGAACTTAACTTTCTGGTCCTCTCGCCACTCGCTGATATCAAGTACAGCCTCCATTTCCCTCACCCACCGGTGAGCAGCAGGAGCAGTGTCGTTTCCATCAAACGTAGGGGGCTTGCATCTCATGAATACCCCATAGTTACAGCCTCGTACTGCCTCCCGCACAAGCTCTGCTTCTTCCTCTTTTTCCTCATCATTAGACGGAACCGTCTCAGTCTCGAGCTGTCTTCTTTCGCCCGTAGGTCCACTCCTTTCCCTTCTCTCTCCCTCTCTAACTGCCTTTATCACTTCGGTCACCACAGATGGTAGGATCGTCTGCATGACTTGGTGCACTTCTTCCACAACCGCCTTCTTCACTGAGGCTCTCAGGTTAGCACTCTCATCTCCACCCTCCAGATGAGGGGTTTCTGGTTCTTCATGAACCACCTTTTCGGCCCTAGGCCTTCCCCTCGTAACTCGTGGTTCAGCACCATGTCCACCACCACGTGAAGCTTTAGATGATCTACCACTAGCCATCCTTTAACTCACACTAAAAGATTTGAACACTAATACGGTCATTCAAGAAAATGGCTCAGTTTATGGCAGTATAGTAAGTCCCTAATTACAGTGGCCAGTTGTGATTAGCCACTTACTTTACTCTTCATACCCCCAAGCATTACCTGTTCTGACTACATCAATATTTAAATCTACATACAACACATAACCACATACCATGTGCACATAAAACCAGTTATCTTTACGAAAACCTGATGGCACGCATCTACTCAGATTGGTATCCCATTCCTTTCCGTCCCATTCCCAGTTTAAGTTAAGGTTTATTTTGAAAATTTACCCATTTCACTTAAACTTTGGCTATGATACCAACTTGTAAGGCCTCGTTTCCGGGACGCTTACAGCTGGTAATTCATCGCACATAAAACATATACTTTGCATTTAATCATCAAAACATTGCAGCGGAAACATAGAACAAATGGCATTTCATTTCATCATAAAAACTTTTGCAAAATAATGCATCGTTTGTCGGTCACAAAATTACATTGTTGCATTACATCCCAAAAGCCTTAAATAAATGGATGCCATCCAGAAGAGCTGAGCAGCCGCCTCGTGCCATCCTCAGCAATGCTTACCTGCCAACTGGAAAATGTATAAAAGTCAGCGTTGTTGAGTGAGTTCTAGTTTATAAAAAACTTACTTTTCTTTCATAAAACCATCCTTTCTTTTAAAATCATATTATACTTTACATTCATTCATGATCATACATCATACGTACATACAGATAATATCATTATTATCTTCATCATTCTTTCGTTCATTCTTTCATTCATTCATCATTTCTTCTGGTGACATGTACATTACCCCGAACATTGTGCACGAAGTGGGTAACTGGGCCTGAGGTCTCTCATAGACCTCTAACATTGTGCACGAAGCTGACTCCAGTACCTGGGGCAAGTACATTCACCATTTATCTTTTCTCTTTCATTCTGGATTAATGCCATATGCTATACCCCGAACATTATGCACGAAGCGGGTAACTGGGCCTGAGGTCTCTCATAGACTTCGAACATTGTGCACGAAGCTGACTCCAGTACCTAGGGCAAGCGGCAAGGATCCCATACGTATGGTCAATCACAAGGATTAGACCCCAGTGTGCATCCTTCTGGGGTAGCTACCCACACACAGTTGAGCTTACACCCTTCATTGGGCGTGAACCTCCATACATTTGCTTGCAAGCCTTTCTTACATTCATTCATTAATGCATGCATTCATTCATCATGTTCCTTTTTCATTATCTTTCACTTTACGTTACATAATACTTCGTTCATTCATTCATTCATAACACGTAAAGTCATAGGAAAGATAATCATACATCATCACTAGGAACATAAACATATAATTCATACATCGTCATGCAGGGCATCATACATACATAACATACATCATGCATAACCATGCAACATCATCATCATCATCATCATCATAAGCATCAAGCACACATCATTACGTGGCCATCATACCATCTATAACCCCTATAAGTCAACAGTCATAACCCCCGGGAATCTCCTAGGTCAAAGTCTACATTACCTCTTTTCTCAAAAAGTCAGAATTTTTCTAAGTGTTCACCGCATTTCCTATAGTCATCCGCATTTCCTACAGTTCATCCATATTTGGTCTAGTCCATCCGCATTTGCCTTATCATTCATCCGCATTGGATTTACTTCATCCGCATTTGTCATCCGCATTAGCCTAACTCCTCCGCATTACCATACTTAGTCAAATGCTCATCCACATTGACTCATTTCATCTGTATTGACTTACTTTGATCATCCGCATTTCCATACATAGTCAAATGCTCATCCCCATTTCCTGCACTTAGCCAATGCTCATCCGTATTGACATCATCCGCATTGACCTACCCATTGGTTAATGCTCATCCGTATTAAACCCTTTTTCATCAGCATTTACTTCCATACACAGGCAGATATAAAAACTTATCAAGTGGGTCTAAAACATCAGATTCAATTTCCATGCATCATTCATCATGTTCTAAGCTTAATTCTTACTCTCTAAGCCTTAGAAACACAATCATACATCATCAAGCATGAACATAGTCACACATCACATCATAACATCATCATACACACATTCAAGCATACGGGTCCGAAACCCAGGTATATAAAAACATACATTCATGCATTTTCAGCCCCAAAATCAGTTAAAAACCAGTAAAAGAAGGGTCCTAGAACTCACCTTTGCACCTTTTGAGTATGGCTTCCTCCAACTCGTTTGCAAATTGAATTCAACCACTTAGAAACCCACTAAAAACATACCCCAAACACATACAAACACACATAAGCATAAACCCGAGGATAAGACCAGTCAAGAACACCATAAAAGCATGATTTCTTACCTTGAATTTGAACTCTTTCTTGTTCTTCCTTCGAAACTGAGAACTTGCTGCTCTTTCTCTCTCTAAAACCCGAAAATCAGAGGTGTATGTGACATATGGGCGGCCATACCACCTTTTACACCCACTTTTCAAACATTTTGTCCTTTTGGACACTTTTTACCCCTAGACTTGGGTTTTATTCCTTTTTCTTCTTTTCTTTCACTTTATTCTTCTCTTCCTTTGACTTTAGAATAAACGGGTGTTACACATGGTTCTTGCAGCTTCAATCAGTGTCCTGTTTCTCCTTTCAGTAACACCATTATGCTGAGGAGTCCTGGGAGCACTGTATTGTCTTGTAATACCCTTTTCATCACAGAATGTATCAAGGATTTGGTTCTTAAATTCAGTTCCTTGATCACATCTTATGATTTTGACCTTGTGATCAGATTAATTCTCAATCTTTAAGAGAAATTCTTCAAAATCTCAGGAGTCTCATCCTTAGTTCTAAGGAAGAAGACCCAAGTGAATCTTGTAAAGTCATCTGTGATCACTAAACTCATTACACTAGTGGGGCCAAAGAGATCCATATATAACAAGTGTAGGGGTGTAGTGATGGAGTTCCTTTCCTCAGGCTTGTGAGATACCTTATGCTGTTTCCCTTTCAGGCATGCAACACAGTGGTCATCACTTGTAAACTCTTTCTTTGGTATTCCAGTTACCAAATCAATTTTAATTAATTTATTTATGTTTTAAAGTTTACATGGCACATTTTTTTATGCCAGAGGAAAGATTCATCATTATTTGCTTTAGATAGAAAGCAAGAAATTTCTCCTGAGGGAGATGTTTCTTGCAAGTCCATCTTGTACATGTTCCCTTTCCTGGGGGCTCTAAGCAAGATGTGCTCATGAGGAATGACCACCCCGGGCATGAGAACAATGCACTCATGCTCAGTAAAGAGCATGTTATGACTCTGATCATAAAATTGGGATACACTTAGAAGATTGTACCCTAAGCTCCGTGACAAAGTTTACCTTCTCAATGCTAAGCTTACCATTTGTGACCTTGCCCCTTCCAGTAATGTAACTTCCTGCATCTCCTCCAAAAGCAACTGGTCCTTCATCAATTCTTTCAAACTTTTGGAGTAGTGACCTATTGCCTATCATGTGCCTGGAACATCCACTATCAATGATCCATACATTTTTGTTTGTCTTGACCTGTCCCTGCATAAAAGAGATGATTAGTTACATTTGAAAACCCAACCCTCATTGGTCTTGGGCTCATCAAAAGAAGTTGAAGACAATGCAATAGTAATTGATCCTATAGTCATGCTAGAGGGATCATTTGCTGATGTTGATGAAGAACATTCAGCCGCTTGGTCTTTCTTTGACTTCCATACCACCTTTAGAAGCTTAGACTTGACCTTCAATACTTTAGAAGTTTTGATGACTGGCCCTTCGGAAGATCTTGCTTTCACTACAACAGGCTTCAGTGTTTCGAAAGTATTCCTTTCTTTCGATACCAAATTTTCTTCTGAAGGCAAGTTTTCACTTGTTTTCTTCTTCATTTTCTGTAAGGCCCCGTTCCCGGAGACCTCACAGTTGGTCAATCACAGCATTTAAAACATTAAATATTATAACTATACAAAGTTAAGCAGTGGAAATTATTTATCAAAAACCATTCATTTCATTTATAACACTGTTGTTGAGCAATACATTATCGTTTAACTGATTACAAAAGAATTGTTTTATTGCATTACAAAACAACAGCAACATAAAATACGAATGGATGTCAGTCTTTTCCTGCCGAGTAGCTTCACCCTCGTGCCATCCTCAGCAATAATTACCTGGCAACTGAAAATGTATAAAAGTCAGCGTTGCTGAGTGAGCTCTAGTTTTAAAAGTAATAAAATACTTTCTGTATGTTGTATATGAATATACTCTTTTCTGTAAAATACAACTCTTTACTTTGTATGCGAGCACGCATAAACTATATGACGGATACTATTTGTTATCATTATTGTATGCCTTGTGTGTTCTGTAATCTTTTATCTTTATATTTCATTCTCTATATGGACCAATAAGCAATACCCAATACTGTATACGCGGTGGAAAACTGGTGATGGGCCATCTATATCCCTCGAAAGGGTCATCTATATCCCTCAAAAGGGTTCTGTTTACTGTATACAAGGCCGACCCGATCACCGAAGGCGTGCTGCAAAGGTCATGCCAACCTTAATCGACTGGCCCTATGTGCATAATAGGGTAGCTAACCCGCAGCACAGTTGAGCTAACGACAACACGGTCGTGTACCTCCTGTAAGCTTGCAAGACTTGTTAACATTTTATTAATATTCCTCTTCTCTTCTTTATTGCTCTTTATTATTACAATATACTTTACATTACCATAATAAACATACCACGTAAAGTCACATTCTATAAGTAATAATAATATTAGCAATAATAATAATAAGGAACAATCATAAGGCAATCATAAAGCAATCATAATCATGCATGAAACCCATCATTAATAAGCCCTAGTCAAACCTCGGTCAAAACCCTAAGAGCACAAACTCCCAAAAATTCTGTTCTAGATTCGAAGTGTAGGCGCATGGACATGATTTGGGCGCATGAGCCCTATTTGGGTGCTTCATCACTATATAGGCGCATCAGCCAACACTTAACTGCTTTACCACTTAGGCGCATGAACCATTCGGCGCATTGACACTATTCGGGCGTATGACCCATTCGGACGCATGGACACTTAGGCGCATGGGCCACTTGGGCGCATGGGCATTATTGGGGCGCATGGCCCTACACTTAGTCGTCCGACTAATATTTCTAGGCGCATGGACTACTGTTCAGGCGCATGAGATACACTTATCATTTCTAAGGCAAATTCAGGCGCATGAGCCTTATCTAGGCGCATGTACCTTCTGTGTAACATGTTTCTAAGATGTTTTCAAACCCAAATCATCAACATATCTGTTCTAAGCTTACCAGGGCTATTCTAAACATGAACAACCTATAAGCATCTAAGAACCAACATCCAACATGCATAATACATACAGGTAAACATACATAAACATCGTAAAATCATTTTAATACATTTTCAGCCCCAAAGATGTTTAAAACAATTAAAAACCAGGGTGTAGAACTCACCTGTTGCAACTTGGGTGCTTCTTCCTTCTAATCCACTTGCAAAAGAGTTCAACCACCTAAGAACACACCAAAACACACCCACACGTGTAGGGGTGTAGTGATGGAGTTCCTTTCCTCAGGCTTGTGAGATACCTTATGCTGCTTCCCTTTCAGGCATGCAACACAATGGTCATCACTTGTAAACTCTTTCTTTGGTATTCCAGTTACCAAATCATGCTTAATTAATTTATTCATGTTCTTAAAGTTTACATGGCACATTCTTTTATGCCATAGGAAAGATTCATCACTATTTGCTTTAAACAGAAAGCATGAAACTTCTCCAGAGGGAGAGGTTTCTTGCAAGTCCATCTTGTACATGTTTCCTTACCTGGGGGCTCTAAGCAGGATATGCTCATGAGGAATGACCACACCAGGCTTAAGAACAATGCAATCATGCTTAGTAAAGAGCATGTTATGACTCTGATCACAAAATTGGGATACACTCAGAAGATTGTACCCAAGCTCCTTAACAAAGTTTACCTTTTCTATGCTGAGCTTACCATTTGTGACCTTGCCCCTTCCAGAAATGTAACCACCTTCATCTCCTCCAAAAGCAACTGGTCCTCCATCAATCCTTTCAAAGTTCTAGAGTAATGACCTATTGCCTGTCATGTGCCTGGAAAAGCCACTGTCTATGATCCAGACATTTTTGTTTGTCTTTAGCTGTCCCTGCACAAAGAAAATGACTAGTTACATTTGGAAACCCAAGCCTTACTTGTCTTGGGCTCATTTACAGAAGGTAATTCAATAGTAATAGATCCTATGGTTGTACTAAGAGAATCTTGAGCTGTTGTTGATGGAGAATTCTCAGTCACTTGGTCTTTCTTAGACATCCACACCACCTTTGGAGTCTTGGACTTGATCTTCAAAACTTCGGAACCTTTTGAAACTTCGGAAGTTTTGATGACTGAACCTTCAGAATATTCTGCAGACACTGCAACAGACTTCAGTGCTTTGGAAGAACTCCTTTCTTCCGAGACCAACTTCTCTTCGGAGGGTAATTTTCCATTTGCCTTCTTCTTAGATTTGGAGCTTTCAAAGGAAACAGTTTTTCCTTCCGAAGCTTGAATCTTCTTAAGACCCTTTGAAGTCTTTGTTTTGGTCACATGGGCAATACCTTTAGGATTGTAGAAACAATCCTTAGTAATGGGAGTGGTACTTTCACACATGACACAATTCATCTTCTTCTTCATAAGAGTTTTTTGCTGGGAACAAGACTGTCTTTGATAACATCCCTTCTCCATCTTCATCTTTGCAGATGCTGAGACAATCCTCTTGGGCTGAGAAGTGTGCTTGGAGTTTGATGGTCCAGGCTGTGCAGCAGTGGTACCCAGCAGACCAGTCTTCTTCTTGTTACTGAGATGAGTTGAAGATGAACCAGAACTCTTAGCAGAAGAGTTTTGGTTGATGTCTTCAGTCCCTACCACTTTCAACCCTGCAAAGATAAAAACTTGTTTCTGCTTAGAGTCAAAAGTAGTCTTGATCTCTTGAGCCTTCCTTGCCTTTCTTTTGCTCTTTCTGATCAAGTTCTTTCTCATGGACTTTGTCATCACAGTCTTCTTTTTCTCCTCAGAAGGATAGTAACCCTTCTTGGAATCCTCCTCTACACTCTTCTCAGAGGAATTCTTCACTATCTTTTCATCATCCTCTTCACTCATAGGATCTATGAGAGGAAGCTCATCTTCACAAATTCCAGACCTAGGAGATCTTACAGATATGATTGTGTGTAGAGGAGCTATCTCATTGGATCCTAGTCCCTGCCTATTTTGATAGCACACTTTGTTGTGCAGGGATGAGGATATCATGTTCTTGAAGGTCTCTTCTTCAATAACACTCTTTTCTACCCTGGCTTTCCTGATCACAAGCTCAGCCTGACACTCAGTCAGCTTGGTTATGAGATCTTTGATTTGAGTCCTAAAATCTGTGTGTTCATATTTTAGAACTGAAATAGTTTTCTCTAAGTCCTTTATCTTTAGTTTATAATCATTTTCAGACTTTCTAAAATCAGATTTTAAAATGTTCAAGGACTCAAGGTTAGATCTCATCTCCAAGTTGTAGGACCTGTATCTGTTAACTTTAGCAATGCATTAGGAGTACAGAGATGTTCTAATACCTTGGCTTCATCATGATCTGCCATTAGTGCTTAGTTAGGAGAAGCATCTTCCACCTGAAAGCTCCAATCAAAGCCTCCTTCTTCAACAGCAATAGCAGCCTGCTGCTTTGACTTCTCATTCTAGATAGTGTAGTTTTGTCTGGATTGTGTTTGGCCACCATTTGTTCTAGGTGCCTTACACTCTTTTGCAAAGTGGCCCATCAAGTTATAGTTTTAACACTTGACTTTGCCTTTATCCAAGCCAAACTTTCCAATGGTTGCATTGCTTGGAAACTTTCTTCCAGTCCTCTTGTAGAACTTCTTAGCTCTATGAGTGAGAAGAGCCATCTGCTAAACTATTTCCATGTATTCTAGATCATCTGGATGGATACAATCCAGGTCTTCAAGAGTGAAAAGAGAGTTGCCATAGCTTTCATCAGAAGACACAAAAGCTTGAGAAGAACTTGTTTCTTGGAGTGAACTTCCTTGAGTGTAGTTCTCCCTTGGTGTCTCTGGGAAGGTGATGAAAGGACCTTTGGTGAGTTGTCAGGATAGCATATGAGATGATTTTGGGGTTCTATGTTATCCCTTTCAACCACATGTAGGGCTGAACCCGTTTGATTGTTGGGGTTGCCAAAGGAGTTTGGCATGTTCATCTCCATCTGGTAGCCACTGAGAATCCCATATAACTTTGTCAGAGTGAGAGTCTTGAGATTTTCAGTTCTCTTGATCACCACACAATAGTGTGTCCACTGCCTTGGAAGTGAGGACATAAACTTCCTTACAATGTCTCTATTCTCAAGAGCAACCCCTCCATCCACTAGGGTATCCACAATCTCAACATACCTGAAGTACTGCTGAGTCATGATTTCACCTGTCTTGAAGGTGAAGTTTTCAAACTGCTGCTTCAGAGCATCTTTCTTGTTCTCTTTGGCTTCAGAAGAGCCTTACATCAGTTTCAGTGCATCCCACAACTGCTTGGCTCTTTTGCACTTCTTGAAACCTCTGTACACAGAGTTGGGAAAAGCAGTTTGGAGGGCGGTCATGGGTTTTCTGTCAATCTCTACTCTCTTCCTATCTTCATCAGAGTAGTTAGCCACTTCCTTGGGGATCATACCAGCACCAGTAGAAGAGGGGATGCTAGGTATGAAAGGTCCATTTTCAATAGACTCCCACATTTTTGAATCAAGAGACCTAATGAAACCTTCCATTCTCAAACACCAGGTATCAAACTCATCAAGAGTGATCAGTAGGGACTTGTTCATGGTTCTAGTTTCCATGTCAGTTTAGAAATGGCTACCATTTGAAAAGTTTAGTATTTGTGTGTGTGAGGGATCTTAAGATGGTGAGATCTTATATCAAGAGCCTGAATGCTCTGATACAAAATACAGGATCGGTGAAGGGATCACTTTACAACACAACAACACAAAGAGGAGATTTACTAAGACTTAATCAAATAGTAAACTAGATTAACCACAATAAAGACACTAAGAACACAAGTAATGTAAGAGACAGAACACAAAGAACACAAGTATATGGTTTTTAAGAATGTAGTATATTGCTTTCTCTATGTTCTATTACAAGTGTTATAAAGCATCACAAAAAGATACAAGAACATGAGATACTTATACTACATTCTACAGCCGGCTATATTATGAAGGCCAGCTGGATACAATTGACTAGACACAAACAAAATCAAATATAGAGTCAAAAGGCAGATTGCCTTTTGACTTGTGACTATGACATGCCATAGCTCACATCCTTATCTATTACAAAAATGATAAAGTATATGAAGTAGAAAGTTACAAACTCAAGACCTCAATGTACAGTTACCAAAAGCATGGACCTTTTCACCGACTTATGTAAGTTGGTGACTTGCATAGATGCAGCGGAAAGGTGTCCAACTTTATAGAAAAGTACATCCGATAAAGCATATCTTAAAAGGCTTTGGAAGAAATCTATCTTCATAGGTTGAAGCTTCGGAAGACTTTGTCTTTGAGGCTTCGGAAGACTTCATCTTAGCTTCGGAAGATATTGGTCTTGGCTTTGGAAGATTTCACACTTAGAGTATTTCTGTTATATGTGTGAAACTTCCAAAGCATTCTTCTTCAGTACTTGTTCAGCATGCATACAGGATAAGCTTTGGATGTTTGGGTTGCATCAGCCTCTTCATATCTCTACACTGTGTAAAAGAACAATTTTCTTTAAAATAAAAGCTTAAAAAGATATTATTATACTTTTATTAGTTAAGCTAATTAGTCGTATGTAATTTTAATTTTATTTTATCTAAATATTAATTTTAATTTCTAAACATTACTAACTATAAGCCATGTATTACACGAACTTATAAACTAGTTTTATAATAAATTAATAATTATAGGGGACACGTGGAAACATTTAGTTACTTTAAATTTGTGTTTTTACTCTCTCTCTTTCTCTCTCTCTCTCTCTTCTCTCTCTCTCTCTTATTAGTGGTGTACAAATTGGGTTTTTTTTTAAAATCGGCTTGGGGTCCAAACCGGAACCGGTTTGGTCAACCACGGTTAAAATCGGTTTGGTCGCAATCCGGTTCGGGTTCGGGTTCTAAACCAGTTAGGGAAGGAAAAATCCCAACCCTATGTAACCAGTTTGGATCGGTTTGAAAATAGGTTCAGGCCCAAACCGGTTCGGTTATTATTATTATTTTTTCATGTTATCAATATCATGATTTTGTTAACATATGAAAAATATATAATCATATTTATATTAATTAAATCAAAAGCAATAAAACAAAAAATTTATACTTAAATTAAAGAAAAATAAGACATTTGTTTTTATAATGTACTTTCAAAAAGAATATTAACAATATGACTCAACGTCTAAAAGTGAAATATAATATATATATATATATATATATATATATATATATATAATATGTATATGTAAGGATTCCTATAAGTCTGATGTAGTCAAAACATCCAAAGTCTCTCTGCAGGCATGCACTAAACAACAGAAGTAGAAATGCTTTAAAAGTTTTACACCATGCACTAGAAATTTTCTAAGTGTAAAATCTTCCGAAGCCAAGACCAATATCTTCCAAAGACAAAAGTGAAGTCTTCCGAAGCTTCAAAGACAAAGTCTTCTGAAGCCAAGAATGAAGAAATATTTCTTCCGAAGACTTTTAGAGATATGCCTTTATCTGATGAACTTTACCATAAAGCTAACCACCTTTCCACTGCAACTCTGTAAAGTCACCAACTTACATGAGTTGGTGAAAGGTCCATGCTTTTGGTAACTGTATATTGAGGTCTTGAGTCCATGCTTTCTACTTTATGTACTTTTATCCTTTCTGTAATATATTAGGATGTGAGCTATGGCATGTCATAGTCACAAGTCAAAAGGCAGATATGCCTTTTGACTCTATATTTGATTTTGTAGTTGTCTAGTCAATTGTATCAGCTGACATTCAAAGTATGGCCGGCTGTAGGATATAGTATAAAGTATCTCAAGTACTTGTAACTTTCTATCGATGCTTTGTAACTTGTAATAGAACTTGAGAAACAATATACAACATTCTTGAAAACCAAATACTTGTGTTGTTTGCAATCTTGTTCTGTCTCACTTTTACTTGTGTTCTAGCATCCTTCATTAACAAGTTAACTAGTTCCTTATTTGATATGTTAAGTGTTCTAAGCAACTCTCCTCATTGTGTTATATATTGTAAGTGCATACCCTTCCCCAGTCATGCATTTGGTATCAGAGCATTTCAGGCTCTTGATATAAGATCTCACCATCTTAAGATACCTCACACACACAAATACTTAGCAACTCAAACGACAACTATTACCAAAGCTGATATGGAAACTGGAACTATGAAAAAGTCTCCACTGATCACTCCTGAAGACTTTGATACTTGGTGTCAAAGAATGAAAGGCTTCATCAAGTCTCAAGACCAAGATATGGGACTCTGTTGTTGAAGGACCTTACATACCAAGCACCACTTCTGCTACTGGTGGTGGTATGATTCCTAAGGCTGTGGCTAATTACTCTGAAGCAGATAGAAAGAGAATAGAGATGGATCAAAAGGCCATGACAGCCCTTCAAACTGCTCTTCCAAACTCCATCTATAGAGGCTTCAAGAAGTGTAAAACTGCCAAGCAACTATAGGAGGCGCTGAAGCTAATGTATGAGGGGTCTACTAAAGCAAAGGAGAACAAGAAGGATCTCCTGAAGCAACAGTTTGAAAACATCACCTTCAAGGCAGGTGAAACCATGACTCAACAATACTTCAGGTATGTTGAGATTGTGGATACTCTAATGGATGTTGGAGTAACTCTTGAGAACAAGGACATTGTAAGGAAGTTTATGTCCTCTCTTCCTAGACGGTAGACACATTATTGTGTTGTTATCAAGAGGACTGAGAACCTTAAGACTCTTACTCTCATAGAGTTGTATGGTATTTTTAATGGCTACCAGATGGAGATGAACATGCAAAACTCATCTGGTAACTCGAGCAATCAACTGAGTTCAGCCCTCCATGTGGTTGAAAGGAAAGCATTGAACCCAAACATCATCTTATATGCTTCCCTAACAACTCATAAAAGGGCCCTTCATCACCTTCCCAGAGACTCCAGGGAAAGCTACACTCAAGGAAGTCCTTTCCAAGAGACAAGTTCTTCTCATGCCTTTGTGTCACACCCCCACTAAAAGCGGAAACACGGGGATGTAACGAGATGGGATCGTCATAACACATGGTAAGCAGTAGAGATGCAATATAATATCTGATGACAAGCGTGTCATGACGACACCTGACAACAAGAGGACTTGTGTCGTGTTTAGTCAATATTCACGACAACATAGCCATAAGCATAAACAAGATACATGATTCACATAAACAAAGATGATCACATTGTATGTATTTCCCACAACCCGGAGACCTCACAGTTGGTCATTCACAGCATTTTCATACATTAAACATTATAAATTTACAGGCTTAAGCAGCAGAATTATTTTAACAAATCCATTCATTTTATTAAAACACTGTTGTTGAGCAATACACTATTGTTTAATCGAATACAAAAGAATTGTTAATTGCATTACAAAACAACAGCAATAACGAGTATGAATGGATGTTAGTCTTTTCCTGCCAAGTAGCTTCACCTTCGTGTCATCCTCAGCAATGTTTACCTGCTAACTGAAAATGTATAAAAGTCAGCGTTGTTGAGTGAGTTCTAGTTTTAAAGTAATAAAATACTTTCTGTAAGGTATACATATGAAAATACTCTTTTTATGAAAACTATACAATCAGATAGTGCTTCTTCTCTAGACTGTATGCCTTGTTTACTCTGTATTCTTTTATCTTTATCTTTCACCATCTATGTGGACCAATGAGCAATACCCTAAACTAGGTGTGTGGGGGAAATGGTACTGGGCCCTCTGTTCCCACAAGAGGCTCTAAATACTGTATACAAGGCTAGCCTAGTCACTTATGATATGCTGCAAAGGTCCGCCAACCTCAATTGACTGGCGCCGTGTGCATCATAGGGTAGCTAACCCCCATCACAGTTGAGCTAACAACCTCACGGTCGTGCACCTCCTATAAGCTTGCAAGACTTGTTAACAATTTAAATTAGGTTCCACTTCTCTTCTTCATTGTTCTTTCACTTTAATATTAGTAATACTTTATGTTACGATAATAAACACACCACGTAAAGTCACATACTAATAGTAATAATAATAATAAGGAACAATCATACAACAATCATAATAATGCATGAAACCCAGCATTAATAAGTCCTAGTCAAACCTCGGTCAAAACCCTAAAAGCACATACTCCCAAAAATTTTGTAATAAATTCTAAGTGTTTAGGCGTTTTGACACTATTTGGGCGCATGAGCCCTGTTTGGGCGTTTTATCACTATGTAGGCACATCAGCCAACACTTAACCGTTTCAACACTTAGGCACATGAGTTATTTCAGGCGCATGGATACTATTCGGGCGTATGGTCCATTCGAACACATGGACACTTAGGCGCATGGGGTTTGGGCGGTTGGGCATACTTAGGTGCATGGGCTATTCAGACGCATGGGCACTATTGGGTCGCATGGGCACTATTGGAGCGTATGGGCACTATTGGGGCGCATGGCCCTACACTTAGTCATTCAACTAATATTCTAGGCGCATGAGGGTACTATTCAGGCACATGAGTTACACTCAAGCATTTCTAAGGCATTTCCAACCGCATGGGCCTTATTTAGGTGCATGAACCTTCTACTCAGCATGTTTATAGGATATTTTCGAACCCAAACATCAAGCCTATTCATTCTAAGCTTACCAAGGCCATTCTAAACATGAACAACTTATAAGCATCTAAGAAACGTCATCAAACATGCATAATACATACGGGTATACATACATAAACATTGTAAAATCAATTAATACATTTTCAGCCGAAGAAGAGTTTAAAACAAGTAAAACCGGGGATTAGAAACTCACCTCGTGCAACTTTGGGTGTATCTTCCTTCTAACCCGTATGCAATTGAGTTCAAATACCTAGAAACCCGCCAAACACACACACACGAACACACACAAGCACATAAGCACATAACCGAGATAAAACCCAACATGAACACTTAAAAACCTTGAATTCAGCCTCTTCTTTTTCTTCTTCTTCAAACCGAGAGTTTTCCTGCTCTCACTCTCTCAAATCTGATGAAAAGGTGATATGAAAAAAGGGTGGGCGGCCATGCCCACCTTTACACTAACTTTTTGTACTTTTATCCCCTTTTACATTTTAACCCCTCAACTTGGGTTTATTGATGTTTCCTTCTTTTATTCTTCATTTCTTATTTTTTTTAAAAGAATAACCAGGTGTTACATTTCAACATTATCATTCTATCAAAACAAAAAAATTAAGCATTATACATTATAATTCTATAACATTATATCTTAAACTATAACATTATCATTCAACCAAAACAATTCAATTAAAATTTATATCTTAACCTATAACTTTATCATTCAATCAAAACAATCCAATTATACTTATATCATATAAATCTAACAACCTACGACACATTCTATCAAAATAATACAATTTAACATTCTATCTTATCATTGTAATCACTTTCAACATTATCATTTTATCAAACAAAACAATTAAGCATTATACATTATAATACTTTAACATTATATATTAAACTATGACATTATCATTCAACTAAAACAATTCAATTAAACTTTATATCTTAACCTATAACATTATCATTTAACCAAAACAATCCAATTATAATTTATATCATATAAATTTAGCAACCTACAACTAAATTCTACCAAAATAATACAATTAAACTTTTATCTTATAAATCTAGCAACCAACAACATCATCAAAAGTATAAAAACGAAAATATTAATAACATTAGAAAAAATATATATACTAACCTTTAAAGTTTAACAATGATGGTGGCTAGAACCCTAACACGTCATGTGTGACAGAAAACAGTGGCTGACTTGTGGTGTTGGTGGTTGTTTTGGCAGCGGCGGTGGCCGATTTGACAATGGTGGAGCCTGCTAGTCGCGGTGGTGAGGGAAGGGCTGGATAAAGGCGGCGGTGGGTGACGGATGAAGGCCGTGGTGGGTGCGGATTAAGCTGGTGGTGAGATATGGAGGTGGGTGGGTGATGGGAGAGGTTTTGGCGGCTTGGAATCGTGGTGGAGAGCTTCAATTATGTGTTTTGGGTGAAGATACGAAGTTGTGAAGTATGCAAAGGGTAAAGTAAAGTAGAATGCGATTTAATTTTTTTTGCCAATAATTAGGCGGGGATGTGCGCGCGATATGAAAAGTTGGAAACCTCATGTCGTCGCCATATGATACATTATTATATGTTTATTATTATTATTATTGTTATTGTTATGTTATTGTTATTGTTATTGTTATTGTTATTGTTATTGTTATTGTTATTGTTATGTATTGTTATTGTTATGTTATTGTTATTGTTATTGTTATTGTTATTGTTATTGTTATTGTTATTGTTATTGTTATTGTTATTGTTATTGTTATTGTTATTGTTATTGTTATGTTATTGTTATTGTTATTGTTATTGTTATTGTTATTGTTATGGTTATTGTTATTGTTATTGTTATTGTATGTTATTGTTATTGTTATTGTTATTGTTATTGTTATGTATTGTTATTGTTATTGTTTTGTTATTGTTATTGTTATTATTATTATTATTATTATTATTATTATTATTATTATATATTATTATTATTATTATTATTATATTACTATTATTATTATTACTAGTATTATTATTATTCTTATAGTATTATTGTTAATATTATTATATTAATATTATATATATTATTAAAACAATATGTCGGTGTCCCTAGTTAAATTTCATGAGTTATAAAGTTGACCACGTAAGTGTTATAATTTAAAAGTAGTCCTATGTTTCTTTCTCATACACTTCCTCTCATTCAAACGCTTTTCATTATAACCTCGAGGTCGCAATCCCAATGGCGACAATGGACATCCAAGAGTAACTTGACAAAAACCAAAACAGAGAATTACATATACCCCCTATAAAATTCATCAATTACATATATACCCAACTTAACTTTTAATTACATATATCCCCTTGTAAAACTTTGTTAATTACATATATACCAAAATTAAAAGTTTAATTACATATATCCCCTTCTAAAACTTAGTTAATTACATATATACTCAAACTAAAAGTTTTATAAATATTACATATTTATCCATTTGATTATTTTTATCAAAAATAACCTATATAATTGGTATTTTACTTTTATTTTTATTAAACTATAAAATTATATTTTCCCTTCTTTACTAGCTTTTCGAGTTTTGATTATTTACTAATATTTCTATAATAATTTTTTTATGTTATTTTTATTTTTTACCTTTTGATGCTAATTTTTTTATTCATGTATGGGACACTTTCAACCTCATTATACAATATGATTTGAACACATAATTTTATTTTGCATAATGAAACTGGAAGTGTCTCATACTTGTATCGGAAAAATTTAGCATAAAAAGGTAAAAAAAGAACATAAAAAACACTAGTATAGAAATAATGATAAATAATCAAAACTCGAAAAGCAATTAAAGAAGGAAAAATATAACTTTATAGTTTAATAAAAATATGAGTAAAATACTAATTTTATAGGTTATTTTAATAAAATGATAAAATTGGTAAATATGTAATAGTTATGTTTAATAAAACAATATATGTAATTAAATTTTTAGTTGGAGTATATATATAATTAACTAAGTTTTAGAAGGTTATATATGTAATTAACTTTTAATTTGGGTATATATGTAATAAACTAAGTTTTACAAGGGGATATATGTAAGTAAAAGTTTAAATTTGATATATATGTAATTGGTAAAGTTTATAGGGGGGATATATTGAGTTTTTCTTCAAAAAATGAAGATAAAAAATTTATTTATCAAAATTGTGTAGTTTGATAAGTATTTACCAAAAGAGTGTTTTTTATACATCTTTGTTTCTCTCTCCTATATAATAAATTTTCATGAATTTTTTTTAATGATTTTTTTAAACTTTTAGAAAAGTTCTTAATATAACACTTTTATATAGTTTTCGAAAAATGCCGTTTGTAATTTCAATAAAAAACTTAATAAACTTACTTTTTACTTTTAATGAAAATTTATTAGAAGATAACCAAACAAAGTTATATATTTATAAAACAAAAAAGATAGAAAACAAAAACGTTTTAAAAATACACTAGTTTCATCTAGTTTCATAAATACATTTTCAACTACACATTTTTTGTAAATAAAATTTCTAATCACACCATTTTGATTATTAAAAACTCATTTAAGGATGTGTTAGTTCATTTATAATAAATAAATAATGCATATACATTTTGGGAAATTTATAATTTGCCTTCCTCTAAGGCCCCGTTCCCGGGACACTTACAGCTGGTCGATCATCACACAAAAACATACATTTCCATTTATCTTACATAAACATTACAGCGGAAACATTCAAAAATGACATACATTTCATTATAAACGCTTTTGCAAAATAATACATTGTTAACCAGTTACAAAATACATTGTTGCATTACATCACAAAACCCTTATATAAATGGATACATTCCAAAAGAGCTGAGTAGCCGCCCCGTGCCATCCTCAGCAACCATTACCTGCCAACTGGAAACACATAAAAGTCAGTGTTGCTGAGTGAGTTTTAGTTTTATAATAACATACTTTTCTTTCGTTAAATCCGTACTTCACTTTCATGCGATCATATATTATACGTACGCATAGATAATATCATTATTATCTTCATCATTCATTCATACTTTAACTTTCATTCATTCATCATACGTCATTAACTTTTACATTCTTTCATCATTACATATTTTCCTTTCCGTCAAACCATAAACCTTACCCTACTGTTCATGGTACTGGACCTAGGCCTATCATAGACCTTCTATAACGGTGCACCGTACCTCTGGCCACAACACCTAAAGTAAAGTTTAGGTTTACCATTGCCATATGCAATACCTTTTTGTTCATGGTACTGGACCTAGGCCTATCATACACCTTCTATAACGGTGCACCGCACCTCTGGTCACAGTACCTAAGGTATGCAGCAATCGCTCTATACAAATGGTCAATTACAAAGAAAGACCCCGATGTGCATCCTCCCTGGGTAGCGAACCCACACACCATTGGGCTAACACCTTTTAATAGCATGTCCTGACACACAAGGCTTGCAAGACTTTCTTTACTTTCATCATTTATTAATGAATGCATTCATCATGTTCCTCTTTTCATCATCTTTCACTTACGTTACATAGTACTTTCAATTCATTCATGTAAGGCCCCGTTCCCGAGACGCTTACAGTTGGTCACTCATCGCACATAAAATATTTTAAAACGTACATTTATTTTGCAGCGGAATTTAAAACTTTCATTAATAACTAAAAACATGGCAATTTTATTCATTTACAACATTCGTTTTCATCTCAAAATACAATGACATGTCAAAATATGATGCCAGCCTCAAAACACTCCCAGTAGCTTATACATCCATGCCTGCAACTCCTCAGTATCAGCAAAATACCTACCAGCTATCATGCATACAAAAGTCAGCGATGCTGAGTGAGTTCTAGTTTTTATAATAAAATACTTTATTTCCTTTAAAAACTATCTTTACATTTACTCGTGATCATACAACATACATACACTCAATCTATGTTCCTTATTCGTTCCGTCAGTTGTCATACATCATACATTCATACTGATAATAATAATTATTATTATCTTCATCATCATTCGTTCATTCATTCATTTCTCCGTTCATTACTCTTCATCACTCGAATCTTGTCTCCTGCAATATCCCCGACTAATGCCCGAAGACTTATACTGTGCACGGGCCTGATAAACAAACCCCCGACTCATGTCCGAAGACTGACACGGTACCGGGGTACGCGACATAGATCTCATCATCTGTTTTGTCTCATGCAATATCCCCGACTCATATCCGAAGACTGATACTATGCCGGGGTCTGATAAACAAACCCTCGACTCATGTCCGAAGACTGACACAATACCGGGGTACGCGACACGGATCTCATCTTCCGTCGCTTTCATGTTCACCATTTGTTATCTCATGTGTTCATTTCGTACTCTATCGTTATCTTTTACTTCGTTACATAATACTTTACGTTCGTTAATTTATTCGTTCATACATCACACCACGTAAAGTCATACATAATGTATTATAAAACATAATACGTACGTTTTGAAAACTCTTTGACGAAGAAAGATAACACATCACACACACACACATATACATCATAATAAGGCCTATCTCCCTATTTTACCCCTTAAAACCACTTAGAAAATCCTAAGTCCAAATTAGGCGCATGGGACATTCTAGGCACATGAGCATAAAAATTCTAAGTAAATCAGTCTGGGTGCATGGGCACTATTTGGGCGTTTCTGCCCTGTTCAGGCACTTTGCCACTATGCAGGCGCATGGACACTTAGCCGTTTTGGCAACTTGGGCGCATGGACACTATTTGGGCGTCTGAGCTTACACTTTGATTATTAACACTTAGGCGCATAGGGTTTGGGCGGTTGGGCATACTTAGGCAGTTGGTCGTTGGGCGCATGGGAACACTGTTTAGGCGCATGACCAACATGCTGGGCGCATGGGCCACTGTTCATGTGCATCAGAACACTCTGAAATGTTTTCTATGCTATTGGCATCACCCGATTATCATTCTAAAAATACCCAAGCATAGATCTAACATACTAAGGGCACCTAAGCATGCTAAACATCAACTTAGAGTATAAGTAAATAAAAATGAAAAGAGAACTGGGAACTTGATTTGAGATGATTGAGAAATGATTGTATATCTTCTTGAAATGCTTGTTTTTGCATGACTTGCGTTTTTAAAATGAGAAATGATAGGAACTGATGTTGTTATCTGATTTACATCTTATTTTTAATGATATGCTTGGTAGACTCAGTCTGAAGAATAAAATAAATATTTGCTTAAGAATGTTTGGATTTACACGATCATTTTGGCCTGCACAAAAACTGAGTCCCGACAAAAATTGGATTGAGAATTGATCTTTCACCCACCATGGTACAAATATTATAAGCCATATCTTTGTGCCTTGATTGGTGTATTTATGTGTCTTTTTTCTGTGCTTATCTCCTCTGCTGTATGATAGTACTGACCTGGAGTGATTATCTCCTTGCTGTACGGTAGTACCAACCTGGAGCTCTCATCGGCACATGATTAAATAGTCATCTCCTTTGTTATACGTGAGTATAGACCTGGAGCTCTCACCATCTTAATCTATGTTGTGTCAAATCATCTAAATGATGAATTCACCACAAAATGCAATATTTTGTTGATAATCACTTACACACTCATGCACAAGCCTTGTTCTATAAAGATCGTAACAAAATTCAAGAAATCCTGATGTTGGGTGAGGGTTTTTGCCAAATGATTGTGGGGTCCTAATATTCTAAAGCATCTAATCGAACCTTAACAAATCATATGTTGTTTGTTGAAAAAGATAAGGCATGGGTTTAAGTGGAAAAACATATCAGCAATCATTATTGATCTGTTTAAGAATTTCAAAATTCATTCAAAGACTGTGATTATATTCAGTTATCAGTGTGATCTCATTGCTTGTCAATGTTTAAATTCATCTTTTGCTAAATATAAAACTTACAATATACCCTAAATCATTTAATAAATTAATAATCTATTTAATATTTACAAATTTTCCATGATGGATATGAGGTTTAAAGAAAGAGTGATGCACCCAAAACAACCTAAGTCCTTCTTGCATGCATGAACTTAGCATTTAGTAGATAAGTTGCTTCGGAAGTTTCATACCCTGCACTAGAAAATATTCTAAGTATGAAATAATCCGAAGCCAATACCAATATCTTCCGAAGCCAAAAGTGAAGTCTTATGAGTCTTCAAAAACAAAGTCTTCCCAAGCCAATGAAGTGGAGACAGATTTCTTCCGAAGACTTTGAAGAACATGATTTCCCTGATGTACTTTTGCATAAAGCTGAACCACTTTTCACTGCAACTCTGAAGACTCACCAACTTATACAAGTTGGTGAAAGGTCCATGTTTTTTGCAACTGTACATTGAGGTCTTGAGTCTGTAACTTTCTACTTTATATACTTTTATTCTTTTTGTAATATATTAGGATGTGAGATATGGCATGTCATAGTAACTAGTCAAAAGGTAAATTGCCTTTTGACTTAACATTTATATTGTTGTCTAGATTAATCAGCTGGCCTTCAAAGTATGGTTGGCTGTAGGATGTAGTATAAAGTATCTCAGGTCCTTTTATCTTTCTTTATGCTTTGTAACACTTGAAAAAAAACTTGAGAGCAATATAAAACATTCTTGAAAACCATATACTTTGTTATTTGTTCTTAAGTTTCTGTCTCATAATTTACTTGTGTTCTTAGTATCATAAACAATTTTCTTGGTTCCCTATTTGATATGTTAAGTGTTTAACACTCTCCTCATTGTGTGACTGTTGTATTGACTATCCCTTAACCAGTCCTAAAATTGGTATCAAAGCATTCCAGGCTCTTGATTGTAAGATCTCACCATCTTAGATCCCTTAGTCTCACAAAATACTTAACATCTCAAATGCCAGCTCTCACTAAAGCTGATATGGAAACCGGAACAATGACAAAGTCCCTACTAATCACCCCTGGAGACTTTGATACTTGGTGCCAAAGAATGGAAGGTTTCATCTAGTCTCAAGACTCCAGGATGTGGGAGTCTGTTGTCTCAGGACCTCACATACCAAGCACCCCTTCAGCTGCTGCTTAGGATGGTATGATACCAAAGGTGCCAGCTGACTTTTCTGAAGAAGACAAAGAAGAATATTGACATAGATCAGAAAGCCATGACTGTGCTCCAAACTGCTCTACAAACTCCATATACAAGGGCTTTAAGAATTGCAAAACTGCTAAGAAACTATGGGATGCACTGAAGCTCATGTATGAGGGGTCTAATGAAGCAAAAGAGAACAAGAAGGACCTCTTGAAGCAGCAGTTTAAGAATTTCACCTTCAATACAAGTGAAACCATGACTCAACAATACTCCAGGTATGTTGAAATTATGGATACTCTAATGGATGTTGGATTAACTCTTGAAAACGGGGACATTGTAAGAAAGTTCATGTCCTCTCTTCCTAGACAATAGGCACATTATTGTGTTGTTATCAAGAGAACTGAAACCCTGTACCAACCGGTTATTTTTCTTTGAAGCCGACAAAAGAAAGAAAGAAATAAAGTCCAAAGTTGAGGGACCAAACTTGCCAAAACAGGAGAAGGTTGGATGAGTGGGGGTATAAAAGGGGGAGGGCAGCCCATTCTCCTCTCATTCTCCCCCTTTCATTCGGTTCTAGAGAGAAGGAGAAGAGAGAAGAGCAAAGCTAGGGTTTTGAAGGATTCAAGGTGCTAAAGTCGAGGATAGCGAGTTTGTGTGAAGCTTTAATCGTAGAGGTCTTTAATGTGAGTTCTAGGACCCCTCTTTTACATGTTTTTAACTGATTTGGGGCTGGAACACATCTAAAAACCCGTTTTTGAAGTGTGTGTGTTGAACCCGTGTGTATGTGTTTGTGTGTGATTCAGGTGGGGTTTGATTTCAGGCTTGTGTGTGCTAGAATGATGTTGTGGTAGGTGTTTCTAAGGTTTAGGATGGTTTATTTGAGCCTAGAACAGGTTTGGGAGAGCTTGGAGGCCAAAAATGGCAGTTTGGGTTCGGGATGAACTGCATGATGCATCAGTTAGGGCTAGGCGACCGAATGGCATGAGATTGGAGGCCATACAGCTGAAAGGCATGTGACTGAGGCCCATGCACACGAAAGCCATGCGACTGAGTTCCATACGCATGGAAGTCATACGACTGAAGTTCATGCGCCTTTAAGGTGTGCGATTGAAGGTTATACGACTGAAGTCCATGCACCTAGAGGCCATGCGACTGAGGTTCATATGCACGAAGGGTATTGTTAGGATCGGGTATTTGACCAAACACCAACTGATTAACGTGTTAAACCAAACCAAATAGTGCGGAATCCTATTTGATTGGCGATCCAATCAGTGACAACGCACGTAGACATAATAATGTATTGAATCTAACGTCAAGACTCGATTAGAATTGATCTACAGTGTTCTATGAAGTTGGAGTACGAACTTAGAGGCTTCTAGACGGCTAGGGTACGTCTGGAGTCGAAGTGGATTGAATGCTTATGTTTTTCCACGAATTAGGTGGTATTTATAGGTTAGGCTTGCTCATTCGGGCGACTGCACCATTAGCATGGTTCATTCATGCGATTGAGCCATGCGGTTGATCCATTCGCATAACTGAGTGTTCATTCGTGCGACTGAGTCAGACGCATGAAGTTGTTCAGGCGTATTAGCTATTTAGGTGCATGGACACTCAGTTGCATGGCCATTCGGACACATGACCACTGTTGGGGCGCATGGTCCAGTCGGACGCATGAGAACTTCACTTCACCAAGTTTGAATGCATTCAATATTATAACATTATGCATAACAATTCAAACAATCACAAACCTATATAATCCAGTCAATATGCATTAAACAACTCATTAATGAAATATTAAACATGATAGACACAACCAAACATTTTATACCCAATAATTACATAAGTGTAAGACATATTACATTCAGATCAAGATCTAGGTACATATATGTATCAACAAACTCCCCCTTGGACCTAGATCTATCTATCATCTAACATCTTTCATGATTTCCTCAAACTTCTTGTACTTAGCTTCTTTGGTGACTCCTGTGTTTATCTCAAAAGCAAAACAGAGTCTTATCACTTTCTGGAACTGTAAAGCTTGTACAATATCCTGTGGGTCGTAGAACCGTGGCCACTTGTGTAAAGTATAAACATCTTGTGCTGACAAGTTGGTGAGCCACATCGGGTCAAACACCCTTATGGTTTCCATTGTGCCATTCCTGTTCAAGACTATTATAGCCTCTCCCATTCTCCAATCATAGTACCACCATTTGAAGTGGAGTGAAGTCCTGAGGCATCTCACGTAGTGGGATTTTTGACATTGTACGTGGTGGACTCCACTTCAGCACTACTCTAGATTTGCCAGTTATGGCATCAACCTCAGATCTTCTGATGTACCTCGTTGGTTTTTGAGGTTTGAAGTTGACCCATCTGGTGTGGTACTCCCTTTTTAGAGCAGCTTCAAACCAGCCTGACATCTTACGAGGGTCAGCATATAGCAAGTTTAACTTTGCTAACTGGTTGAGCTCAAAACCTGGAAGAGTCTTCAGATCGTGTGGAAATCTGAAGTACTCTATTCCTTTCTCATGTTTAACCGCGTAAATGTTGAGGTCTGCAAAATGTGCCCACGCTATGATTATACCTACCACCTTTTGATGTTTCTTGACCTTATATAGTTTGGTGTAGACAGTTGACGTTGTAGTGCTGCGTTGGGCTCTGATTTCTTCAAAACATGTTGCCCATTCAGCCTTTTTGATGTTGACTTCTGCGTCTGAGGCTTGGGCCTTCTCTTTATCCTTTTCTGACTCTTTCTCCATTTTATCCAGAGTCTTAAAAGTGTCACTGACAAGAGTTTCTCCCAGATTAGGAATGACATTTCCCTCATTGACAGTGTACTCTGGATAGGGTTGTATAGTGACATCTTCAATCTCGATCTCATCGACATCCTGAAGCTCATCGTCACCTTTTGCACAGTTGGAGCATCTTTCACAATCTCATCAGGATTGAGTCGGAACATTTCAGCCAGTTGCTCGTCGGTGAGATCATGAATTATTTATCCTTCTTCAGGAGTGTAATTCATCGATCTCCTGACAATCCCCTGCAGATCAAGAATCATTGTGAGTTGAGTCTTGATCTGTTGGAGGAGAGTAACATCATATTCATCTCCTTGAAAATGGGATCTGCTTGATTTAAAACATGTAACATATCAATCATTTAGTCAACAAACAGAATAGTAAACATTAATAATAACCAAAAACATTAATTACATTATTAGATACAATATTCAAATACACATAGTTTAAATAACATAAACAACTATGCATTACTCTTGTCTTGAATAGCTGATGTGTTAGTAGGATCAGCAGAAGATGATGGGGCTCCTTGGTCTTGATTTTTCTTTGTGCGCCTCTCTTGACCTTGAGCTGATTAGATGCAGCTGCATCTCTTTCTTCATCATCATCATCATCATGATCGACATTATCACCTGCATCAGTGTCATCCCCTTCATCACCACAGTCATCATCATCATCATCATCATTGTCATCATTATCACTGTCATCATCATCACCATTATCTCCATCTCCTTCTCGAATCTTTAGGGGCTCATCTTTGGATCCCTTCAGTCTCAGCATAAGCTTCTTGTTTTGGGCCTCTAAATATTGTATCCTCTGTACTGAGGATGTATGCATCTCTCTCAGCTCTGTGATCTCTTGGCTCTGGCCTCTCTATACTTTGGGCTTGGGATGCATTAAGCTCCATCAGCTGATAAGCTGAGAGGCTCGCTGTTCATCCATCGCCAGCAGCTTCAACACTAACCTGTTAAGGTTAGCCAACTGCTCCTCCAACCCAACAGATGGGTAAGAGGATCCAAAAACAGGTGGGACCTGTGAGGAGGTCCCAACTCCATGGCCTGTGGTTGTGGTAGTGGATGTAGAGAAGATTGGGGTTGGTATTGATATGGATGGTTGTGGATGAGCTGTAGTGGTGGTGGATGGGAAGTGTGTATCTGGTGGAGTAGGTGTGGAAGTGGTGTATGAGCTGGTGGTAGTGGTGGGTGGAATGGTGGTAGTGGTGGTAGTGGATGTAGTGGTAGTGGTGGTAGGTGGAATGGTGGTAGCTGTGGTGGTGGTTGTGGTGGTGATAAAGGTGATTCTGCGTTTCTTCCTGTTCAAGCGATGGGGCTGAACCATCCTCTTCTTCCTCGATCCAGTCGAGGAGGATGCTCCCCCTAGAGCGCGGCCTGGCAGATCAGGAGTATAAGTAGGATCATCAGTAGTCTCTCCCAATCCGCCTGGGCGTTCACCAACCACCCGGAGCCCTCGTTCTGTGGGAATGACTTTACTTCCCACAGTCCGAGTCAGAGCCTCCGCATCTGACTCCTCCTCTTCCTCACAGGCATGAAATCCTGGTGGAACCCAGCATTCTCCACTCCATCTCCAGTGGGGGCAGATGCTGGAGGTGTAATATCAACAGTGGGGCCCCTTTGTTGAGTGGGTCCTACATCTCCAGCATCCCCGCTATCATCGTCATCAGAGTCATGCTCTGGGAGCAGTAGCTGCTCGTCGTCGGAGTCGCTGTCTGTGTGACGCCACTTACGTCTCCCTGGCGCCACATAACTCTCATTGGCCAGATGGTCTATCAGTCTCTTCACCTGGGGCTTTACTTGCTTTCCCCGGTAGACTCTCATACGACCCAGGGTCGTATCATCCATGATCTCTAAAACCACAGGATCGTGGCTTTCCTTGGGAAGCGATGGCAGCTTCTCATTGAAAATCAGCTGCAAGAATCTGGGGTACATGCAAAAACCCTCCTTACCCTTTGCCTCCAGATCCTCCACAAGGTAAGAGAAGATCATGCTCAAGAAGCTGAAAGGGTAGTTCAGCACCAGTGCCACATAGGCATTCTGGATCTGGTCTGAAAGATCATTAAACCCACCTCTTCTGGAAGCGATGCACTTCAATATGACATGTGCCAAGTACTTGTACTGGGGACAAAGGTTGCTCTTATTGAGCACACCTGAGTTGATGTCCCCAGCGTACTTAATCCTTAGAAAGCATCCTCTTACCGTCAGTGGATGTAGCTTGGTGGGATGATCAGTATCGTCCCCCAGCTCAAGTACTCTCTGAATATCGGTAGCAGTGATCTCGATAGCCATCCCACAGATAGAGCTTCGTATGCTATACGGCGTTTGTGATCGATCAACAGAAGCATTCTCCCAAAATTCCTGGTGTAAAGACCTGTAGGGAGTGCAAGGAGTAGAAATGGCCTTGTGGATCTTTGATCGCCTAAGAAATGCGATGATCTCTGTAAACTCGGCGCCATTCTGAGTAGTATGGTCTAGATGAGCACATATGTTGTGCTTAGGGTTGATTGACCATCTAGCAGCCATCAATCTGAAACACAAGACACATAATCATTAGATACTCACATAACACATACCTGTTCTATGTAACTTGATAACATTCATTCTGATTCATTCATGCGAATGAATTTTGCGACTGAATTCAATCGGCTATTCTAACATGCGACTGGGCTCATTCGGGTGAATGAACATGCAACTTAGTTCAATCGGTTGGCGGAGCCTACGATTGATTCAGTCGGCCAACTGAGCTCATTCGTATGTCACATTCGGCCGATTGAGCTATTCGGCCGGCTCAATCGTGCGACTGGAGTTCATCCAGACGACCATCGCATGAACCCACTATTTGATCGACTGAGGTTCGAATCTTGACCAATTCATGAAATTAAACGTGGTTTAATGGTTCTTTAGACTCGCAATCTCTTAACTAATAACCTATTAAACTTAGTTTTAACATTCTACTTAGTTTCAGTAGGTTATTTGGTCAATTAAAGATTCGGTTCTTGTTTCAATCGACCATTACACATTAGGGCACCATTTCTCCTGATTTCTATGAGATTTCATCTCAAAATACCTGCATGGATGCAAACACACTTCAGAAGATCAAGAAGGAAGTATATTCGAGGTCTGGAGAAATTTGGGCAGAGTAACGGTATGATGTACGATTCAAGGGTGATTGGGAGTGGTGAGAAGAGTGCGATCGACTGTGTTCCTTTATATACTGAATCTGAGTTCAATCGGCCGACTGGACTCATTCGCTCAGTTCATTCGGGCGAATGAAGCTCAGTCGGGCGATTGACTCAGTCGATCACCTTCAGTCGGCCGACTGAAGCTTAGTCGGTCGAATGACTCATTCGCACACTCCCATTCGGTCGAATGGCTCATTCGGATAAGTCATTTAGGTGAATGGTTCATACTCATGTCCATTCGGCTATAAAGACATGAGTATTATCCATTCGTACGGTTGGTCCATACTCATGGTCCAGTCGTGCGAATGGGTCATACTCTTGAAATTTTTCTGACTTTATGACCATTTGACATTTAAAACCTTTTAAACTGTTGAATTAACATTATGATCATTTTCTCATCTCAGACATGATCATTTTAACTTGAAAAACTTTGATCACCTCAGACGTGATCCTTTTAAACAATTTGTCACCTCAGATGTGACCCAATTGTTGTTTGAAAGCACTTGTGGTCACCTCAGACATGACCTTTTAGATGATAAGTCCCTTATCAACTTCCATGACATAGTCCGATACTAACATACATAATTTGACAAAATTTGTACAGAAATAAAAGAAATAATACTGAAAACTTAAACAAACTAAGACATATTTTGTGTTTTATGAGAGTTAATTTCTAAGATGTAGTTCTAAGGAATAATTATTCTGAGAGAGCAACCTCAACCATTTAACCATTCATGGATCAATTTAAGTTGGAATCATACAAGATATTCAAATCATTCAGGACAAGTTATTTAAAAACAACTTTGATGCTTTTTCCTTGTTTTTATCTGGAGTCATTTAGCAAATTTAGGAAATCATACTAGTACTCTTAGGTCCCCACATTGATTTGAACTTTCAAGAATTGTAGCCACATTGATTGTCAGTATACTTGTCCTCTTAAATCCATACACAGACTTTTAACATAGTTTGGTGATCGTTTTAAGGTTTGTTTATTTCAACAAGCATTTGTGGATCCACACTCATATGGTAATCAACATTACTCATGAGATTTTGAGCGGCTTAGGGTAGTGTTCAAGAAGCGACTATTCATAGAATTTTCAAAGAGAAGCCAATCCTCAGGTCAGTGCCATCGCACAACAGAGAGGCGGCAAACAACAATGAGTTGTAGAATATATAGGTTGTTACCTCAGTCAGTGCCACCGCACAACAGAGAGGCACATAATCTATCTTCTGTTTTAGCAGTTTTTCTTCTTTTAGCACAAACCACAACAACCTAGGTGTCAGTTGATTGTATTTGCATTTTTCATGTGCTTTTGCTCATGCTTTGGTCTTACACACACTTTGTGTGTTTATTTTGCTCGTCACCCCTTATTAGAATCTTGTTGATTGTGTTTTAAACAGGGATAAGGTGTTACCCACAGTAGTCAAAATTTAGTTAATTTGAGATCACCAAAAAGGTCTAGTATCTATTGTGTGAATCTACCGAAATATCACTGTGGTCTAGCAACCTCTAGGTCTAATTCTTGTGTACCTTAGTAGTTGTTGGACCAAAAGAACCAATGAGCCAAGATCAGAAAACCTCTAAGTCCCACACGGTATCACAACAACTGCTGAAAGCCTCATCAGTAGTTTGACAAGTGCTGAAGACTTCAACAGCTGAAGATCAAGTGCTGAAGAACCTTAACAGCTGAAAGACCAAAGTACTGAAGTACAACAGCTGAAGAGTTCACAAGTGCTGAAGATCAACAACTGATGTACAAAGTCTGAAGACAAAGACTGAAGACATCAGCTGATGATATCTACTGAAGTCATCAGCTGATGAAACACCTGAAGGTCAAAGTCTGAAGATCAAGTACTGAAGCCTCAGTAGTTTGTCACAACTGCTGAAGAGTACTTCTTCAGTAGTTGTGATATCAGTAGTTTTATATTTCTAGTTTCAGTAGTTTTATATTTTGTACTTAACATGCTGATATGTTCTCAGTAGTTGTGAACATTCAGTAGTTTGTTAAGAATTAGTTATTTTGTATTAGATCTGCCAGTTGTCACTTTCCGTGATAACAGCAGTGATGTTGCACTCTATATAAGGAGTGACAACTTATTGTAACCAGTGATGAAATGAGTAGTGAATGGAATGAATGATTGATTGATTAGAAATATTCTACATCTATAAACATTCCTAGAAATCAGAAATACATATTCTCTCCCTATAACCGTATGCGGTCTTAATGCTTACAAATATCGATTGCTTGCTACAATTTGTCTAATTCGTGTTTGTATTCCGCTGCTTTATATTCTGATACATCAAACTTGTGATCACTGATCCTGTCAAATGGTATCAGAGCAGGTTAATCATTGATCGATCTAATAATTGATCATTGAAACTGCTATTCAAGATCCAAGTTTGATTGAATTAGCTTTTGTTTTTGCAAGAAACGGTTATAGAGATTGAATTTTCTGTATTTCTGCTCATTCATCCTGAGATCTTTTCTTGGTTCTCATTGAGTTTGTTGTGGTTTGTCTAAAACTTTTTAAAACTTGAACTAAACTGTTTTTGAACTGAAAATGACCACTCCCTCCAATGATCCTCACAATACTGGTTCCTCAACCAAGCCTCCTATGCTGGTTAGGAATGAGTATAACATATGGCAAAGACGTATGCTCCATCACCTGTCTGTTAACAGCGCAGGGTGTTGGACATCAGTGGTACATGGTCCACACAAGCCTATGGTGAATAACCGGAAACCAATCAAATGGTTCCGAAGAGGAGGGAGCAATACTCAGATGAGGATAAGAAGTTGCTTGAGATTGATGCAAAAGCCCATGGAATTCTGGCCATGGCTTTGCTCAATGAAATCTATTCTGGGCTAATGCATCATGAAACTGCCCATGACCTCTGGATTGCTTTGAAAGAACAATTTGGAGGAACAGATGAGGTCTTGGCAAATAATAGAGAAATTCTTGCCCAACAATATGAGACATTCTCTCATAGAAAGGGTGAGACACTGACTCAACAATATGAGCGGTTTTCTTGTTTGATATCTGAACTAAAAATGGTCAAACTTGAATACACCAATATTCAGATGAATAACAGATTTCTCAGATCACTGCCTGAGAGATGGGACACATATACTATTGTCCTACGCTCCAGTGCAAGTTTGGACAAACTATCTCTCACCCAACTCCATGGGAAATTGCTCACTTTTGAGAGAGAGATAGAACAGAAGAGAAAGCTGTCTTCATCTGGAAAGCTCACTGAAGACTTTATACAAGGCAACACTGCCTTGGTGGGTCATGAGTCAGAATATGCTTCATCTGAATGCCAGTATGATGAGCATATTAATTTCTCTTCGAGCACTTCTGATTCTGCATTTGTAAGTGTTGATGGTCAGTTCACTGGGTGTAATAATGACAATCTATGTTTCATTATGGATGATCTCAAGGGGATTGCTGATGATGACTTAGAAGAGATGGATATTTTGAGCCAAATGGCCTTGATAAATATCAGATCTCAGAAGTTCTACAAAAGAACTGGAAGAAAATTCCCAGGACTCTCTGGCAAAACCAAAGTTGGTTTTGACAAGAGCAAGTTGAGGTGTCACAAATGCCAACGGCTTGGACACTTTGCAAGAGAGTGTAGATCAACTGGATCAAACTCTACTGCACCCTTGTGACTTTTCCTGGCAATGGTCAACAACACAGAGGGCAACATCCTGTCACATCTAGTCATCATCCTCAACAACAATCTCCGGCATATTTGTTCCTCAGGGTCAAATGCCATATCAGTACCCTTGTTATTACATGCCACAGTCAAATCAAGTTCAAGTTCCTATGACACCACAACCTCATGCATTACCAGAACCTCAGCCTTCCCTATCTCATCAACAACCTTCATCTCAACAACACAGCTTCTTCACCCCAGGAGTTGTTGACTGGAGCAGTTTACCAGATGACTTGTCTGGTCATGATCAACTGTTCTCAGGTGCTGGTCAACATGGTGGTGACAGTCCCTTTGGGAATCTAGCTCTTATGGCTTTGGAGTCTGCTGATACTTCATCTTCCAATGCCTCTACACCTCAGGTATCACAGGTATCCTCTGAGGCAAAAGCCAAATTATGTTCTGAACCATGCATAGCAGCATTTGCTTCCATTAGAGAAGCAAATGTAGCTTTAATTAATAAGAACATTGAGCTAGAACAAATAATTTCCAAAAACAAAGCTGAGTTTGAGTTTGTGCTCAAAGATAAAAATGATGAGGTTTATAAACTGAATTGCAAATAATTGATGATAAGGCTAGAGAAGATGTACTTCTAGAGAAGTACAAAGATCTCAAAGAAACCCTTGCAGTTACCCAGGTCGAGTGTGATAGATGGGTACAATCATGCAAAGGTTTTGAAATGCTTCTTAGTAAGCAATCTGCTTCAAATGTGAAGTTTGGCATTGGCTACAATCACACTGCTCCACCTACAGATTTTACCCCAAGAGCAGAGGTAGAATCTGATGGTGAGAGTGATAACCAATCCATCAATCATGTGATCTACCTTCTGATACAGCACAATCAGAAGTAGCAGTCAGCATCAAGTCCTCCTTGAACTATCAGCTGATGTTGATGGTCCAAATGCTGACATTCACATGATCAATAAGTTGATCAACTCAGGAGTTAATCCTGAAGGTCCTGAAAGGACTGGAGAGCAGGATTTAACACCTGAAGTTCAAACTTCAACTGCTGTCAGCACTGAAGAGAAGAAAACTGGCAGTAGAAAGAGTTTGAAGACTACTAAAGAGGTTGTCAAGAAAGCAACCAATGCTTCCAAAGCATTGAAGAACAAGTCTTTGTTGCTTCACCATCTTTAGTTGATGATCAACCTAAGATGAAGAAGAAACCATGTGAAGTATGTGGTTTGTTCAATCATCTTACAGATGATTGTTGGTACAAAAGAGGTTCCAAACTCAAACAAAAAGAAGAAATTAATGAGAAAATGGTAAAAATGAAAACTGGTTTGAGACCACATTTGTATCAGCAACATCAAATCCTGTAACCCTTAAGTCCTTAAAGAAATCCAAAAAGGAAGGAGTTAAACAGGTGACAGCTGAGGGTGCTCAAAAGAAGAAGGTGCAACATAGGACCTTATCTAACTCCACTAGCAATGTGTCTGATGAGCTGAAAGCTTTATCACAAAATCAGACACAGCTGGTGATGATGGTACAACATCTGTTGGGTAGAGTTAACCAACTAGATTCTCCTATGTTGAAACCACAGAAAAGGAGGTCTAAGCCAAAGGACTCCTCTTCTACACCATCTTCTTCTTCTCAGGCTGTTGTTACAAATAAACATGTTAGTTTACCATCTATTGATGAGACCAGGCCCAAAACCAAAAAGGTTTGGGTCTCTAAAACTAACTGATTGTTTATTATTGCAGGGTTCTTCAACATGCCAAAGTAGCATCTGGTATGTAGACAGTGGGGGATCTATGCACATGACTGGGAACATCTCTCTTCTTCATGACTACTCTCAAGGAAAGAAGGGATTTGTCTCTTTTGGCAATGATGCTAGGGGTTACATCATCGGTAAGGGCTTTGTCTCCAATGGGAAATCAAATTTGATGATGTTAATCATGTGGAAAATCTCAAGTACAACCTCTTGAGTGTCAGTCAAATGTGTGATAAAGGCCATGTTGCCCTTTCACAAGTCAAAACTGTAGGATTCTGTCATCCAAAGTTTTGCACTTGATTGACAAGGTGTTGGATGATCACACTCTCCTGAAAGCCAACAGGACAGGAAGAGTGTATGCCTTAGATCTCTCTAAGAAGATAGATCTCAAAGGCAATCCTTGCCTATTTTCCAAAGCCTCTTCTCAAGAATCTAAACTGTGGCACAGGAGGCTTGGTCATGTTAATCTTAAAACATGAATCAGCTTAGCCACAAGAGTTTAGTCAGAGGCTTACCAATAAAGGAGTTCCACTGTGATGAAACCTGCTGCTTGTTTAAAAGGAAAACAGCACAAGGTCTCATTCCTCCTATTGAAGTGTCCAAGTCCACTGCCTGCTTGCAATTACTGCATATGGATCTATTTGGTCCTGTGAGAGTAATGAGCATGGCAAAGAAGAAATACTGTCTGGTAATTGTGGATGATTACTCCAGATTTGTATGGACTTTCTTTCTACATTCAAAGGATGAGGCTGCTCAGAAGATTATCCACTTTGTGTGTACATTGAGAAGCAGTATTCCCTTCCAGTCAAGTGTATTAGGAGTGATAATGGAACTGAGTTCAGAAATCATACACTTGATGACTTCTATCTTTCAAAGGGAATCAAAAGGCAGTTCAGCATTCCAAGGACTCCAGAACAAAATGGAGTAGTGGAGAGAAAGAACAGGACCCTCATTGAAGCTGCAAGGTCCATGCTGGCTGACTCAGGTTTGCCATTGACCTTTTGGGCCGAAGCTGTCAACACAGCTTGTTATGTGCAAAATAGAGTTTTAGTAAATCAGAGGTTGATGAAGACTCCATATGAAGTTCTCCATCATTTGGCTCCTCTGATTTCATTTTTCAAAGCATTTGGGTGTCCCTGTTTATTCTCAACACAAAGGATCAACTCCACAATTTGATCCTAAGGTGGATGCAGGATACTTTGTTGGTTATTCATCTACTTGCAAGGCATACAGAGTCTTCAACTGCAGAACAAAGATGGTTGAAGAAACTCTACATGTTAAGTTTAATGAATCTCCAAAGGACAAGATTCCACAAAGTCCTGTGGAGTTATTTGATTTGGACATACTGCAATATGTTCCTTATCAAACTCCTGCTGTTGCTCCTGTCAACAGTTCACCACCTGGTGGTACTGTGATGATGATGATGTGCAGTACTCACCTCTTCAGGTTTAGTGATCAGCTGCCTGACTCAACTAGACCTGATGTTCCTGTAGCGCCAGTAGCACCATCCACAACAAATGCTGATGAGATTTCTTCGACTTCAACTTCCTTTGAATTACCATCCACTGATTGGTTTCAAGGAAATGATTCACCATCACCATCTGTTGCTGCTGAACCGGCTACAAACACTTGCACAGATCTCATTGTGTATCAAGATCTGAAGAATCACCCTATGTCTCAAATCATTGGTGATATCACTGCTGGAGTATCAACAAGAAGTCAATTGTCAAATTTCTGCTTCTATGCTCTCTTCATCAGTCAGCAAGAGCCAAAGAATTATCACATTGCTTTAAAGGACAATGGATGGGTTGATGCCATGCAGCTTGAGCTTCTTCAGTTCAAGAAACAGCAAGTGTGGGAACTGGTTCCTCTACCTCCAGGTAAGTGTGCAATAGGCACTAAATGGGTGTTTAGGAACAAAACTGATGAAAATGGGCTTATTGTTAAGAACAAGGCCAGACTGGTTGTTCAGGGGTTTGCACAAAGAAGGTATTGATTATGATGAAACCTTTGCCCCTGTAGCCAGACTGGAAGCAATTCGATTGTTTTTAGCTTATGCTGCTTATCAAAACTTAAAGTCTTTCAAATGGATGTCAAAAGTGCATTTTTGTATGGAAAAGTTAAAGAAGAGGTTTATGTATGTCAACCTCCAGGCTTTGAGGACAATAAACATCCTAATTGGGTGTATAAGCTTGATAAAGCTCTTTATGGGTTAAAACAAGCTCCCAGAGCCTGGTATGAGACATTATCAAACTTTCTTCTGGAAAACAATTTCACTAGAGGCTCCATAGACAAGACTTTATTCATTAAGAAAGCTGGGCAGCATAATCTACTTGTTCAAATTTATGTAGATGATATCATTTTTGCATCCTCTGATCCAAAGTTGTGTGATGCCTTTACAAAGTTGATGCAACAGAAGTTTGAAATGAGTGCCATGGGAGAATTACAGTTCTTTTGGGGTTGCAAATCAAACAAAAGGCTGATGGAATTTTTATTCATCAATCCAAATATACAAAAGATCTTTTGCAAAAGTTTGATTTACAAAACTGTAAGCCTGTTCTACTCCCATGAGCACACCACACAACTGGACTCAGATCAGAAAGGTAAAGTGGTTGATGAAACACTTTACAGATGTATGATTGGGTCCTTGATGTATTTAACAGCTTCTAGACCAGATATTATGTTTGCTACATGTGTTTGTGCTAGATTTCAGGCTGCACCTAAAGAGTCTCATCTGATTGCAGTCAAGAGGATCTTTAGATATCTGCAAGGCACTCCATCTCTAGGTTTATGGTATTCTACCGAACATTCTGGTAAATTAGTTGCTTTTTCTGACAGTGACTATGCAGGGTGTAAGTTGACCAGGAAATCAACTTCTGGTGGATGTCAATTCCTAGGCAACTGCTTGATTTCTTGGCAGAGCAAGAAACAGACCTCAGTTGCTACATCCACTGCGGAAGCAGAGTACATTGCTGCTGCAAGCTGTACATCTCAGGTACTCTGGCTTCAAAACCAACTTTTGGATTATGGCATTACAGAGACTAAGACTCCATTGTTAATGGATAGTGCTTCAGCTCTTTGCATTGTCAAAAATCCAGTCCAGCACTCTAGGACCAAACATATAGAGATCAGACATCTTTATAAGGGATTGTTTTGAAAAAGGTCTGATTGATCCTAAGTTTGTGCCTAGTGCTGATGAGCTTGCAGACATTTTTACTAAGCCTTTGGATAGTTCAACTTTCCAAAACTGGTGTTAAGGCTTGGTATGCTGCAGCTAGAATAGGTGACAACTACTGATGATCTCAGTAATTCATACTGATGATCATGAGTACCCTGTCACATATAAGTACTGATGAGCTCTTTTAACCTCAGTAGTTTTTATAACTACTGAAGGCTAAATGTCTCACAAGTACTGAAGTACTTCATCTGTTCGAAACTACTGAGTAGTTACAACTACTGATGCAGTCATAACTACTGCAATCAGTAAAAACAGATAAGTACTGATGTCCTATGAAACAACTGAAATCAGCCATAAAGACTGATGAATGTGTTGAGGACAGTTTGAAACAGCTGAAAAGCTAAGAATTGACGAAAACAGCTGAAGAGAACTTTCTCTTCAGTCGTTTGTACAACTGCTGTTTCATTTTAAACAACTGAAGCAAAACCACGTCTTCAGTAGTTTTATAACTACTGATGACTAATACCAAGTCTTCAGTTGTTTACAACAGCTGATGACAAAACCACTGTCTTCAGTAGTTTCATAACTACTGATGACAAACACCATGTCCTCAGTTGTTTCAATCATCTGAAGTCAAAACCACGGTCTTCAGTAGTTTTCTAAACTACTGATGCCTAACACCACGACTTCAGCTGTTTCAACGTCTGAAAGGATAATACCATGTCAACGGTCGTTTAAAACTACTGATGACTAACACACATCCTTCAGTCGTTTCCTCACCCGTACCCTATAAATACCCCTAACCTGAGCTCTCCATGCTTCATCTTCTTCAAACCTAACGTTCCTCTCCAAAACTCCTTCTCCATGGCGTCTATGCAAATTAAACCGCGACACAACTGTGTTGCCTACCTCACAAAATCGCCATCTGGACTAAGTTCGATACTGCTATCGATCTTATGGTTCAGTCCCAATACAACAAGGCATTCCTTCTGAACCCCGTCTTACATGCCGAATCCTTGAACCAATTTTGGATGAACGTTACTGTTACAACTGAGGAGAGCAACACACGATCCCTCCGGTCAGTCGTCAACAACAAAGAAGTAGTCATTACTCCTGCAACAATCCGTAAAATTCTTCAACTGAGTGATGCTACCTCTCCTGCTGGATCCGAAGGGCACCATAGATCTATCATTTGCTCAGCATGGATATCAAGGTGATCTCAGTGCCACCACCATCATGAAGAAACACTTTAATGACGCTGAGCGCCTGATTTTTCACATGGTAAATGTATGTTTGGCCCCTAAGACATCGTCTTGGGATCAAATGTCCACCAAATGGCAGCAGGTAATGTATTCTATCCTTGAGCAACAACCACTAAACTTTTCAGAATTAATATTTTCAGAGCTCAAAGATATGGCTCAAAAACTAACTGCCAACCGTTGGATACTCTATCCACGGTTCATAATGGCCATTATTATAGACCAGCTTAATGCTGAGGGACTTGTTGGCTTGGGAGTCCCTGCTACGGCTGTTCTGCCAGAAGTATACTCCCGGCACAACTCTGACCGGACACTAAAAATGGCTGCCAAGCTGCGAAAACCCACGCAGCTGGAACCCACAGCCACCACCTCCAAATCCAATGTCCCCACCAAACCCACCAAAAGAAACAAAATGGCTACTCAGGGAATTGAGTCCCCTGAGGATGCTCCTGCACCACAAAAGCAGGATATATCCACTAGTCCAAACCCCCTAGTGGATACAATGACTCTTCCAGCCACAGCCGCTCAGGCTTCCTCTCAACAGGAGCCTGCAGCAACCCAAGGGGCACCTACTTATCTGGGATCTTACTCACTTGAGGAGATTGCCATTGAAGAGCACCACCAACCCCAGGTGCACACTGCTTCTAACCCCTTACCCCAAACAACCGCCCCTCACAGCCCAACTTTAATAGTTGCACAAGTGCTGACTCAATTGCACTCCTCACCCCCTCCCCAGAAACCACTTACTACTGGGAATACCTCTACAATTGAGGGGGAGGAACACAGTGCACCTGAGAACCCACAGCACAGGGGTTTCCCAATTCTATCTCCTGGTGTAGACAAGGAGCTTAGAATATCTAGTGAGGCTGCCACCTCCTCTGACTCAGCACATGACCAGAGTGAGGCTGGTAACATTGCTAAGACCTCCCTAGAGGCAACAGCTGATGATGGACATTGTCCTGAGGCTGGAAGTCCCCAGTACCAAGCACAAGGGGCACATGCACCAACTGGTCTACACCCAGTGCATGTAATCCTGCTCTAAGCAGGAGGTCAGGTGATTCAGTATCAACTGATGATGACTTGAGCTCTTCTATGATGTAGTTGCTCAAAACACCATTCTAGAGGATGAGGTTAGCAGACTCAAAGAGCTGCTGGCCAAGATGTCTCAGGATGCAAGTCCATCTGCCACCATCATACACCCACAGATGGCACCTTCCCTTGAAGGTTTCCCAAACACAGAGCCACCCCAAAATCAACCACCTGCTTCTGCTTCAGGCCCTACTTCTCAGGAACAGAACCCTCCTGAGCAAATAGGTGCTGTACTCCAAAATTCCCTCCCTCTCATCACACCCATAATCACTGATATAGTGATCAAAGCCATTGATGAGAGGCTTTCCTCAACTTACAGCCATTGATTGATGCTGCTGTCCAAAGACTCTTTCTGCGGTCCAACCCTTCCTCCAATGCAACCAAAAAGGGGGAGAGTACTGCAGTGAAAGAAAGAAGAGGAAAAGATCCGAGGAAAAGAAGGAAGCGAAGCAAGCCCAAAAGGAGGAGAAAGAACAGCAACCAATGCTCACTATAAGAGAAAGAAAGGTGCTGATGAGCACATTGCTGAAGATAAAGCCTTGGAGCTACTGATAAAAGAGGCTGATGCCGAACACAGCAGATCAATGGACAACATCATTGATCAGCTGTTTAGGCAAGGCCATGACACCAATAAACTTGACTCTGAGATTCGACGACTAGAGATTGAAGAAATCCAGAATAGATGGGCAAGTTATGAAGTGTTAGAAAGAGAAAGGCTTGAAATCATGATCAGATTTATTGCAAAATATCTTGGAAGGTCAATGATCGAAATCAAAGCTTGGTCCAGGGACAGTATCTTGGCAATCACCACCAAGATCTGTTCATCTGAAGATATACTAAGGGGCTTGTTATTGAAGCTTTGAATGAAGCGGGTGCTGGGAGCAGGACTGAGCTAGCCAAGCAATCAAAAGCCACACTCACCTCAAGGATGCTAGAACAGCCTGTCAACATTCCCACACCAAAACCACCCAAAACACAACCCACCAAACCAACTCCCTTACCCTCAAAACCCATAGCCGATGATATACCCTTGAAGAAGAAGAGAAGGATATTGAGGCTAGAAGATGATGACGAAGATGATGAAGACAGGCTGCCGCTCTCAGCTGTGATTCAGTTGCCTAAGGCCACAAGTCACTCCTCAGCAATTACTCCTGAAGTCCAGAGACAAATGGTTAAAGTGAAGCTAGAAGAAGAAGAGCTTCATAAACTGCATGATGAGGAATTGCTGAAGAGAGTTGACAAAGCTTATGCAGCCATCTTCTATCATCAATATGAAGGAGCAAGCCCTCAGACTTTACACTCTCAGGCATACCTTTCAATATCAAAAGGAAAGAGTGAGGATTTGGCCTGATCCCAGGGTCTCTCACAGAATTCATAAGAACAATATACCTCAGAGATACATTGGCCAGGTGAAAAGATCGTAGATGAAGTGATCTCTCTGGTCTTTGTAGTTTCACCTGGGAAATCCTAGAAGACTTCAAGAAGGCCTACAAAGCTAATCTAAACCCTCAGAAGATGCTGGAAAACAAAATAGTGAAAAAGGGGTAGTTTACAAGAGGCTTGAGGAAGTCAGGAAAAATGAGCTCCAGTTGTTCCTAGAGGGTAATCACCCGGATGAGTTTGCTTACAGAATAATAACAACTGTGGAGCTAAAGAATGGGAAACAGGCCAAATACCTGTCTGAGTATATGGGCCTGAATCATTGTTTGAAGGAGGTACTGAAGTGCTAACTATGGAGGAACAAATCACCTTCCTTGAGGCCTACACAAGAGAGTCGTACAGACTCATTATGGGGAAGTAAATCTCATGAATGGGATAACAACTCTGTGTCCAGTTCCCCAAAACAGAGTTCCCATTCATACTCTGCCAAACAAATATTTGAGATTTCTTCCCAGGCCGGAGCTTACATGGGTCATCTTCTCCACTGATCAAGAAGGAAAAGGACCAACATTTTGCCATCAATAAGTGGGAGTATAAATAAGTTAGAGGTTTTGGCTGCATTGGTTCAGGGGGAGTTTGTTGGACAAAAGAACCAATGAGCCAAGATCAGAAAACCTCTAAGTCCCACACGGTATCACAACAACTGCTGAAAGCCTCATCAGTAGTTTGACAAGTGCTGAAGACTTCAACAGCTGAAGATCAAGTGCTGAAGACCTTAACAGCTGAAGACCAAAGTACTGAAGTACACAGCTGAAGAGTTCACAAGTGCTGAAGATCAACAACTGATGTACAAAGTCTGAAGACAAAGACTGAAGACATCAGCTGATGATATCTACTGAAGTCATCAGCTGATGAAACACCTGAAGGTCAAAGTCTGAAGAATTAGTATTTTTGTATTAGATCTGCAAGTTGTCAGACTTTCCGTGTAACAGCAGTGATTGTTGCACTCTATAAAGGAGTGACAACTTATTGTAACCAGTGATGAAAAGAGTAGTTGAATGGAATGAATGATTGATTGATTAGAAATATTCACATCTATAAACATTCTAGAAATCAGAAATACATATTCTCCTATAACCGTATGCGGTCTTAATGCTTACAAATATCGATGCTTGCTACATTTGTCTAATTCGTGTTTGTATTCCGCTGCTATATTCTGATACATCAAATTGTGATCAATGATCTGTCAGTAGTAGCTAGCTTAACTAGTATATCTCCTTTATATGCTCAGACTACACACTTATACTTGAATTTGCATCTTTAAATTTTGATTTTTGAAAGTCCCAAATGGTTTGTACCTATGTACTATCATATTCCACATATTAATCGGTATCACATGTACAATCTTATTATTATCGGCTTGCCTCTCATTTTTCCTCATTTCATACCTATTCTCCCCTAAAATACTAAAACCTCTAAGGATTTGCGTTTTAGGATTTTAATGAGCAAGAAAAGACACTAAGTGTAATTAACAAACTAACATTTAACAAAAAAACAAGAGAATTAAACTTAAATAACACTAAAATTTTAAAAAATAAAAGAACCTAGACGCGACGCATCGGACTATACATGGTCATCTTCAGGAATGACCTCACTTTTTTTTTAACGCCATTGACCTCTAACAGATATAGAAAACGGGTTTATCAAAATCCTTTGTATAGAGGTCAGCGCGTTGAAAATCAGTATTATTTTATCACATCGATTAAATTCATTTCAAAACAGTCACGTATGAAGTGATATTTGATTCCGATGTGTTTGGTCTTAGGATTTGGACCGGGTTCTTAGTGACTGCAATCGCAGCAGAGTTATCAACAAATATAGGAGTGGAAGAAATGCAAATCGTAATCCCGCATTTGCTGTTGAATCCATATGATTTGGGAACAGCAGCTTGCAGTAGCAACGTATTCTACTTCACAGGTTGACAAAGCAACCGAGGTCTGCTTCTTACACTGCCAGGTTACTAATCTTCTCCCAAAGACTGACACCCTGCTGATGTAGACTTGTAGTTCATCTTGCAGCCGCCGTGATCTAAGTCACTATACGCTGTAAGTTCAAAGTCATCATCATGAGGATACCACAACCCAAGTGTGGTGTGCCCTTCAAATAACGAAAATCCTTTGACCCCAATAGATGATTCACCTTAGGCTTTGCCTGATATCGTGAGCAAAACATGTAGCATACATGATATCTGGTCTTGAGGCAGTGAGATACATGAGAGATCCAATCATCCCTCGGTACATAGTGGCATCTACCAGATCACCGTTCTCATCGGGTGCTACATCATGGTTTGTAGCTAGTGGAGTGCCAGTTGTGGAAGCATTCTCCATGTCAAACCGATGAGAATATCCCCTACATACTTGGTCTGATGTAAGAAGATTCCATTTGGTGTCTGTTCTATGTAACCCGAGAAAGAACTTCATCTCCCCCATGGCACTCATCTCAAACTCGCCTTCATTACTGCTTCGAATTCTTTGCATGACTCTTCGTCTTTGAGCCGAAGATTATGTCATCTACATAGATCTGTACTAGCCAGTAAGTGTCCATCTTTTCTTTGATAAATAGTGTGCAATCAATGACCCCTACGAAATCCGTGTTTCACAGATGAGTCAAAAGTTTCTCATACCAAGCCCGTGGAGCTTGATGAAGCCCGTATAGAGCCTTGTCGAGTTTGTAGATCTATCCGATGATATGGATCCTAAAACCTCGGGTTGACTGACATACACTGTTTCTCTGATCTCACCATGGAGGAATGCACTCTTCACATCAAGTTGATAAACTTTGATTTTCATATAAGATGCATAGGCAAGAAAGATGGATGGCTTCCATCCTTGCACTGGTGCAATACTTCATTGTAGTCAATACCTTCAAATTGTCGAAAAACTTGAACAACAAGCCAAGCCTTGTTCTGATGATCACCCCTTGATCATCTTTCTTGCATTCAAGACCCATTTGGTGCCAATGACTTTAGCCCTTTAGGTCTATCGACTAGTGTCCATACACCTAACTTCTTAAACTGAAGAAGTTCTTCTTGCATGGCACTAACCCAAGCCTCATCATTTAGTGCTTCACTGACATACTTTGGTTCAAACTGAGACACAAAACAGCGGTAAGCACAGTCATGAAGGTATCCTTTTTCCATCACGGAGGCATAATCAGCTGAGTATAGCTGATTTCTAGTCCGAACCCCTGATCTCACATATCCTATAATATTATCCAATGGATGATATACGTTTAGACGTGATCCAGGAGTTGTTAGAACAACCACCTCAGAGTCAAGATTATGAGAATTTGGTTCTAGTTCGGAGGCAGTCGGAGTCTGAGGTTTTGATGATTCCGAAGTATCACTAGTCGATGCTGGTGAACTTGTGGTAGTCGGAACCTGTATCCTGGTTGATCTGATCATTTTCTTCATTGGCTTCATCAGAGGACGAATCACTCATATCCACTGCTCCCCCTGAGTTGGTAGTATCATGACTGCTGAATCTTAAGATGGTGTGTTCAAAACATCGTACATCATCTGTTTGCCAACTCGTCTTCTGAAGCAGGAACAGGTATGTGGAAGGTCTTGAAGAATCCATCATAGTCGAAGAAGTAGGCAGGCCCTTTTCCAGCAGGTGGGTGATATATCTCTGAACATCAACATTACAACACACCTCTACTTGGCTGTTGAGTTGTTGTAAACTCTCTTGTTCGGTATGTTGTATCCTAGAAAGATCCCTTCATTAGCCTTCTCATGAATTTTCCCTCCTGAGTCTTCTTCAGCAGGGTGCACAAAGCGCCAAACGGCTCGAGATATTCCAAGTTAGGTTTACGTCGCTGTAATAACTCGTAGCATGTTTTTCCACGGTGTTTTACTACCAGAAATCGATTAAGAGTATAACATGCATCTGCCACTGCTTCATTCCAAAATTGGATAGGCAATTTCGAGTTTGTCAGCATTGTTCGTGCCGTCTCTATCAAGCTGCGGTTCTTTCGTTCAGCAACACTGTTCATCTAAGGGGTATAGGCCGAGGTAAATTGATGTACAATTCCCGTTTCCTTGCAATAGGTCTCCATCCTCTGATTCTGAAACTCGGTTCCGTTGTCTGAGCGCACTGTCGTACTTTCAGCTTGTATAGGGATTCCAGTGTAGTTACCAATTCCTTGAAGGTTTAATGCTTCTGATTTGGATATCAGAAACATTACCAAAGAGAACCTTGAGTAGTCATCAGTAACTACATAGCAATACAGGTCGCCAGTGATGCTTCTTGTACTGACTGAACCAAACAAATCCATGTGAAGAAGTTCAAGAGGAAGTTCTATAGAATGAACTTTCTTTTCCTTATGAGACTTCTTCGTCTGTTTACCCTTTTTGCATCCAACACAGAAATTCAAGAGTTGGAAGTTTTTGACATTTACTCTCCTCACAAGATCATTCTGGATCAAGTGATTCATTTTCCTTGGATTTATGTGTCCCACTCTCCTATGCCAGGAGATAGAGTCTTTCTCAGTAGCTTTGGACAGGAAGCATTGGACTTTACGATCCGTTGTGGATGCCTTTGAGAGATCCAAGACATAAAGATCATTATATCTTGAAGCTGATGGTTTAATCGTGTGACTAAACAAATACGGATGAGTCAGTCGTCCGAATAAACTAATGCTGTTGAGCAGTCCGAATGAAGGTCTCAGTCGTACGAATGAGGGTACGAATGAGTCCAATCGTGCGGTTGAAGAATGCGAAAGAACTCAGTCGTGCGATTGAGCCAATCGTGCGACTGAACTTGCTGAAGTTTGATAATTCGTAGGTTAAACTTGTTTTGGCCGTAAAAACTCAATTTTACCAAACCTAATAGCCGTATGCAAAACTACACTTTTTGATCATCAAAACGTCTAAGACTCCGTTTGACACAAAAAGATTGCGTTTTTGATGCAAAAACACAATTTGTATCAAAACTATGAATCAATCAACACGTAATCAAGAGCCAAAGCTCTGATACTGATACTACTTGTTAGGATCTGGTATTTGACCAAGCACCAACTGATTAACGTGTTAAACCAAACCAAATAGTGCGGAATCCTATTGATTGGCGATCCAATCAGTGAGAACGCACGTAAACACAATAATGTATTGAATCTAACATTAAGAATCGATTAGAAAATCGATCTACAGTGTTCTATGAACTTGGAGTACAAACTTAGAGGCTTCTGGACAGCTAGGGTATGTCTGGAGTCGAAGTGGATTGAATGCTTACGTTTTTCCACGAATTAGGTAGTATTTATAGGTTAGGGTTGCTCATTCAGCCGACTGAACCATTAGCATGGTTCATTCGTGCGATTGAGCCATGCGGTTGATCCATTCGCATAGCTGAGTGTTCAGTCGTGCGACTGAGTCAGACGCATGAAGTTGTTCAGGCGTATGAACTATTTTGGCGCATGGACACTCAGTCGCATGGCCATTCGGACGCATGACCACTATTGGGGCGCATGGTCCAGTCGGACGCATGAGAACTTCACTTCACCAAGTTTGAATGTATTCATATTATAACATTATGCATAACAATTCAAACAATCACAAACCTATATAATCCAGTCAATGCATTAACAACTCATATGAAATATTAAACATGATAGACACAACCAAACATTTTGTACCCAATAATTACATAAGTGTAAGAATATTACATTCAGATCAGGATCTAGGTACATATATGTATCAACAGGTATGCGACTGAAGCCATGCGCCTGAAGTCATGCGACTGAAGGCCATATACGCATAGAAGCTATGCGATTGAGAGTCCATACGCATAGGTTTCCATTCGCCCATAGTATTCATCCGCATAGGTCCATCCGCATAGGTTTCATTCGCCTGATGTCCATTGTCGCCTAAGTGTTCAGTCGCCTGGGAGGCCAGGCGACTGAAGGGTGTCCATACGCCCAAATAGGGCTCATGTGCCCAAAAGAACTTAGTTTATTATCTGATTCTCGTGAGTAAAGGGTAAAAGTAAGCTTTGACTTGGAAGATTCCCGGGGGTTTATGTAAGTTGACTTTTGAAGTCAAAGATGATGATGATGTAAGATGATGATGATGTATGATGATGATGCTATGTATGATGTTATGCATGACGGTGCATGTGGTATATGTTATGTATGCCTGCTGATATGTATGAAGATTTGCATGATCTGTTGATGTTCTTGTTTATGTATGTTTCTCTTCTCATGGCTTTGCGTTAAATGATAACGAATGAAATGATTAATTATGATGTAACGTAAAGTGAAGATAATGAAAAGAGGAACGAAATAATGAATTCATGCATTAATGAACGAATAAAAGTATGAAAGGCTTGCAAGAAAATGAAAGGAGGTTCACAACTCATTGAGAGTTTTTAGCTCAACTGTGTTTGTATTTACAACGTGCGATTTTGGCTAACTCATAAGGGTTCATACACACAGTAAGAGTTCAGTGTCGGTGAACTGCTCGAACACGTGCGATTTCCTAATTACTGTGTGTTATATAGCATGCGATCTTGGCGAACCCATAAGAGTTCACACATAGGGGGACTCTGTCCTAGTGACCACTCCATACGTGCAATATGGGGTCCTTGTCACTTAACCCTAGATGAAATTGCTTAGTGCTTTAGAGGGGGGTTGAGTACATGACAGGACCTAGATAGAAGTGAAAGATAATAAATGTACGAAAAGGACGAAATGTGCAAAATGTGCGAAATGTATGAAATGAACGATGATGAAGATAATAAATATTATCTATGTGTACGTACGATGTGTGATCACATTCTAAAGCCTGATATGATTTGAAAGAAAGTAATGGACGGTTTTAACGAAAGATAAAGTATGTTTTATAATATAACACTAGAACTCACTCAGCAACGCTGACTTTTATGTGTTTCCAGTTGGCAAGTAATGATTGCTGAGGATGGTACGGGCGGCTACTCGGCTCCTTTTGGATGGCATCTTTTGATTAATGTTTTTTGCATTGTAATGTGAACAAACTACGTTTTGTAATGAATGTTGTATTAAGTTGCAAAAGCATTTACATGGAAATGAAAGGTTATTTTAATGTTCCGCTGCGACGTTTTATGAAATATGAATGTAATATATCTTTTATGTGCGATGATTGGCCAGCTGTAGGTGTCCGGGAACGGGGCCTTACAAAACCTTAAGACTCTCACTCTTATAGAGTTGTATGGTATTCTTAGTGGATACCAAATGGAGATGAATATGCAAAGTCCATCTGGTAACTCCAGCAATCAACAGAGTTCAGACCTTCATGTGGTTGAAAAGGATTGCAGAGAACCACATCATCATCTTATCTGCTACCCTGACAACTCATAAAGGTCCTCACCTTCCCGGGACACCAAGAGAGAGCTACACTCAAGGGAGCCCATTCCAAGAGATAAGATCTTCACATGCCTTTATGTCTGCTGATGAAAGCATGGGAAACTTTCTCTTCACCCTTGAAGATCTTGACTGTATCCATCCAGATGGCCTAGAATACATGCAGATAGTCTAGCAAATGGCTCTTCTCACTCACAGAGCCAAGAAGTTCTACAAAAGGACAGGGAGAAAATTTCTACTAGTTAGGGGTGTTAATAGGGTAAGTTAATCAGGTTTCGGGTTAATCTGATCAGGTTATTCGAGTTTTTCAACATTGAAGTCTGCCTAAAACCCGACCGAACTATGTTGTTTGAGATGAGAAACAGGACACTAATTGAAGCTGCAATAACTATGTGTTTGACTCTAAACTGCCCATCACCTTCTGGGCAGAAGCCGTAAACACTGCTTGCTATGTGCAAAACAGAGTTTTGGTAGTCAAGACTCATGGTAAGACTCCTTATGAATTTTGTCATAAGAGGAAACCTTTTATGGTTTTCTCAGGTTATTTGGATATCCTTGCACATCTTGAATACCGAAGATCAAATAGCCAAGTTTGATGAGAAATCAAATGATAGACATTTTATTAGATACTGTTCTCAAGCTAAGTCATATAGAATATACAATCTCAGAACTAGAGTAGTAGAGGGGTCAACCAATGTGACTTTCAATGAGGACACTTCTGGTGTGAACGGTTCTAGTCCTAATTGGTTATTTGATCTAGATTTAGTTACCTACTGTTTTAACAAATCTTGTGAGCATGTTTCAGGGTCCACAGATATCTTATCAATAGGTGATCCTTACCCAAGATTTGAGCTGAGAAGACCATCAGATACATCTGAGGGTGCAACTTTCTCTTCACCCTTGAAGATCTTGACTGTATCCATCCGATATATCAGCACAGAGGTCATGTGGGTGCGTGTGATGTCTTTCTGTGTGTTCTTCTTGTTTGGGTGTGTGCAAACTGTGTTTCTTGAAGTCCTTATGGTGTAAATCTCGTGCACAGAGCAACCGAGGGCTGCTCTGCACTTCTGCAGTCGCGAACCTACTGTTCTAGTGACTGGGTCTACCATGCGACTGAGCCGTGCGACTGGGTGAGTCATGCGACTGAGTCGTGCGACTGTTTCTCTCGGGCGACTGAGTTGCGCCACTGGGTGTGTCGCGCGACTGTGTGTATGCGTCCGATTGAGTTTATGCGGATGAATGTGTGCGATCGTGCGTGTATCGCACGACTGAATGCTCAGTCGCACGAATGAAGGTTCAATCTTACAAATGAAGCTGATTCGTGCGAATGAAGGTTGATTGGTGCGGATGGAGTGTTGAGTCGTGCGTCTGGTCCTGTCGTGCGACTGAAGTTGGTGTGAATTCCTTCTTGTGCGTGGTGTGTGTATGCCATGTGATGTTATGGTGATATCAACACGGTTGCCATTGCTAATGACAATGTTAAAGTCAACACTATCAAACTTACTAATGTTATTCTAAATCAAATCAACTTAACGTTTTACAATTATCAACAACCGATTCGTAACTACTAATATATACCAAATACTTCTCTCATAATAATGGAACTTTTACACAAATATCATCGGTAATGGCGACGATTTGTAGTACTTGGATCTACTTAAGATCTAATGCGTGTGTCTGCTTGTGTGTTTTACACGCGACCGAACCCATACAACCCGAACCGACCGAACGTTGCTATTTACTTTACCCATGTCATTAATTCTTAACAATACCTGTCAATAGGTGTTTGACCGTTCATTGCATACAACATTTGGAAACTTCGATCTTCATATTACCACTAACAAGTGAGTTCAGGGCCCTTTTTACGCTTATACAATACTTCAACATTTACAAACATGGGGGAAAAGTATGCTCACCCATTTTCTATGTTGTACAACTTACATACAAATTACATACTTGGAATCAACGTGTTACTGTTTTGTGAGTACTTATCTTATACATGCTTGAGTTTGATGTGTGGTACTTTCTTTGCAACCATTTAATTCTAGTGTGGGAACCGGCGGATAGGTATTGGTAGTACTACTGGGTTGACACCCCCACCCTTGTTTATTGGTATACTAGTTGGTACCAACAATGGCCAGGAACGGGCCCTTGGGTGAATATTTCCAACAAGATTTTGTGTGTACGTCATTAGGTTTGGTTGTAAAGCTCATTGTCATGTGATTTTGCTTACTTATAACTGTATTCATGGTATTCCACAATAATTACTATACAGCATCAATTATTTAAATCTACTATTTAAACCTGCGAGCTCACCAATAATTTTGTTGAACATTTGAGCATATCTTTTCAGGTGACAATGCTAATTGAAGATCTAGGTGTGCTGCCTTAGTGGAGACCCTAGAATGCATTTTTCAAACTAAATATATTTGAAAACATTCATTTTCGAACATTGTTGTAGTGTAATTTCAAACTTCATTCTTTGATACTTGTTCGGGGTTGTGGGAATTACATTACAATGTTATCTTCAATTGATTATGTGAATCATTTATCATGTTATGCTTATGGCTTATGTTGTCGTAAATATTGACTAACACACAAGTCTCCTTTGTGTCGGGTGTCGTCATGACACGCTTTGTCATCATTACTTATATTGCATCTCTCTGTGTTACCATGTGTTATGACGATCTTGTTTCGTTACATCCCCGTATTTCCGCTCTTAGCGGGGGTGTGACATGTATGATTGATGCCTATGCATGATGATATGTGATTGATGATCTTGATGATTATCTATGATTGTATGATTGTCTGTTATGTTCCTTAGTATGTACGATGATGTGACTTTACGTGGTGTGATATTGTTAATGAACGTAAAGTATTATCTTAACAAAGCGAAAGATTTAAGATAATGAAAGTGGAACAATGAATGAATGAATGAAAAAAGTCTTGCAAGCAAATGAAGGAGGTTCACAACTCATTGAGAGTTGTTAGCTCAACTATGTTTGTCTACAGCATGCGATTTTGGCTAACTCATAAGGGTTCATACACACAGTAAGAGTTCAGTCTCGGTGACTGCTCCAATACGTGTGATTTCCTAATTACTATGTGTTGTACAGCGTGTAATTTTGGCTAACCCAAAGAGTTCAAATACACAGGGGGAGTCTGTCCTAGTGACCACTCCATACGTGCGAAACGGGGTCCTTGTCGCTTAACCCTAGATGAATGCTTGGTGCTTTAGAGATGTGCGAAAAATAATAAATGTACGAAAAGTGCGATAAGTAAGAAATGTGCGAAACGTGCGAAATGTACGAAACAAACGATGACGAGGATAATGATTATTACCTTGATATACGTATGATGTGTGATCACGTACGATAATAACGATAATGCTTTAATGAATGAAAGGTAATGTAATGTTTTATAAAAACTAGAAACTCACTCAGCAATGCTGACTTTTTATGCATTTTCCAGTTGGCAGGGGTAAATGTTGCTGAGGATGGCACAAGGAGGCTACTTGGCTTATTTTGGATAGCATTCCTTGTATGACGTTTTTGCATTGATACGAACGAACGATATTTTGTAATGAATGATGTATTATTTTCAAAAAGCGTTTATTTAAAAGGAAATGAAATGTTTGTTTAAAGTGTTTCCGCTGCATTGTTTTAGTAAAGTTCATGTAATTATATGTTTTATGAGCGATGATGGACAGCTGTGAGCATCCCGGGAATGGGCCTTACAAGTTGGTATCAGAGCCCAAGTTTAAGTGAAATGGGTAAATTTTCAAAATAAACCTTAACTTAAACTGAAAATGGGACGGAAAGGGAAGGGATGCCAATCTGAGTAGCTGGGTGCCATCAGGTATTTTCTTAATGTTAATCGTATTACGTGCGCATGTTATGTGGTTTATGTGCTACTTGTAGATTTAGATACAGATGTAGTCAGGATAGGTAATGATCGGGGTATGAAGAGTAAAGTAAGTGGCTAATCACAAATAGCCACTGTAATTAGGGACTTACTATACTTGACAAAAACTGAGTTGTTCCCTTTGAATGACCGTGTTGATTGTGAATCTTTCAGTGTGTTAGAGGATGGCCGGTGGCAGATCACCTAAAGCTTCACGTGGTGGAGGTCGTGGTGGAGTGGTGCTGAACCGGCGACCCAAAAGAGGAAGACTAGAGTTGAAAAGGTGGTTTATGAAGAACCCGAGACCCCTCATCCGGAAGGCGGCAATGAGAGTGCAAATTTGAAAGCCTCGGTAAAAGATGCTTTTGTTGAAGAAGTCCATCAGGTCATGCAGACGATCCTACCATCTGCGGTGACCGAAGTGATAAGGGTTATGCGAGAAGGAGAGAGGAAGGAAAGGAACAGGTCCTCGGGAGGATAGGAGAGGCCGGAGACTGAAACGGTTCTCTCTGATGATGAAGAAGAGAAAGAAGAGCCTGCGCCAGAGGCAGCACAAGGCTGCAACTTAGGCATTTCAAAGATGCAAGCCCCCTACTTTTGATGGTACCGGCACTGCTACTGCTGCTCACCAGTGGGTGGAGGGAGATAGAAGTCATTCTTGATATCAGCGAGTGTCGGGAAGACCAGAAGGTGAAGTTTACTGCCCACTCATTTGTGGACTCGGCTTTGTGTTGGTGGGACAATATTGTCCAAGCCGAGGGTAGTCGCGGGCAATTAGAAGAATGAGGTGGTCTGAATTAAAGAAGCTGGTAATTGAGGAGTTCTTGTCCTTACCGGGAGATGGATAAGGTGGAAGGGAGTTCCTGCAGCTGGAGGCGGGAACGATGACACCTCAACAATACACCACCAAATTCAATGAGATGGCATAGCTAGTGCCGGATATGTGACGCCTCTGTCATGGAAGATAAACGGTATATTCAGGGCTTGCCGGCGGATATTTGTAGGTACATGATCGCTGCCCGACGAGCAGTTTAGGTCGGCGGTTTGATTTGGCAGGAAGGTTGTATGACGAGCGAGAGGGGTGGTGGCTGAGGTGAGCAAGAAGGGTAGTGGCGACCAGAATTGGAATGGGAAAAGGTTGGTCGGGGTGGTGCCCGACGAGTAACAAGAGACACGGATGGATGACCGTCGTGCGGTCACACCTGGTGCGGGGTCGAAGAGGTGTGGCAAATGCGGAAGGGAGCATTCGGGAGAATGCAAATAGGGATCAAACATTTGCTTCAAGTGTGGGAAGCCTGGTCATATGGCTAGAGATTGTGGGGTTATGAGGCATTACAACTGTGGGGAAAGTGGTCATATGAGTAGGGATTGTAAGAAGCCGAGGGCTGAGGGTTCGGGAGTGAAGAAGGCTGGAGGGGAAGGATAGAGGGCGAACACCAAAGCATTCACGATGACAAAGGATGAGGCTAGGACTACCCCGATGTGGTGTCAGGTACATTCCTAGGAAACTAAACTTTAGCCTCTGTGTTATTCGATTATGGTGCTGGTAAAAGTTTTATTTCTGCTGCTTTTTGTGCTAAACTGCCTGTTAGTAGTAGGAGAGTTGATGTGCCCTTTGATGTAGAAACTGCCACAGGTAAGTCTACCAGGATTTCTGAGATGATAGAAGGTTGTGACGTGGAATTAAAAGGTCACAGGTTTCCTGTTAGACCATTTGTGATGACATTAGGTGGTTTCGATGTAGTTCTTGGGATGGATAGCTAGTGGACTACGAGGCGAACATTGTGTGTCGCAAGAAGATGATTCAGTTAACAACGCCTGATGGGAGTATGGTGACAGTTTATGGTGATCGGGTCACTACGATTGCGAAAGTGATTTCAATGGCGGTGGCGGGAAAGTGTACGAGGCGTGAATGTACTGCCTATTTGGCCTACGTAAAGTACGTGGATACGCCGAAACCACAACTATCTGATGTACTGGTTGTGTGTGACTTTCAGATGTGTTTCCCGAAGACCTACTAGGAGTGCCACCTGACCGCGCGCGAGTTTCAGATTGATTTGATACTAGGTGCCCAACCTGTTGCAAAGGCACCATATCGGTTGGCTCCGACGGAGATGAAGGAGTTGATGGAGAAATTACAAGAGCTGCTTGATAAGGGGTTCATTTGACCGAGATCTCTCCTTGGGGTGCTCCGGTCTTATTTATGAAGAAGAAAGACGGTAGCATGAGGATGTGTATCGACTACCGTGAGTTGAATAAGCTAACAGTGAAGAACCGATACCCGTTACCGAGAATTGATGATTTGTTTGATCAGCTTCAAGGTTCCAGTTGGTTCTCAAGGATAGATATTTGATCGGGCTACCATCAGCTGAAGGTGAAAGAGCAGGATATCCCTAAAACAGCTTTTCGCACGCGTTTTGCTCAGTACGAGTTTCTCGTTATGTCATTTGGTTTGACCAACGCGCGAACTGCTTTTATGGATTTGATGAATCGAGTGTGTCGGCCGATGTTGGATAAATCAGTGATCGTGTTTATTGATGATATCCTGATCTATTAGATAGGAGCGAGAATGAGCATGTCGGTCACATTCAAGAGGTGTTGGAAACGTTGAGAAGGGAGAAGTTGTATGCTAAATTCTCCAAGTGTGCGTTCTGGTTGCGTGAGGTTCAATTCTTGGGTCACATGGTGAATCCTGAAGGTATTATGATGGACCCGGCAAAGATGGAGGCGGTGATGCAATGGAAGTCTCCAAAGACGCCATCCGAGATTCATAGTTTCCTGGGTTTGCGGGCTATTACAGAAGGTTTATTCAAGACTTCTCTAAGATCGCTTCTACATTAACCAAGTTGACTTGTCGGTATGTAAAGTTTTTGTGGGGTCAAGCTCAAGAGAAGGCGTTCCCGGGACGCTTACAGCTGGTCGACCATCGCACCTAAAACATACATTTTCATTTATCTTACTAAAATATTGCAGCGGAAACATTCAAAAATGATATCACATTTCATTATAACAACTTTTGCCAAATAATACATCGTCAATTGGTTACAAAATACATTGCTGCATTATATCACAAAAGCATTAAATAAATGGATGCCCTCCTAAAAGAGCTAAGTAGCCGCCCGTGCCATCCTCACCAGTCATTACCTACCAACTGGAAACACATAAAAGTCAGCGTTGCTGAGTGAGCTCTAGTTTTATAATAAAACATACTTTACTTTTATTTAAACCATTCTTTACTTTCATGCGATCATACATCGTACATACACATAGATAATATCATTATTATCTTCTTTGATCTTTCATACTACATTCTTTACTTTTCCTTTCCAACAACCATAAACCTTACCCTTCTATTCATGGTACTGAATCTAGGCCTATCATAGACCTTCTATAACGGTGCATCGCCATCTCATGGTCACAATACCTAGGGTAAAGTTGAGGTGTGCTATGCAGTACCTTTCTGTTCATGTTCTGAACCTAGGCCTATCATAGACCTTCTATAACGGGCTGCATCGCACCTCATGGTCACAGTACCTAAGGTATGAATGTAGGTGTACGATTTCCATATGCGATACCTTTCTGTTCATGGTTCTGGACCTAGGCCTATCATAGACCTTCTATAACGATGCATCGCACATCGTGGTCACAGTACCTAAGGTATGCAGCAATAGTTCTATGCGAATGGTCAATCACAAAGAAAGACCCCGATGTGCATATCGTGCTTGCAAGACTTTCTTTACTTTCATTACTCATTAATGCATGCATTCTTACTTTATGTTTCGCTTTTCTTTATCTTTCACTTTACGTTACATAATACTTCATTGTTCAGTAACATGACACGTATAGCCACAGAAAATATAAACATACATCATAATAAGGAACATAACATACACAGTCATGAGCATCATACAGGGCCACATCATACATACATACATATGTAATCATGCAACATCATCATCATCATGCCCAACATGCTCTCTAAGGCCTCAACCATCATCTTACATGCTCTTACGGGAACCTTTACGCCAAAACTTACATCTGCACTTTCCCCCGAAAGTCAGAAGTCAAAACTACACTTTCCTTCGGGTGCAACAACCCTATTCGGGCGTATGGACACCCTCCAGTCGCATGGCCTCCATGCGACTGAACATCATGCGAATGAACTCATGTGGATGAACACCCATGCGAATGAACACCCCATCGTGCGAATGGAGTAATGCAGATGAGCACTTATGCGACTGGACCTTCAGTCGCATGACCTCCATGTGACTGGCCCCAATCATGTGAATGGACTCGTGCGAATGAACCCCAATCGCACCCCATTCGGCCGTATGGCCTCCAATCGCACTCCAGTCGGTCGCCTAGCCCTAGCTGATGCAGAATGCAGTTCCAGGCGAACGCACACTACCCTTTTCGACCTCCAAGCTCATCTAAACCCATTCTAATCCTAAATCAACCATCCTAGACCTTAGGGATGCATACCATAATACCATTCAAGCACACACAAGCCTAGAAACAAACTCTAAACGTATCACACGCAACAAACCCAAATGGGTCAAACACATACACATACAAAAACGGGTTTCTATGCTTTCCGGACCCAAAATCGTTTGAAAGCAAGTAAAAGTAGGGTCCTAGAACTCACACAAACGACACCGAGAAGTAGGGCTTCGCTTTGACTCGTTACACGACGATTTTGCCCGCTTGAATCTACTCGAACCAACCTTTTCTCTCTTTCTTTGTGGCTGAAATGTGTGAGTGTGGGGAGAGTATGGCTGCCCCCTCCCTACAAATATCACCATATTTCCAACTTTCCTTCGTTGGCGAGTTTGGTCCCTTGCCTTTGAACTTTATTTCTTTTCTTCCTTCTTCGGGTTTAAATAGGTAAATAACCGGGTGTTACAAGTCCACCCCTCTTAAATAGGTTTCGTCCCCGAACCTGTTATTCCTAGAACAAACGTGGGTATGCTGTCTCATTTCTTCCTCACTCTCCCACGCTGACTCGGATCCCTTCCTGTGCTTCCACTATACCCGCAGAAGAGGAACCATTTTATACTCAGCCTTTTCCCTTTTCGATCGATGATTGCCACTGGTTGCTCCACATAATTGAGCCTTTCATCTACTTCGTTATCCTCCAGTGGAACAATCATGTCTCTATCCGCCAAGCACTTTCTCAGATGAGATACATGGAATGTCGGGTGAATTCCACTTAGCTCATCTGGTAACTCCAATCTATAGGCCACCTCTCCTACTCGAGCAATGATTCGGAAGGGAGCCTATATACCTTGGGCTCAACTTGCCCCGCTTTCTGAATCGGATAATACCTTTCCAAGGTGAGACCTTCAACATAACCCGGTCACCCGCCTGAAACTCAATCGGTCTGCGTCATTTATTAGCATACGACTTCTGTCTATCATTGGCTGCCTTCATGAAGGTTTGATCTTCTCTAGCTTCTCAGTCATAGCCTCGATTACCTTGATGCTCCCCAACTCCTTCTGACCAATGTCACCCCAACAAACGGGTGTTCTGCATTTCCTATCGTATAGCATCTCATATGGTGGCATACCAATGCTGGCATGATAGTTGTTGTTGTATAAGAATTCGGCTAACGGTAGGTGGTCATCCCAACTTCCCCCAAAATCAATCACACATGCCCGAAGCATGTCTTCGAATGTTTGAATGGTCCTTTCTGACTGACCATCAGTTTGGGGATGATAAGCCATGCTAATATGTAACCTCGTTCCCATAGCGTCGTGGAATTTCTTCCAGAATTTGGAGGTAAACCGGGTGTCAAGATCAGATAAAATAGACACCAGCACGCCATGATGAGTTACAATCTCCTTGATGAATATATCCACCAACCTCTCAGATGAATATGTCTCGCGGATCGGTAGGAAGTGAGCACTCTTCGTCAGGCGGTCCACAATAACCCATATGGCATCATACCCTTTAGGAGTACATGGAAACTTCGTAATGAAATCCATGGTGATGTGCTCCACTTTCATTCTAGTATATCCAAAGGTTGATCTTCCCATACGGCTTTTGATGCTCGGCCTTCACCTGTAAGCAAGTAAGGCACTTACTCACATACCCCACCATATCGCGCTTCATACCCGGCCACCAATAATCTTTCTTCATATCTTGATACATTTTTGTGGCTCCTGGATGAATGGAGTATCGAGTCTTGTGAGCCTCATCCAAAATCTTCATTCGTAGATCCCAAAATGAGTAATCCACACACGACCAAATCGGGTTTGAACATCGAGTGTGTTTTCGCCTAATTCCATGACCAGACCTCTCATTCTTTCAGAGTTAAGACGATCTTCTTTCAATGCCTCATCTTGAAACTCTTTGACTTGTTTCATCACGTCTGAGGTGATGCTCAACTGATATGCTTTCACCCGAATCGGCTCGGGCCTCTTCTTTTGACTAAGGGCATCCGCCACCAAGTTGGCTTTGCCCGGAGGGTAGTGGATCTCGCAATCATAGTATTTTATGAGCTCCAACCATCTTCTCCTCCCCATATTCAGATCTTTCTACTCAAAGAAGTACTTTAAGCTCTTGTGGTCGGTGAAAATGGTGCACTTCGTCCCGTACAAATAGTGCGTCCAAATCTTTAGTGCAAAGACCACGCTGCTAGCTCCAAGTCATGAGTAGGATAATTGACCTCATGAACCTTCAACTGTCAGGATGCATAGGCTATAACCTTCCCTCTTTGCATTAATACATACCCTAACCCCGAATAGGAAGCATGAGAATAATCCACCAGATCTTCCCTTCCATCGGGTAATGAAAGAATAGGAGCTAGAGTCAACCTCGCCTTCCATACCTCGAACGCCTTCTCTTGAGCTTGACACTATACAAACTTCACATCTTTCCGGGTCAACTTGGTTAGTGGAGAAGAGATCTTGGAAAAGTCTTGAATGAACCTCTGTACTAGCCCACCAAACCCATGAAGCTACGAATCTCGGATGGCGTCTTAGGAGACTTCCATTGCATCACTGCTTCCACCTTAGCCGGGTCCACCATAATCCTGTCAGGATTCACCACATGACCCAAAAATTGAACTTCGCGCAACCAAAATGCACACTTGGAGAACTTGGCGTACAACTTCTCCTTCCTCAATGTCTCCAAAACCTCCCGAATGTGACCGGCATGCTCAATCTCGCTCTTCGAATAAATCAGGATATCATTAATAAACACAATCACTGATTTATCCAACATAGACCTTCTATAATGGTGCATCGCACCTCGTGGTCACAGTACCTAAGGTATAAATATAGGTGTACCATTGCCATATACGATACCTTTTTGCTCATGGTTCTGGACCTAGGCCTATCATAGACCTTCTATAATGGTACATCGCACCTCGTGGTCACAGTACCTAAGGTATGCAACAATAGTTCTATGTGAATGGTCAATCACAAGAAAGACCCCGGTGTGCATATCGTGCTTGCAAGACTTTCTTTACTTTCATTACTCGTTAATGCATGCATTTTTACTTTATGTTCCTCTTTTCTTTATCTTTCACTTTACGTTACATAATACTTCATTGTTCATTAACATGACACGTAAAGCCACAGGAAAGATAAACATACATCATAATAAGAACATAACATACACAGCCTTGAGCATCATACAGGGCAACATCATACATACATAACATACATAATCATGCCACATCATCATCATCATGCCCAACTGCTCTCTAAGGCCTCAACCGTCATCTTACATGCTCTTACGGGAACCTTTACGCCAAAACTTACATATGCACTTTCCCCCGAAAGTCAGAAGTCAAAACTACACTTTCCTTCGGGTGCAACAACCCTATTCGGGCGTATGGACACCCTCCAGTCGCATGGCCTCCATGCGACTGAACATCATGTGATTGGACTCATGCTGATGAACACCCATGCGAATGAACACCCGATCGTGTGAATGGACTAATGCGGATGAGCACTTATGCGGCTGGACCCTCAGTCGCATGACCTCCATGCGACTGGCCCCAATCATGCAAATGGACCTTCAATCATGCGAACGAACCCCAATCGCACCCCATTCGGCCGTATGGCCTCCAATCGCACTACAGTCATTCGCCTAGCCCTAGCTGATGCAGAATGTAGTTCTAGCCGAACGCAAACTACCTTTTTCGACCTCCAAGCTCATCTAAACCCATTCTAAGCCTAAATCAACCATCCAAGACCTTAGGGATGCATACCACAACACCATTCAAGCACACACAAGCCTAGAAAGGAACTCTAAGCGCATCACACGCACACACCAAATGGGTCAAACACATACACATACAAAAACGGGTTTCTATGCTTTCCAGCCCCAAAATCGTTTGAAAACGAGTAAAAGCGGGGTCCTAGAACTCACACAAACAACACCGAGAAGTAGGGCTTCGCTTTGACTCGTTACACGGCGATTTTGCCCGCTTGAATCTACCCGAACCAACCTTTTCTCTCTTTCTTTGTGGCTGAAATGTGTGAGTGTGGGGAGAGTATGGTGGCCCTCTCCTTACAAATATCACCAAATTTCCAACTTTCCTTCGTTGGCGAGTTTGGTCCCTCGACTTTGAACTTTGTTTCTTTTCTTCGTTCGTCGGCTTCAAAATAGGTAAATAACGGGTGTTACAAGTGATATTGGTCAGAAGGAGTTGGGGATTATTGAGGTGATTGAGGCTACGACTAAGAAACTTGAAAAGATCAAAGTCTTTACGAAGGCAGCCAAAGACAGACAGAAGTCGTATGCTAATAAACGAAGTAGACCGATTGAGTTCCAAGTGGGTGGTAGAGTTATGTTGAAAGTCTCACCTTGGAAGGGTATCATTCGGTTCAGAAAGCGGGGCAAGTTAAGCATGAGATACATAGGGCCTTCCGAATCATTGCTCGAGTAGGAGAGGTGGCCTATAGATTATAATTACCAGAGGAGTTAAGTGGAATTCACCCGACATTCCATGTATCTCATTTGAGGAAATGTTTGTGTAACACCCAGAAATTTTCATTGAAGCCGACAAAAAAGAAAAAGAACTAAATTCGAAATTCGAGGGACCAAACTTGCCAAAACGGGAGAAGGTTGAATGAGTGGGAGTATAAAAGGAGGAGGGCCGCCCACACCCTCCCCACACTCACCAAAAATCAGCCAAGGAGAAGAGACGAAGAGAGCAAGAGCAAAGGCTAGGGTTTTGAAGAATCGGGTGCAAAAGTTGAGGTTTAGCGAGGTTGTGTGAAGCTTTACTCATAAAGGTTGTAATGTGAGTTCTAGGACCCCTCTTTTACACACTTCTGAATGATTTTAGGGCTGGAACACATCCGAAACCCGCTATTGAAAAGTTGGGTGTTAAACCTGTATGTATGCGTATGTGTATGAGGTTGATGCGGGTGGGGTTTGATTTCGGGCTTGTGTGTGCTTGAATGATGTTTTGGTAGGTGTTATTAAGGTTTAGGATGGTTGATTTGAGCTTAGAACGAGTTTGGGTGAACTTGGAAGCCGAAAATGGCAGTTTGCGTCTGGAAGAACTGCATTCTGCATTAGCTAGGGCTAGGTGACCGAATGGCATGCGACTGGAGGCCATACGGTCGAAATGGCATGCAATTGAGGTCCATGCGCACGATTGCCATGCGACTGAGGTCCATACGCATGGAAGTCATGCGACTAAAGTTCATGTGCATGTAAGGCATGCGATTAAAGGTTATGCGACTGAGGTCCATGCGCCTCGAGGCCATGCGACTGAAGTTCATACACATGAAGGTAATGTGACTGAGTTCCATACGCCTAGAGGCCATGCGACTGAGGTTCATACGCACGAAGGGTATGCGACTGAAGCCCATGTGCCTGAAGTCATGCGACTGAAGGCCATACGCATGAAAGCTATGCGACTGAGAGTCCACACGCATAGGTGTCCATTCGCCCATAGGTCCATTCGCATAGGGTCCATTCGCCTGATGCCTATTCGCCTAAGTGTTTAGTCGCCTGGGATGCCATGCGACTGGAGGATGTCTATACACCCAAGTAGGGCTCATACGCTCGAAGGTACAATGGTTTATTTTCTGACTTTCGAGGGAAAGTGCAGATGTGGGTTTTGACTTGTGAGATTCCCGGTGGTTTATGTAAGTTGACGTTTGAGGTCATAGACGTTTTGATGGGCATGTATGATGTATGATTGATGTTTATGCATGATGCTATGTATGATGTATGTTATGTATGTATGATGATGCCCTGTATGGTGATGTTGTATGTTTATGTTTATGTTCCTTAATACGTGTGGTTATTTTCCTGTGGCTTTACGTTCAATGTTAATGAATGAAATGAAATTATTATGTAACATAAAGTGGAAAATAATGAAAGCGGAACATGAAGAATGAATGCATGCATTAATAAATGAACGAATGTATGAAAGGCTTGCAAGCAAAATATACAGAGGTGTACGGCTCTAAAATGTCGTAAGCTCAAATGTGTATGGTTTAGCTAACCCTTAAGGATACACACAGAGATTCCAGTCTTTGTGACTGACCAACGATGTGGTACATGGTGTATAGTGATTACTCACTTCGGTGCTGGTGTCAGGCTATGTGCAGTGTGGAAGTCATTTATGATCTTCGGCCCAGTAATCGAGTTTTGCATATCGTTGGGGGTGGAGTAGTGATTACTCACCTCGGTGCTGGTGCCAGGCTATGTGCAGTGTGGAAGTCATTTATGATCTTCGGCCTAGTACTCGAGTTATGCATAATGTTGGGGGTGTAGTATACGGATGGGATCTTTGTCGCTTACCCCGGTGCTGGTGCGAGCCCAATACCCCATTTGTTTGAAGTCATTTATGCAGTGTTGAAGTCATTTATGAACTTCAGCCCAGTACCCCATTTGTTTGGGGCGTAGCTGATGACACGGATCTAGTTTGTGATAAGAGAAATAATGTGATAAAGAAGGAAAGGGCTCACGAAAGAAGTAATGATGAACGTATGAAAGAAAGTAAGAAAGTGTCAACGAATGAAAGTTAATGAATGAATGATGAAGATAATATGATATTATCTATGTGTACATATGATTTGTGATCATATGCAAAAGTGAAGAACTATTTCAAAGGAATGAGAAGTATGTTTTATTATAAAACTAGAACTCACTGAGCAACACTGACTTTTATGTGTTTCCAGTTGGCAGGTAATGGTTGTTGAGGATGGCACGGGGCGGCTACTTAGCTCTTTTGGATGGCATCCATTTTTATAATGCTTTTGTGATGTAACGCAACATGTATTTTGTAATCTGAAAATGATGTATTAATTTGCAAAGGTTTCTATGATGAAATGGAATGTCGTTTTAATGTTTCTGCTGCGATGTTTCTTTATGATTAAATATAAATATATGTTTTATGTGCAATGAGGAACCAACTGTAAGCGTCCCGGGAACGGGGCCTTACAAGTTGGTATCAAAGCCAAAGTTTAAGTGAAACAGGTAAGTTTTCTAAATAAGCCTTAACTTAAACTGAAAATGGAAAGGAAAAGGAATGGGATGTCAATCTAAGTAGCTGCGTGCCATCAGGTATTTTCTTAATGATACTCGGTATTACGTGCGCATGTTATGTGGTTTATGTGCTGTACGTAGGTTCAGATACTAATGTAGTCAGGATAGGTAATGTTCGGGGTATGAAGAGTAAAGTAAGTGGCTAATCACTACTGGCCACTGTAATTAGAGACTTACTATACTTGACATAAACTGAGTTGTTCCCTTGAATGACCGTGTTGGTGTTTGAATCTTTAAGTGTGTGTGAGGATGGTCAGTGGTAGATCTTCAAAAGCTTCGAGGGGTTGAGTTCGTGGTGGGTCTGGTGCTAAACTGCAACCCAAAAGAGGAAGGCTAGAGTTGAAAAGGTGGTTAATGAAGAACCAGAGACCCCTCATCCGGAGGACAGTGATAAGAGTGCTAACTTGAGAGCCTTAGTAAAGGAGGTTGTTATGGAAGAAATTCATCAAGTCATGCAGACGATCTTACAGTCTGTGGTGACTGAAGTGATTAAGGTTGTAAAGGAAGGAGAAAGGAAAGAGAGGAACGGGTCTGCAGGGGGATAGGAGAGGCCGGAGACCGAAACGGTTCTCTCCGACGATGAAGAAGAAGAAGAAGAGCCTGCGCCGGAGGTGGCACGAGGCTGCAACTACGGGGCATTTATGAGATGCAAGCCCCTGGCTTTCGATGGAAATGGCACTGTTGCTGCTGCTCACTGGTGGGTGAGAGAGATGGAGGCCGTACTTGATATCAGCGAGTGCTGAGAGGATCAGAAGGTGAAGTATGCTGCCCATTCGTTTGTGGACTCGGCTCTATTTTGGTGGGACAATATTGTCCAAGCTGAGGGAAGCAAGGCTATCAGGAGGATGAGGTGAGCAGAGTTAAAGAGGCTGGTGATTGACGAGTTCTGTCCTCACCGTGAGATGGACAAAGTTAAAAGACAGCTCCTGCATCTGGAGGCAGGAACCATGACACATCAACAATACACCACTAAATTTAACGAATTGGCATGGTTGGTGCTGGATCAGGTGACGCCTCTGTCATAAAAGATTAAGAGGCACATTCAGGGCTTGCTGGCGGATGTCCGTAGGCACATGATCGCTGCCCGACCGAGCACGTTTAGGTCGGCGGTTGATTTGGTGGGCAGATTATACGATGAAAGAACTGTGGTGGTGACAGAAGCTAGCAAGAAAGGAGAGGGTGATCAAAATTGGAACGGGAAGTGATTGGACATGGCAGAGCCAGTCCAAGTACACAAAGGTGCACGGTTGGATGACCGGCGTGTGGTCACATCCGGTGTGGGGTCGGGAAGGTGTGACAAGTGTGGAAAAAAACACCACAGAGAATGTAAATTGGGGACTAATTTTGTTTCCATTGTGGAAGGATCTGACATGTGGCGAAGAATTGCTGTGTGAGGAGGTGTTATTCTTATGGTGTGGAAGGCCACATGAGCAGGGATTACAAGAAGCCGAGGGCTGAAGGTTCGGGAGTGAAGGAGGCTAGAGGGAAGGGCAGAGAGCAAGTTCCAGAGCGTTCATGATGATGCAGAGGGAGGCTAGGACGGACCCCGATGTTGTGTCAGGTATGTTCTAGTAAACCAAACTTTAGCTTCTGTGTTATTCGATTCTGGTGCTATTAAAAGTTTTATTTCTGTTGTTTTCTGTGCTAAGCTTCCTGTAGGTAGTAGGCGTGTTGGTGTGTCCTTTGATGTAGAAACTGCCATAGGTAAGTCAACCCGGATTTCTGAGATGATAGAAGGCTACATATTGAATTAGAAGGTCATAAGTAGTTTCCTGTTAGACTGTCTGTGATGACCTTAGGCGGTTTCGATGTAGTCCTAGGGATGGATTGGTTAGCGGACTACGAGGCGAACATTGTGTGTCGCAAGAAGATGATGATGATTGACAGCGCCTGATGGGAGTTCGGTGATGGTTTATCATGATCAAGTCACTACGATTCCGAAAGTTATTTCAATGGCGGTGGCGGGAAAGTGTAAGAGGCGTGGCTGTAGTACCTACTTAGTCTACGTGGAGGATATGGATATGCCAACACCACAACTGTTCGATGTACAGGTTGTGTGACTTTCCAGATGTATTTCCCGAAGACTCACCAGGAGTGCCACCTGACTGGGAGATCGAGTTTCAGATTGAGTTGATACAGGGTGCTCAGCCTTGTAGCTAAGGCACCGTATCAGTTGGTTCCAACTGAGATAAGGAATTGATGAAACAACTACAGGAGTTGCTCGAGTAGGAGAGGTGGCCTATAGACTAGAATTACCAGAGGAGTTAAGTGGAATTCATCTGACATTCCATGTATCTCATCTAAGAAAGTGTTTAACAGACGAGGATATGGTTTTACCATTGGAATATATCGAGGTAGACGGACGGCTCAATTATGTGGAGCAACCGGTGGTGGTCATCGATCGTAAAGAGAAGAGGATGAGGAATAAAGTCGTTCCTCTTGTGCGTGTACAGTGGAAGCACATGAAGGATCCAAGTCAATGTGGGAGACGGAAGAAGAGATGAGACAGCATTACCCACGTTTGTTCGAGGAATAACACGTTCGGGGACGAAACCTAAATAAGGGGGTGGACTTATAACACCGGAAATTTTATTTAAAGCCGACGAAAGAAGAAAAAGAAATAAAGTCCAAATTTGAGGGACCAAACTTGCCAAAATGGGAGAAGGTTGAATGAGTGGGAGTATAAAAGGAGGAGGGCAGCCCACATCCTCCCCACACACCAAAAACTTAGCCAAGGAGAAGAGAGGAAGAGAGCAAGAGCAAAGGCTAGGGTTTCGAAGAATCGAGTGCAAAAGTCGAGGTTTAGGTAGTTTGTGTGAAGCTTTACTCGTAGAGTTCGTTAATGTGAGTTCTAGGACCCCCTCTTTTACACACTTTTGAATGATTTTAGGGCTGCAAAACATCTGAAACCGTTTTTGAAATGTTGGGTGTTGAACCCGTATGTATGCGTATGTGTATGTGGTTGATGCGGGTGGGATTAATTCGGGATTGTGTGTGCTTGAATGATGTTGTGGTAGGTGTTTCTAAGGTTTAGGATGGTTGGTTTGAGCTTAGAACGAGTTTGGGTGAGTTTGGAGGCCGAAAATGGCAGTTTGCGTTCGGATGAACTGCATTCTGCATCAGCTTGCGCTAGGCGACCGAATGGCATTCGACTAGAGGCCATATGGCCGAATGGCATGCGAGTGAGGTCCATGCGCACAATTGCCATCCGACTGAGGTCCATATGCATGGAAGTCATGTGACTGAAGTTCATGTGCCTGTAAGGCATGCGATTGAAGGTTATGCTATTGAGGTCCATATGCCTGGAGGCCATGCAACTGAGGTTCATACACACGAAGGTTATGCGACTGAGGTCCACGCGCCTGGAGGCCATGCCACTGAGGTTCATCCGCACGAAGGGTATGCGACTGAAGCCCATGCTCCTGAAGTCATGCGACTGAAGGCCTACGCATGAAAGCTATGCGACTGAGAGTCCATACGCATAGGTGTCCTTTCGCCCATAGGTCCATTCGCATTGGGTCCATTCGCCTTAGGCCCATTCACCTAAGTGTTCAGTTGCCTGGGAGGCCATGCGAATGGAGGATGTCCATACGCCCATGTAGGGCTCATACGTCTGAAGGTACAATGGTTTATTTTCTGACTTTTGAGGGAAAGTGCAGATGTGGATTTTGACTTGTGAGTTTCCCGGGGGTTTATGTAAGTTGACTTTTGAGGTCATAAACGTTTGATGGGCATGTATGATGTATGATTGATGTTTATGCATGATGCTATGTATGATGTATGTTATGTATGTATGATGATGCCCTGTATGGTGATGTTGTATGTTTATGTTTATGTTCCTTAATACGTGTGGTTATTTTCCCATGGCTTTACGTTGAATGTTAATGAATGAAATGAAAGTATTATGTAACGTAAAGTGGAAGATAATGAAAAGAGGAACATGATGAATGAATGCATGCATTAATGAATGAACGAAAGTATGAAAGGCTTGCAAGCAAAATGTACAGAGGTGCACGGCTCTAAAATGTCGTAAGCTCAACTGCGTATGGTTTAGCTAACCCTTAAGGATACACACAGGGTTTCTAGTCTTTGTGACTGACCAACGATGTGGTACATGGTGTATAGTGATTACGCACCTCGGTGCTGGTGCCAGGCTATGTGCAGTGTGGAAGTCATTTATGATCTTCGGCCCAGTACTCGAGTTATGCATATTGTTGGGGGTGGAGTAGTGATTACTCACCTCAGTGCTAGTGCGAGGCTATGTGCAATGTGGAAGTCTTTATGATCTTCAGATCAGTACTCGAGTTATGCATAATGTTGGGGTGTAGTATACGGTGGGATCTTTGTCGCTTACCCTGGTGCTGGTGACAGGCTATGTGTAGTGTGGAAGTCATTTATGAACTTCGGCCCAGTACCCCATTTGTTTGGGGAATAGCTAAGACACTGGTCCAGTTTCTGATAAGAGAAATAATGTGATAAAAAAGGAAAGGGCTAACGAAAGAAGTAATGATGAACGTATGAATGAAAGTAAGAAAGTGTGAACGAATGAAAGTTAATGAATGAATGATGAAGATAATAATGATATTATCTATGTATACGCATGATGTATGATCACATGCAAAAGTGAAGAACCGTTTCAAACGAAAGAAAAGTATGTTTTATTATAAAAGTAGAACTCACTCAGCAATGCTGACTTTTATTTGTTTCCAGTTGGCAGGTAATGGTTGCTGAGATTGGCACGGGGCGGCTACTCAGCTCTTTTGGATGGCATCCAATTTTATAATTCTTTTGTAATGTAACACAACATGTATTTTGTAATCTGAAAACGATTTATATTTGCAAAGGTTTCTATGATGAAATGGAATGTCGTTTTAATGTTTCCGCTGTGATGTTTCTTTATGATTAAATACAAATATATGTTTTATGTGCGATGAGGAACCAACTGTAAGCGTCACGGGAACGGGGCCTTACAGTTTGGCAGACGAGGATATGGTTGTACCACTGGAAGATATCGAGGTAGATTGACGGCTCAATTATGTGGAGCAACCAGTGGCGATCATTAATCGTAAAGAGAAGAGGTTGAGGAATAAAGTGGTTCCTCCTGTGCACGTACAGTGGAAGCACAGGAAGGGATCTGAGTCTACATAGGAGACTAAAGAAGAGATGAGACAGCATTACCCACATTTGTTCGAGGAATAACAAGTTTCGGGGACGAAACCTATATAAAGGGGGTGGACTTGTAACGCCCGGTTTTTTTTAAGTCAAAGATGAAGAAAAAGGAAAAAAGAAATAAATTCCAAGTTAAAGGACCAATCTTGCCAAAAGGATAAAATCTTTGAAGAGTGGGTGTAAAAGGGGCATGGTTGCCCACACCCCTCTCCCATTCTTATTTTCAATCGGCTAAAGGGAGAGAGGAAGGGAGAAAAGGGCAAAACTTTGGGTTTCTTGAAGATCAAGGTGAAGAGGCTGTAAACGTGAGTTCTAGGACCCCTATTTTAAATAACTGATTTTGGGGTTGGAATGCATATGAAACCGTTTATGGTTGTGTGGGTGTTGAACCGTTTGTATGTGTTTGTGTGTGGTGTGCGATCGGGTGGGGTTCGGATTTCGGCATGTTATGCTTGAATGGTGATGTGAATGTGTTTCTAAGTCTTAGAATGGATGGTTTGAGCTTAGAACAGGTTAGAAAAGGGTCGGAGGCTGAAATCTGCAGTTAGGGTTCGAAGGGGGTTGCATTCTGCTCCTAGCTAGGGCTCATGGGACTGGAAGCCATGAGACCGAATGGCATTGCGACTGGAGGCCATATGGCCGAAAGGCATGTGACTGAAGTCCATGCGCCTGAATGCCATGCAACTGAGGGTCATACGCATGGGAGTCATGCGACTGAAGTTCATGCGCCTGAAAGGCATACGATTGAAGGGTTTGCGACTAAAGGCCATACGGCCGACTGGTCATGCGACTGAAGGTCACACGACTGAAAGTCATGCGACTTAAGGCTATGCGACTGAGGGTCCATACACCTAAATGTTCATGCATCTGGAAGCTCTCCATACGCCTAAGTATTCATTCGCCCCATAGTGTCCATACGCCTAAGTGTTCTCATGCGCCTGGAAGGCCATGCGACTGAATGGTGCCCATACGCCCAAATAGGGCTCATGCGCTCGAAAGAACTTAGTTCATTATCTGACTCTCGGGGAAAAGGGTAACGTTGGATTTGACTTGGGAGGTTCCTGGGGGTATGTAAGTTGACTTTTTGAGGTCATAGTTGGTGTGATGGGTGATGTATAGTGATGTATGATGATGCCTATGAATGATGATGTGTGATTGATGATGTTGATGAGTATGTATGATTGTATGTTATGTTCCTTAGTATGTATGATGATGTGACTTTACGTGGTGTGATATTGTTAATGACGTAAGTATTATCTTAACAAAGTGAAAGATTTAAGATAATAAAAGTGGAACATAATGATGAATGAATGAAAATCCTTGCAAGCAAATGAAAGGAGGTTCACAACTCACTTAGAGTTGTTAGCTCAACTGTGTGTATCTACAACGTGTGATTTTGGCTAACTCATAAGGGTTCATACACACAGTAAGAGTTCAGTCTTGGTGACTGCTCCAATACGTGCGATTTCCTAATTACTATGTGTTGTACAGCGTGTGATTTTGGCTAACCCATAAGAGTTCACACACACAGGGGGAGTTTGTCCTAGTGACCACTCCATACGTGCGAAACGCGGTCCTTGTCGCTTAACCCTAGATGAATTGTTGGTGCTCTAGAGGGGGGTTAAGTACAAGACCTAGATAGAAGTGAAAAATAATAAATGTACGAAAAGTGTGATAAGTATACGAAATGTACGAAACGTGCGAAATGTACGAAACGAATGATGACGAAGATAAAAATTATTACCTTGATGTACGTATGATGTGTGATCACGTATGATAGTAATGAAAATGCTTTAATGAATGAATGGTAATGTAATGTTTTTATAAAACTAGAACTCACTCGGCAACACTAACTTTTTATGCATTTTCTAGTTGGCAGGTAAATGTTGCTGAGGATGGCACGAGGCGGCTACTTGGTTTATTTTGGATGGCATTCCCTTGTATAACGTTTTTGCATTGTAATACGAATGAGCGATATTTTGTAATGAATGATGTATTATTTTGCAAAAGCGTTTATTTAAAAGGAAATGAAATGTTTGTTAAAGTGTTTCCGCTGCATGATTTTAGTAAAGTTAACATAGTTATTGTTTTATGAGCGATGATAGAGCACTGTGAGCGTCCCGGAACGAGGCCTTCAACAAGGGACCCGAGGTCGACCCCGGGGACCCTCATCCCTTTTAATTACTTGATTTTTAGTTCTTTCTAACTGCATAAAATTTTAATATAAGGTTTAGTTAGAATTATAATACTTCGTTAACTAAAATATTTCAGAATTTATTAAATTATTTTAAAGGTTTTAAAAACTTATGTTTTAAATTTAATTACTTTATACACGATAACAAGATTATAAAAAAACATTATTAATTATTTTATGTAATTTAAATGTTATAAACCTATTATGGTTTAAATGTAGAATATTTTAAAACATTATAAATCTATATGTTAAATAAATAAATTATTCAAATAGTTATTCAAATATTTATTTAAATAATTACTTATTTATCTATTCATTTAACCATGTTAGATATAATTAGTTAATAAGTTATTCCTTAAAATTTTATATAAGTTCTTGAAACTACAAAACAATATAACTTTCTATTATACTTTATTTTTATTTTTTAAGGCTTTATATTATAAGACTATTATAATAAATTTAAAAAAAATCTCAAAACTTTATAAAATGATTTTAGATAATTTTATGCATTTAAAAAATATTCAACTAATTACATTTAGCAAACTTTAAATAATTAATTATTAAATTATTATTTCTTTTCACACATCATATTTAATCTTAATTAATTCAATAAATTAAATTATTGAATACTTATTTTTAATTGATTTATTCCAACTTTATTGAACCAAAACATAATCGATTCATCATTTTATTTAATTATTTAAACCACCAAATTCCAATTGAAACCCTAAATCACATCTATTGTTAATCTTATTATTGAACTTAATATTGGAATCAGTACGTTTAGGTATCTTGTAAAAGAAATTGTTGGAGCCTTGTTTAAATTCTTATCATCACCATATATATATCATGTGAGTATTTCTATACCCCTATTGCATATTTTTACACATTGGGGTGAAACATGTTACCTTATAACCATTGCACTTATAAACTCATTTGATTCTTGTAAACACTTGGCAATTCACTCGTATGTTGTGGTTAGTTGATCTTATTAATTACCATGTATTGACTATTATATGTGCAATCATTAACTATTGCTAGCCTGGCGACGTCATAGATCTATGGGCCTGACAAGCCTGCTCGGTTAATCCAAGTACACTTAACTAATCGCATAATCTTGTAAACGTGTAATCTTGTAAACTGCCAAGGTTTGATTGTTACATCTGTCATACATCCCTAGTTACTTTGCTCACTAACTTATGACATGAATTGCCATCTTTTATATATGTATGTAAGAAAACTATTGCCATCCAAGTACACTTACTAATCGTATAATGTTGACCTTTTGTTTTTAACATGTTTCAGGTTTACTACTTGAGGGAACTCTTCTTACTCATATAGGACTTGGACTTAGTTTAATTAACATATTATGTTGTTGTTTATATTTTGTTGTAATGTATTGACTTAATTGTTTTGTATTGTATGTTTAACGAAAATGGTATTTAATAGTATTCCAACTTATTTAGTTCCATGTGCTATGAACAATCGTTTCACATTCGTCTCGCACCGATGATTCCGCCTTCGGTCGGGGTGACAGATTGGTATCAGAGCCATGGTTATGGAATTAGGTTATTAGAAATGAAATGACCTAGACTATACTAAGTACCCTTACACATGAGTCCTCTCATGTATTTTATATGCTTAGATAAGATTTTATATGTCTTATGTGTTTATACTTGTGTCACACCGTCAAAATCCACTTGCGGAGTTTTACCGAGGCGTGTGAACAACCAGGATCACAGTCAATAGTTACTCAGAACGACTCTATATGCCATAATTTAAATGAAATCAATCCAATGTAAATAATTAAAGAGTGCGGAAGCGTTTTGAAAACACCCAAAGTAATAAAGAGATTGTGGCAAAACACGTGCCAATCCCAAGAGAAATCATTAATTATAAAATGATAAATTGTCTTGAAGACCGTGTCATAGAATGCAGTGGACCATGCAGTGCTCCTATGGCAAGCAAGCTAATGACTTGAGAATAGCATACTAAAAGTGTCAACACAATGGTTGGTGAGTTCAAGAGATATTCAAATATAAACAGTTTAATAATAGAGATGTACAGTAGCGTATTGTAACAGATAGCTAGTCCATTAACAATAAATATTATTTCATAGTGATTTCGCAATTGAAGCTGACTGTGCTACGTTGTTGCCTCCTGCCACGACTTAACAAGTCGTGACAATGTTCATTAGGACAACTTGCACCTGGTTGACCTCGAGTCACACAGGTGGGGCTCGTCGGACCCAGTAGTACTACCCAAATTTCCCCGCTAATCAATATTAACATTCGAAAGTGTGAGGACTTTTCCATGATATCAACACTATATAATATTGTGCACAACTTAATACATAAAGCGTTCGTGATTTACCAGTATGCTATCTCCCCCAAAGAGAGTAAATAAAAGTGAGGCATGAACTCACCTGATATGCGTTTAGATACACACTAGTTTGACTTGTCAAACAGAATAGACAAACACCTTCAGAGGTTACCTAGATCATATAAGTGCATGAGTACGTGTAATCAAAGAACATGTGAAACCCTAAGTACACTACAACCAGGACTCAAGATTTCAAACAAAACAGACAATGTTTGACCTAGTTGACCCGTTTGACCCGTTGGTGACTTTTTGTGTTGTAAACCAGTCAAGTAATCATACACATATATCATACATAGTCAACATTCAAACAGATCATCAGTATGCTATATCATCCAGGCGTAACACTTAGGTCATCATACAACCAAGTATCATACAAGTCATGCGAATCTAGAACATTAACATATCCACTAGTTATAACACAACTAACATGTCACACAGAGATCAAACCACTCACTACATGCCATGTGAAGCCACTCACGACTTCACATCCTAAACCCGCCAATCCTACTAAGTAGGGGCCTCAGATTCGCACGCGTGTATGATGATCATAACCATATTCATTAACCATATGCAGTGCATTCAACAACATCACAACAATCAATATCCAGTCCCAAACATGATGTCCTAACTACTAATCAACACCAACATCATACATGACCATCAAGTCCAAACATCATCCATGATTATCCAAAACATCCCCTACAACTAATTCAACATGTTTTATCACCTTAGAATTCATCCATGATCATACTAACATGCTCCTACCATCCCAAACATGTTCAAGCTATCATTTTTCAGACGTTATGCAATAAAGTTTCCCTTTGGGAAGTACCCCAACATCCATCAACCATCCAATGTATTCATGAATTCAACATATTTATACTATCTCAAGCTCCATACAATATCTAGACATGATCAAAATCACCTAATCACCATAATCTAACATCTTCATAAACAAAAGTTTTCTACTTTTGGCAAGCTATGATCAACAACAACCATTCAAGATTTCTAGCATTCATACAACAATCTAGCATCTAATCATCATCATAAACACATCCATAACATCAATCCTCACTAGATCATCATTACATGCAAAAATAAAGTTACTATTATTAGTAACCTATGAACACCAACTTCATTCACCAATTTCTTGCAAATCATGTATCCTAACATTCATACAACCTACTAATCATCATACATTCATCAAACAATCATCCATCATGCATAATCATAGCATTTTCGAATTAGGGTTTGTTTCATACACAAGTTCATGATCACTCCACTAAAACATAGAATTCTTGCATATCGACGTTAACTACATGTATACAAATCTAACTAACATACTAACATCATCAACCAACATCAATTTCGACTCCATGAAAGCCAATTTCATACTAGGTTCGGCCGTTATGAACAACTCACAAAACATGAAAATCTAACCTTAAACGTGTTATAACTTGCAATTGATGTTTCCAACAAGTTGTGCACCTTGTAATCGAACGAAATCGAGGTTTAGATGCTTGTTCTAGGCTGATTTTCACAAAGGTAGGTGTTGAGATGGAGATCGCGGCCGAAGGGTGGGTGGGCTAGGGTTTGGAGTTGTTTTATTTAATTTTAATTTACATATTTACCCTTTTAACCCTTGTAATTTGTATTTTAAAAACTAAGCTTTAAACTCTTTGTAAAGTGTTTTTACTCATAATATAAAGTATAAACTTATGAAAATCATTATATATCTTATCTTTATAAAACACAAGACATACAATAAATAGGCACGTTTCCGCATTAAACGATTATTTTTTAATTACCTTTAAAAATGTGTAACACATAACATAACCCAATACTCACATAATCAATTAGATTCACATCAAATTAACATTATCCATTATTATTAGGTCCCAACTTAAACGACACTATGTGTGCTCACGACACGTGTATACAAGACTTAACAAACTAACGGAGTTTGGTAACGGAAATTTACCAGATGTCATGTTGGACCAAAAGACCAATGAGCCAAGATCAGAAAACCTCTAAGTCCCACATGGTATCACACAACTGCTGAAAGCTTCATCAGCAGTTTGACAAGTGCTGAAGACTTCAACAGCTGATGACACAAGTGCTGAAGCTGAATTCAAAGTACTGAAGTACAACAGCTGAAGAGTTTACAAGTGCTGAAGATCAACAACTGATGTACAAAGTCTGAAGACAAAGACTGAAGACATCAGCTGATGATATCTACTGAAGTCATCAGCTGATGAAACGTCTGAAGTTCAAGTCTGAAGATCAAGTACTGAAGTTTCAGTAGTTTGTCACAACTGCTGAAGAGTACTTCTTTAGTAGTTGTGATATCAGTAGTTTTATATTTTTTCAGTAGTTTTGTAAAATGACTGAAGAGCTTGTTCTTCAGTCGTTGTAGTTTCAGTAGTTCTATGTTTTTTAGTTGTTATAACAACTGATAACACTTAGCATTTTTGTAAGGAGATGTCAGCTGTTTTGACACCTTCAGTAGTTGTGTTTCAGTTGTAATAAATCTATTAGATGTCACTATCAAATGACATCAGCAGACGTCACATCTCTTATATAAGAGGTGTCGACCTAATTGTAAGTGTGACATTCTGTTACCACGAAAGCGAATATTGAATGAAATATATTTGCAGAATTCTCTCTCTATAACCGTCTTTGTTCTTCATTGAATATCGTTTAGTTCTTGTGAATCGACTAATTCATTGTTCGATTTCCGCTGCTATATTCTCTAATCAATCAACATAGATCACTGATCCTAACAAGTGGTATCAGAGCCGTTTATCATTGATCGATCTAACAATTGATCATTGAAACTGCTAATTGATATCTGTGTTTGATTGAATTAGCGTATTCGCAAGAACTGGTTATAGATTATTGAATTTCTGTCGCTTTCGTTCATTTATTTTGAGATCTTCTGGTTCAATTGGTTGTTGCGTTTTGTTCTAAATCTGTTTTAGCTTAACCGAATTTGATTGAATCTGAGATGACGACTCCTTCTAATGATCCTCACAATACCGGTTCCTCAACCAAGCCTCCGATGCTGGTTAGGACCGAGTATAACATATGGCAACGAAGAATGCTTCATCACCTGTCTGTTAACAGTTCAGGTTGTTGGACATCTGTGGTACATGGACCCATAAGCCTATGATGACAATCCGGAAACCAATCAAATGGTTCCGAAGAAGAAGGAACAATACTCTGATGAAGATCAAACTGTTTGAGATTGATGCTAAAGCCCATGGAATTCTGGCCATGGCACTGCCTAATGAAATCTATTCTGGGCTTATGCATCATGAAACTACTCATGATCTCTGGAATGCCCTGAAGGAACAATCGGTGGCACAGATGAGGTCTTAGCAAACAATAGAGAAATCCTTGCCCAAAAATATGAGACATTCTCTCATAGAAAGGGTGAGACACTGACTCAACAGTTTGAGCGCTTTTCCTGCTTGATATCTGAGCTGAAAATGGTGAAACAGAATACACCGATAGCCAGATGAACAACAATTCCTCAGATCACTGCCTGAGAGATGGGACACATACACTATTGTCCTACGCTCCAGTGCAAATCTGGATGGCCTATCTCTCACCCAACTTCATGGGAAACTGCTTACATTTGAAAGAGAGATAGAGCAGAAGAGGAACTGTCCTCATCAGGAAAGCTCACTGATGACTTTGTACCAGGGAATACTGCCTTGGTTGGTCATGAGTCAAATATGCTGCATCTGAAAGCAATTATGATGAGCATATAGATTTCTCTTCAAATAGTTCGGATCATGCATTTGTTGGTATTGAGAGTCATTCTGGTAGTAATAGTGACAATTTATGCTTCATCATGGATGATCTGAAAGGAATAGCTGATGATGATCTAGAAGAGATGGATATTCTGAGCCAATGGCATTGATTATATCAATCTCAGAAGTTCTATAAGAGAACTGGCAGGAAATTTCTTGGACTCTCTGGCAAACCAAAGTTGGTTTTGACAAGAGTAAGTTGAGGTGTCACAAATGCCAAGGATGGGACACTTTGCAAGAGAGTGTAGATCAACTGGATCTAACTCTTCTGCACCCTTTGTGACTTTTCCTAGTACTAGTCCACAAAACAGAGGGCAACATCCTGCTGGTTCTGGTCATTATTCACATCCTAGATCTCCTGCATACTTTGTTCCCCAGGGTCAAATGTCATATCCTTATCCCTGCTATTATGTGCCTCAACCAAATCCTGTTCAAGCTCCAATTGCACAACAACCACAAGCATTGCCTAACCACAGCCTTCCTAATCTCATCAACAAACTCAACCTCAACAACACAGCTTCTTCACCCCAGGAGTTGTTGACTGGAGCAGTTTACCAGATGACTTGTCTAGTCATGAACAATTTTCTCAGGTGCTAGTCAACATGGTGGTGAAAGTCCCTTTGGAAATCTAGCTCTTATGGCTTTGGATTCTGCTGTACTTCATCCTCTAATGTCTCTACACCAAAGGTATCACAGGTATCCTCTGAGGCAAAAGCCAAATTATGTCTGAAACATGCATAGCAGCATTGCATCTATTAGAGAAGCAATGTAGTTTTAATCAACAAGAACATTGAGCTAGAACAAATAATTTCCAAAAGCAAAGCTGAATTTGAGTCTATGCTTAATGATAAAAATGATGAGATTTACAAACTGAAATGCCAAATAACTGAATAAGGCTAGGGAAGAGATACTTCTAGAGAAGTATAAAGATCTCAAAGAAACCCTTGCAGTTACCCAGGTAGTGTGATAGATGGGTACAATCATACAAGGTTTTGAAATGCTTCTTAGTAAGCAATCTGCTTCCAATGTGAAGTTTGGCATTGGTTACAATCACACTGCTTCACCTACAGATTTTACTCCAAGAGCAGAGGTAGAACCTGATGGTGAGAGTAATAACCAATCCATCTCATCATGTGATCTACTTTCTGATACAGCACAATCAGAAGTAGAAGTCAGCATCAAGCCCTCTCAGAAACTATCAGCTGATGTTGATGGTTCAAATGCTGACACTCACATGATCAATGAGTTGATCAACTCAGGAGTTAATTCTGAAAGTCTGAAAGGACTAGAGAGCAGGACTTAACACCTGAAGTTCAAACTCCAACTACTGTCAGTACTGAAAGAAGAAAACTGTCAGTAAAAGAGTTTGAAGGCTACTAAAGAGGAGTCAAGAAAGCAAACAATGCTTCCAAAGCACTGAAGAGCAAGTCTTCAGTTGCCTCACCCTCTTTAGTTGATGATCAACCTAAGATGAAGAAGAAACCATGTGAAGTATGTGGTTTTTTCAATCATCTTACAGATGATTGCTCGTACAAAAGAGGTTCCAACTCAAACAAAGAAGAAATTAAAGAGAAAATGGTAAAAATGAAAACTGAGTTTGAGACCATATTTGTATCAGCAACATCAATCCTGTAACCCTTAAGTCCTCAAAGAAATCCAAAAAGGAAGGGTTAAACAGGTGACAGTTGAGAGTGCTCAGAAGAAGAGGTGCAACATAGGAACTTATCAAACTCCACTGGCAATGTGTCTGATGAGCTGAAAGCTTTATCACAAAATCAGACACAGCTGGTTTGATGGTTCAACATCTGTTGGATAGAGTTAACCAACTAGATGCTCCTATGTTGAAACCACAAAAAGAGATCCAAGCCAAAGGATTCCTCTTCTTCACCATCTTCTTCCTCTCAGGCTGTTGTTTCAAATACCCTGTTAGTTTACCATCTATTGATGACCCAGGCCCAAAACCAAAAAGGTTTGGTCTCCAAAACTAACTGATTGTTTATTATTGCAGGGTTCTCCAACATGCCCAAGTAGCATCTGGTATGTAGACAATGGGGGATCTATGCACATGACTGGGAACAGCTCTCTTCTTCATGACTACTCTCAAGGAAAGAAGGGTTTTGTTTCTTTTGGAAATGATGCTAGAGGTTACATCATTGGAAATGGCTTTGTCTCCAATGGAGAAATCAAGTTTGATGATGTTAATCATGTGGAAAATCTCAAGTACAATCTCTTGAGTGTCAGTCAAATGTGTGATAAAGGCCATGTTGCTCTTTTCACCAGTCAGAACTGTAGGATTCTGTCATCCAAAGTTCTGCATTTGATTGACAAGTATTGGATGATCACACTCTCCTGAGAGCCAACAGGACAGGAAGAGTGTATGCCTTAGATCTTTCCAAGAAAATAGATCTCAGAGGCAATCCTTGCCTATTTTCCAAAGCCTCTTCTCAAGAATCTAAACTGTGGCACAGAAGGCTGGGTCATGTTAATTTCAAAAACATGAATCAGCTTATCCACAATAGTTTAGTCAGAGGCTTACCAATAAAGGAGTTCCACTGTGATGAAACCTGCACTGCTTGTTTAAAAGGAAAACAACACAAAGTCTCATTCCCTCCTATTGAAGAGCCTAAGTCCACTGCCTGCTTGCAATTACTGCATATGGATCTATTTGGTCCTGTGAGAGTGATGAGCATGGCAAAGAAGAAATAATGTCTGGTAATTGTGGATGATTACTCCAGATTTGTATGGACTTTCTTTCTACATTCAAAGGATGAGGTTGCTCAGAAGGTTATTACTTTGTGTTGTATATTGAGAAGCATATTCCCTTCCAGTCAAGTGTATCAGGAGTGATAATGGAACTGAATTCAGAAACCATACACTTGATGACTTCTATCTCTCAAAGGGAATCAAAAGGCAGTTTAGCATCCCAAGGACTCCAGAACAAATGGAGTAGTGGAGAGAAAGAACAACCCTCATTGAAGCTGCAAGGTCCATGCTGGCTGACTCTGGTTTGCCACTGACCTTTTGGCTGAAGCTGTTAACACAGCTTGCTATGTGCAAAATAGAGTTTTAGTAAATCAGAGGTTGATGAAGACTCCATATGAAGTTCTCCATCACTTGGCTCCTCTAATTTCATTTTTCAAAGCATTTGGGTGTTCCTGTTTCATTCTCAACACAAAGGATCAACTCCATAAATTTGATCCTAAGGTGGATGCAGGGTATTTTGTTGGTTATTCATTACTTGCAGGCATACAGAGTCTTCAACTGCAGAACAAAGATAGTTGAAGAGACTTTGCATGTGAAGTTTAATGAATCTCCTTTGGACAAGATTCCACAAAACCCTGTGGAGTTATTTGATTTGGACATACTGCAATATGTTTCTTATCAACCTCCAGCTGTTGCAGATCCTGTGGATAAATCATCTTCTGCAGCATGTCTTCCACCTGGTGGTATTGATGATTATGATGATAATATCAACACTCACCTATTCAAGTTTAGTGACCAACTGCCTGTGTCTGCTAATTTGATGTTTATCCTGTAGCTTCAGCAGTTCCATCCACAACAAATGCTGATGAGATCTCTGTTTCCTCTACATCTTTTGAGTTACCATCTAATTCTTGGTTTCAAGAGTCTACATCAACATCTGCTGCTGCTGAAGGTTCTACAAACACTTGCACAGATCTCATTGTTTATCAAGAACTGAAGAATCACCCCATGTCTCAGATTATTGGTGATATCAATGCTGGTGTTTCAACCAGAAGTAATTGTCTAACTTCTGCTTCTATGCTCTCTTCATCAGTCAGCTAGAGCCAAAGAACTACCATGTTGCTTTGAGAGACAATGGATGGGTTAAAGCTATGCAGCTTGAGCTACTTCAGTTTAAGAAACAGCAATGTGGGAACTTGTTCCTCTTCCCCCAGGTAAGTGTGCAATAGGCACTAAATGGGTGTTTAGGAATAAAACTGATGAAATAGGTATGGGCTTATGTTAAGAACAAGGCTAGACTGGTTGTACAGGGGTTTTCACAAGAAGAAGGTATTGACTATGATGAACCTTTGCCCCTGTAGCCAGACTAGAGGCAATCAGATTGTTCTTAGCCTATGCTGCATTCCACAATCTTAAAGTTTTTCAAATGGATGTCAAAAGTGCATTTTTATACGGTAAAATAAAGGAAGAAGTTTATGTGTGTCAACCACCAGGATTTTAGGATAATAAACATCCTGAATGGGTGTATAACTTGATAAGCTCTTTATGGGTTGAAACAAGCTCCTAGAGCCTGGTATGAGACACTCTCTACTTTTCTTCTTAAGAATAATTTCACTAGAGGCTCCATTGATAAAACTTTGTTTATTAAGAAGGTGGATCAGCATAAGCTACTTGTTCAGATTTATGTTGATGATATTATTTTTGCATCCTCTGATCCCCAGTTGTGTGATGATTTTACAACATTAATGAAAAGAGGTTTGAATTGAGTGCAATGGGAGAATTACAGTTCTTTCTAGGCTTGCAAATCAAACAAAAGGATGATGGAACTTTTATTCATCAGTCAAAATATACAAAAGATCTTTTGAATAAGTTGATTTACAAAACTGTAAGCCCTGTTCTACTCCCATGTGCAACACCACACAACTGGATGCTGATCAGAAAGGTAAAGCTATTGATGAAACGCTTTACAGATGTATGATTGGGTCCTTGATGTATTTAACAGCTTCTAGACCAGATATTATGTTTGCTACATGTGTTTGTGCTAGATTTCAGGCTGCTCCTAAAGATCTCATTTGATTGCAGTCAGAGAATCTTTAGATATTTGCAAGGTACACAATCTCTGGGTCTATGGTACTCCACTGGACACTCTTGCAAATTAGTTGCTTTTTCAGATAGTGACTATGCAGGGTGCAAGTTAACTAGAAAGTCACTTCTGTGGTTGTCAATTCCTAGGCAACTGTTTGATTTCTTGGCAGAGTAAGAAACAAACATCTGTTGCTACAATCAACTGCTGAGGCCGAGTACATTGTTGTGCAAGTTGCACCTCTCAGGTACTCTGGCTTCAGAACCAACTTCTGGATTATGGCATTACAGAGACTAAGACTCCATTATTAATGGATAGTGCTTCAGCTCTGTGTATTGTCAAAAATCCAGTCCAGCACTCTAGGACCAAACATATAGAGATCAGACATCATTTTATTCGGGATTGCTTTGAAAAGGTCTGATTGATCCTAAGTTTGTGCCTAGTGCTGATGAGCTTGCAGATATTTTTACTAAGCCTTTGGATAGTTCTACTTTCCAAAACCTTGTGTTAAGGCTTGGTATGCTGCAGCTAGAATAAGTGACAACTACTGATGATTTCAGTAATAACTACTGGTGATCATTGGTACCCATGTCACATATAAGTACTGATGAGTCCTTTCACCATGTCACACAAGTACTGAAGTACTTTATCTCTTCCAACTACTGATGTAGTTACAACTACTGATGTAGTTACAACTACTGAAATCAGTACAAACAGATAAGTATTGACGTCCTATGAAACACCTGAAAAGCAGATGCAAAGTCTGATAATTGTTGAGGACAGTATTAAACAGCTGAAGGCTATGAATGACGAAAACTACTGAAGAGAACTTTCTCTTCAGTTGTTTCTACATCTGCTGTTTCATTTGAAACAACTGAAGCAAAACCATGTCTTCAGTAGTTTTATACTACTGATGACTAATACCACGTCTTCAGCTGTTTACAACAACTGAAGCAAAACCATGTCTTCAGTAGTTTTATAACTACTGATGACTAATACCACGTCTTCAGCTGTTTACAACAACTGATGACAAAACCACTGTCTTCAGTAGTTTCACAACTACTGATGACAAACACCAAGTCCTCAGTTGGTTTCATCATTTGAAGTCAAAACCACGGTCTTCAGTAGTTTCTAACTACTGATGCCTAACACCATGACTTCAGCTGTTTCAACGTCTGAAAGGGTAATACCATGTCAACAGTCGTTTAAAACTACTGATGACTAACACCAAATCCTTCAGTCGTTTTCTAACCGTACCCTATAAATATCCCTGACCTAATCCTTTAAAGCTTCATCTTCTTCAAACCTAACGTTCCTCTCCAAAACTTCTCTCTTCTAAATGGCGTCCATGCAAATCAAACCGCGACACAACTGTGTAGCTTACCTTACTAAATCGCCAGTCTGGGCTAAGTTCGATACTGCTATCGATCTTATGGTCCAGTCACAATACAAAACGTCATTTCTTCTCAATCCCATCCTACATGCTGAATCCCTCATACAGTTTTGGATGAACGTCACCATCACCACTAGGGAGAACAACACAACATCTCTCCGGAGCCATTTCTCCCGCAATACTTCGCCAAACTTCCATCTGGATGATGCCATTTCTCCTGCTGGATATCCAAGGGCACAACTGATCTATCCTTTGCCCATCATGGATATCAGGACAACCTTAGTGCCTCCACTATAATGAAGAAACATTTCCATGACGCTGAACGCCTAATTTTTCACATGGTAAATGTCTGTTTGGCTCTTAAGACTTCGTCTTGGGATCAAATGTCTATGAAGTGGCAGCAGGTAATGTATTCTATTCTTGAGCAACAGCCTTTAAATTTTTCAGAAATAATATTTTCAAAGAGCTCAAGGATATGGCTCAAAAACTAACTGCTAACCATTGGATATTATATCACGGTTCATAATGGCCATCATTACAAACCAGCTTCAAGCTGAGGGACTTGTTGGCCTGGGAGTCCCTGCTACGGCTGTTCTGCCTGAAGTATACTCCCGGCACAACTGACCACACACTCAAATTGGCTGCCAAGCTGTGCAAACCCACGTAGCTGGAACCCACAGCCACCACCTCCAAATCAAAAGTCCCCACCAAACCACCAAAAAGAAACCCAAAAAGGCTACTCAGGGAAATGAGTCCCCTGAGGATGCCCCTGCAACACAAACGCAGGATATATCCACTGGTTATAACCCCCTAGTGGATATCAGGACTCTTCCAACCATAGCCGCTCAGGATTCCTCTCAATAGGAGCTTGCAGCAACCACACAAGGGGTACCCACACATCGGGATCTTCCTCACTTGAGGGGATTGCCATTGAAGAGCACCTTCCTCCCCAGGTGCACACTGCTTCTATCCCTTCCCCATGCAACCCCCCAAAGCCCTACATTGCTCGTTGCACAAGTGCTGACTCAATTGCACTCCTCACCCCCTCTCCAGATACCAATTACTACTGGAACACCTCTACCATTGAGGGGGAGGACCAAAGTGCAATTGAGAACCCACAGCATAGGGGTTACCACTTCTATCTCCTGGTGTAGATAGGGAGATTAAAATATCTAGTGAGGCTGCCACCTCTTCTGCATCAGCACATGATCAGACTGAGGCTGGTAACATTGCTAAGACCTCACTAGAGGCAACAGCTGATGATGGACATAGTCCTGAGGCTGGAAGTCCCTAGTACCAAGACAAAGGGCACATGCTACAACTGGTCTACACCAGTGCATGTACATCCTGCTCCAAGCAGGAGGTCAGATGATTCAGCTTCTGCTGATGATGACCTGGGCTTTTTCTACGATGTTCTTGCCCAGAACACAATCCTTGAGGAGGAAGTCAGTCGGCTGCAAAACCTACTTGACCAACTCTCTCAAGGAGAAAGACCATCTGCCTATACAACCCACAGATGGCACCTTCAGTTGAAGGTTCCCCAAACACTGAGCCACTCCCAACAACTCAGCACCTGCCTCTGCTTCTGGCACTATTTCTCAAGAACAGAACCCTCCTGAGCAAATAGTTACTGTCCTTCAAAATTCCCTCCCTCTCATCACACCCATAATCATTGACATTGTGACTAAAGCCATTGATGAGAGGATTTCCTCAACTTTACAACCATTGATTGATGCTGCTGTGCAAAAGACACTTTCTGCGGTACAAACCCCTACCACCAATGCATCCAAAAGGGGAGAGAGTACTGCAGTGAAAGAAAAGAAGAGGAAAGAATAGAGGATGAGAAGGCCAAAGAGCAAGCCCAGGAGGTGGAAAAAGAAAAGCAACAACTGATCACCTATAAACGAAAGAAAAGTGCTGATGATCAACCTACTGCTGAAGAAAAATCCTTGGAAGAGCTGGTAAAAGATGCTGATGATACACACAGTCGATCCATGGATAAAATCATTGAGCAACTCTTCAGGCAAGGTTTTGATACAGCCACATTAGCTAGTGAAATCAGGAAGTTGGAAGTGGAGGAGATTCAAACCCGATGGGCTGGGTATGATGCACTTGAAAAGGAGAGATTGGAGATCATGATCCGTTTCATTGCCAAATACTTAGGAAGATCTTTGATGGAGATTCGTGCGTGGACCAGAGACAGTATTCTGGCTATAGCCACCAGAATCTGTCTGTCTGAGCAATTCCACAAGGGGATTATCATTGAATCCCTTGATGAGGCTGGGGCTGGAAAAAGGTTTGAAATGGCAAGACTTACAAAGGCTAAACTCACAACCATGCTGGAACAAGCTTCCCTTCCACCCACTCAAAAACAGCCTACCCCTCAAATCTCCAAACCAATCTCAAAGCCCAAATCCAAACAACACCCAATCACAACCCACAAAACCAACTCCCTTACCATCTAAAGCATAGCCGATGATGCACCTAAGAAGAGAAGAGAGGGGTGTTGAGGCTAGAAGAAGAGAAGAAGAAGAGGATGATGTGGAAGAAGATAGGATGCCTCTGTCTGCAATCCTAACACTGGCAAAAGCCAACCCGATGCCCATCACTCCCACCTCTCAGATGGATGTTGTGAGAGTAAAAATTGAAGAAGAGGAGCAGCAAAAGCTTCATGATGATGAAATGCTGAAAAGCATTGACAAAACCTATGTTGCCTCCTCATCAATTATCAGCATGAAGAAAGAAGCTCTGAGATTGTACACTCTCGCCAACACATTTCAATATCAGAAGGAAAGGGTGAGAGTATGGCATGATCCGAGGGTGGCTCACAGGATTGTAAAGAAAGACATTCCTTCGAGATACAAGGGTCAAGTCAAGAGGATCGTAGATGAAGAGATCACAGTGGCCCTTGTAGTATCACCCTGGGAGATTGTCGAAGATTTCAAGAAGGCCTACGAGACTAAAAACCACCCCAGAAGATGCTAGAGAACAGAATTATCAAAAAGGGGTTAGTCTACAAGAGGCTTGAGAACTTCAAACAGAATGAGCTCAGTCTGCTACTCGAAGGGAATCATCCTGATGAGTTTGCATATAGACAAATTACAACAGTTGAGCTCAAAAACGGCAAACAGGCCAAGTACATCTCAGAGCTGTATGGGCGAGAGGATTGTTTGATGGTGAAGCCGAGAACCTGACCATGGAAGAACAAATCATGTTTCTCAGAGCCTACACCAGAGAATCCTACAGGCTCATACACGGGAAATAGATCTCATGAATGGGATAACAACTCTGTGTCCAGTTCCCCAAAACAGAGTTCCCATTCATATCTTGCCAAACAAATATCAGAGACTTCTTCCCAGGCCGGAGCTTATAGGGTCATCTTCTCTACTGATCAAGAAGGAAAAAGACCAACCTTTTGCCAACAATAAGTGGGATAATAAATAAATTAGAGGTTTTGGCTGCATTGGTTCAGGGGGAGTTTGTTGGACCAAAAGAACCAATGAGCCAAGATCAGAAAACCTCTAAGTCCCACATGGTATCACAACAACTACTGAAAGCTTCATCAGCAGTTTGACAAGTGCTGAAGACTTCAACAGCTGATGAACACAAGTGCTGAAGCTGAAGTTCAAAGTACTGAAGTACAACAGCTGAAGAGTTTACAAGTGCTGAAGATCAACAACTGATGTACAAAGTCTGAAGACAAAGACTGAAGACATCAGCTGATGATATCTACTGAAGTCATCAGCTGATGAAACGTCTAAAGTTCAAGTCTGAAGATCAAGTACTGAAGTTTCAGTAGTTTGTCACAACTGCTGAAGAGTACTTCTTCAGTAGTTGTGATATCAGTAGTTTTATATTTTTTCAGTAGTTTTGTAAAACGACTGAAGAGCTTGTTCTTTAGTCGTTGTAGTTTCAGTAGTTTTATGTTTTTCAGTTGTTATAACAACTGATAACACTTAGCATTTTTGTAAGGAGATGTCAGCTGTTTTGACATCTTCAGTAGTTATGTTTCAGTTGTAATAAATCTGTTAGATGTCACTATCAATGACATCAGCAGACGTCACATCTCTTATATAAGAGGTGTCGACCTAATTGTAAGTGTGACATTCTGTTACCACGAAAGCGAATATTGAATGAAATATATTTGCAGAATTCTCTCTCTATAACCGTCTTTGTTCTTCATTGAATATCGTTTAGTTCTGTGAATCGACTAACATTGTTCGATTTCCGCTGCTATATTCTCTAATCAATCAAACATAGATCACTGATCCTAACATGTCACATTATCCCCATGTTGAAAGAATTTTCGTCCCGAAAATTACGTTACATGGTGAGAGTGTTCCATCACTGGTCTACTGCATTGGCACACAGAAATCGAAATCAAGTGAGTTTTGGATGAGTTGTCACATCATCCCCAAGTTGAAAGAAATTTCGTCCCGAAATTTAAATCAATACCTTCATCTGCTGGCATCGTCACTTCAAATAGTTGAGGGTACTTAAGCTTCATTTGATCTTCCCGTTCCCATGTGAATTCCGGTCCACGTCGCGAATTCCAACGGATTTTAACAATAGGTGTCTTGCTTTGCTTAAGTGTTTTCACCTCACGGTCCATCACCTCAACTGGTTCTTCGATAAAATGCAATTGTTCATCCACTTGAATTTCTTCTAGTGGTACGACCATTGCTTCATCAGTTATGCATTTCTTCAGGTTTGACACGTGAAATACATCATGGATTCCACTTAGTGAATCAGGTAGGGCTAATCGATAGGCTACTGGACCTATTCTTTCCACTATCTCAAATGGTCCAACGTACCTCGGATTTAGTTTCCCTCGTTTGCCAAACCGAACTACGGCTTTCCATGGTGAGACTTTAAACAAAACCTTGTCACCAACCTAAAACTCTAAAGGTTTCCGTCTCTTGTCAGCATAACTCTTTTGTCTGTCTCGCGCTGCAGCCATACGGTTTCGTATCGTATAATCTTCTCAGTTGTCTCATGAATTAACTCTGGGACCTGTTACTTGACTATCACCAATTTCTGCCCAGCAAACTGGTGATCTACATTTTCTCCCATACAGGTCTCGAATGGTGCTGCCTGTATGCTAGTATGATAACTGTTGTTATAAGAAAACTCCACCAATGGCGGTGAATTTCCCAGTTATTCCCGAAGTCAATCACACAAGCACGTAGCATATCTTCCAACGTCTGTATAGTACGCTCACTCTGACCATCCGTCTGTGGATGATATGTAGTACTCATATCCAACCGTGTACCCAAAGATTTCTGCAATGATTGCCAGAAATGTGACGTGAAACGAGCGTCACGATCGGAAATAATTAAGATCGGTACACCATGTCTCGAAATGATCTCCTTAAAGTACAATCGGGTTAATTTCTCCATCTTATCTGTTTCCTTAATTGCAAGGAAGTGAGCAGACTTTGTCAATCGATCCACAATAACCCATATCGTGTCACAACCAGTACTAGTCCGGGGTAGCTTAGTAATAAAATCCATGGAGATTTGTTCCCATTTCCACATTGGAATCTCGGGTTGTTGTAACAGTCCGGATGGTTTCTGATATTCTACCTTTACCTTCGAGCAGGTTAAACACTTGCTCACATACGTAGCTACATCCGCTTTCATGTTGGGCCACCAATAGTGAGCCTTTGGGTCATGATACATCTTGTCGGATCCAGGATGTATAGAATACTCAGATTTGTGTGCCTCGCTCATAGCTAAATCTCTCAGATTCACATCAAATTAACATTATCCATTATTATTAGGTCACCAACGTTAAACGACAACTAGTGTGTGCTCACGACACGTGTATACAAGACTTAACGGAACTAACGGAGTCTGGTAACGGAAATTTACCGGATGTCACAACTTGATTATGTGATTATATGACTTATGTGTTTATTCTTATACTTTGAACCTTATCAATGCACAAACGAATCTTAAGTGAAATTCTAAGGCATTATGTGCCTGAATCAAATGTTTTTCAAAATGAACTTTGAATCGTTATATGTGGTTTTAAAGTCTCGTCAAAGTCTGTGTCCTACAACTTGAAACATGTAATGCTGGAAGAGGTGATGCCTGTATGTCAAGGTGTTCTGTCTAGGCAAGGTATTCATATAAATCTAAATCAACTGATGGATCCTTTTACCTTACGTGGGAACCCTTGGGGTGAGTGTCCGCTTATAGGTACGCATGTATTCATTAAGGTTGTAGTTGACCTAATACTTTGATAAGTCAACGTAATGTTTTGGTTGGTAAACCGAACGTTACACTCGAAACATCTTGTTATTTTGAATCATTTCATCATTGACTTTGTCCCCATGAATCTTAAAACTCATCATCCCATTTCTCTTAATGACCCTTAAAAATCTTTCTAAACGTCTTCCCCTCAAAACCACACTTATCTTGAAAACCCATTACAATGATACTCTTATTCTGAATTGAATCTTTAATCTTAACGAACACGATTCTCGTATCAACATTACACTAATGCAATTTTGAAACCTCAATGCCATTTATAAACAAGAATCGATCATCTAAGAACCTTGTTAAAGTTACTTGTTTGAGAAGCTTATAGGAAATTCATGTCCCATCCAAAAGGTGTTTTGAACATGTTACTCATGTTCGTCAAGCCGAGTCTTGTGTTGATCTGAAAACATGGTGTTGTGTCAAAACCTTCCTAATCGTCTTGAACCGTCTGAAATGTAAAAGGCTATCAATTGAATTTCCAAATTAATAATCTTGTACTCTTTGCCAAGAAACACATAAAATCATGAATCATGAAATTTAACAAACTTAAGCATAGTAAAACATCATAACTGAACTCGTTGAATTTAACGTTCCAAGTGTCACTTGCGAATGTGACATGAAATCCAAGTCTCCTCATATCCTTGAAATTAGCCTTCTCGCGATTAAATTTCGGGACTAAATTTCTTAAAGTAGGGGAGACTGTAACATCCGCCTATTTTCAAAATTATAAACTCAAACTTGAACTAATATTGAATTTCCATACGATGTGAATTTCTTTATTTAAATTATTCTATTAATGAATTATATGAAGTAGAAGTGGAATCAATATTTAATAAAAAAATTGTTTTATTTAATTGTTATTTAATAAATCATTTAAACAACTTATAATAATTTTATAATTTATAAAGTAAAGTTATAAATTTATAAAGTTTAATTGTCATTTATGAGTTTCAACATAGAAAGAAATAATTATATTTCAAAGTTTCTATAAAACTTATCATGTTATATAAGTTTATAAAGTTTAATGTTAAACGTGAGATTTTGAGATTTATAATTAGTAAAGAAAGTGTTTTTTATGAATTCCATAAAGTTTCAAAAGACAATAATTTAATCATAAAATGGGTTAATAAGTTTGGGGTCAAATTTATAATTTTTGAAACTTAATTTAAAAGTTTCATACATAAAATAATAAAATCTTAAAAGTACAAGGGGTAAAGCTGTAACATTGATTTAAAACTCACTTTCTCCCCCCATCGTTCCCCCACCTCCGGTCACCGGTCCGGTGGAGCTTCGACGACCCCTGCACTCTCGAAACACTCGATTATAATGAAATTAAACCGCCCTACAACCCTCAGTTGTGTTATTCGAGCTTAGTAACCGTTTCAATTCATTTAATGTACTTGTTAAAGTCTTCAATCAAAACCGAAAAACCACATTTAAATCTCAAACTGTTTCGCCGTGGTTACTAACACGATTAACCAAATTAATTGATCAAAAACGCTTCTTTGAGAGTTTCGAACTTGAGTATATCAACCATTTCTGTTAACATCAAGTAATTATAGTCAAACGATACTCGAAACACCCGAAATCAAAATCGAATTCGTTTAAGTTGCACCATATCGAATCGAAGCTAATTAACAGAGGCGAAATGTTCCACTCGACCTCTTTGAACTTTCAGTACCTTCAATTGCTTGAAAGTCCACTCAAACATCGATTTTAAGTGCCCTTGTTCATCACGAGTGGAACGAAGTTGTACCAGGCATAATTACATCAATCCGTTCGAAATCAGGCAAGTTATACACACCCACACACTTGATTTCACTTAGGGATTAAAAGCCCTAATGTTAATTCGATTAAAATACACGAATTGTTGTTCAATTTGGATAAGATCAATTCTAGGGTTTATGTTGAATTTGGGGATTTTGGTAGTTAAAGTTTTTAAACATTGTAACTGAGCTTTAACCAGCTTCGGCTTCTGCCCAACTAGTTACAACAACAAGCATTCACACAAGGGACTCGGGTTCGACCCCGGGACCCTCATCCTTTTTAATTATATGATTTTTCAATTCTTTCAATTGGATAAAATTTTAATATAATGTTTAGTAAAAATTATAATTACTTCATTAACTAAAATATTTTTGAATTTATTAAATTAATTATAAAGGTTTTAAAAACTTATAATTTTAAATTTAATTACTTTATAAATTAACTATTTCTTTTCACACATCATATTTAATCTTTATTAATTTAATAAATTAAATTATTGAATACTTATTTTTAATTGATCTATTACAATTTTATTAACACAAAACATAATCGATTCATTATTTTATTTAATTATATAAACTCCCAAATTCCAATTGAAACCCTAGATCACGTCTAATTGTTAATCTTATTATTGAACTTAATCTTGGAATCAATACGTTTAGGTATCTTGTAAAAAAATCATTGGAGCCTTGTTTAAATTCTTATCATCACCTTATATATATTATGTGAGTATATCTATACCCCTTTTGCAAATTTATACACTTTGGGGTGAAACATGTTACCTTATAACCATTGTAGTTGTAAACTCGTTTGATTCTTGTAAACACTTGGCAATTCACATGTATGTTGTGGTTAGTTGATCTTAGTAATTACCATGTATTGACTATTATATGTGCAATCATTAACTATTGCTAGCCTGGCGACGTCATAGATCTATGGGCCTGACAAGCCTGCTTGGTTAATCCAAGTACAATTAGCTAATCGTATAATCTTGTAAACGTGTAATCTTGTAAACTATCAAGGTTTGATTTTTACATCTGTCATACATCCCTAGTTACTTTGTTCACTAACTTATGACATGAATTTCCATCTTTTATATATGTATGTAAGAAAACTATGGAAATCTCACCAACATTATGTTAATCCTTTGTTTTTAACATGTTTCAGGTTTACTACTTGAGGGAACTCTTCTTGCTCATATAGGACTTGGACTTAGTTTAATTAAACATCTTATGTTGTTGTTTATATTTTGTTGTAATGTATTGACTTAATTGTTTTGTATTGTTCAACGAAAATGGTATTTAATAATATTTCAACTTATTTAGTTCCATGTGCTATGAATAATCGTTTCATATTTGTCTGCCCCGATAAAAGTGCTCCGACACTTGGCCTTTGGTATCCAAAGAATTCTGATTTCAATCTGTATGCATATATAGATAGTGACTATGGTGGTTGCAATATGACTGCAAATTCTACATCTAGGGGATGTCAATTCCTTGGTGGAAGGATAGTCTTTTGGCAATACAAGAAGTAATCTTGTGTGTTTGCATCAATTGTTGAAGTTGAATACATTGCTGCTGCTAGCTACTGTGCTCAAGTGCTTTGGATTTAGAATCAGATGATAGCCTATGGGATCAACTTCAAAGAGACTCCCATCCACATAGACAACAATAGTGATATCTCTATCACAGAGAATCTAGTGAAGCACTCAAGGACAAAACACATCAACATCAGGTATCATTTGATTAAAGATAACTTTAAAAAGGGATTAGTCAAACTAGTCAAAGTTAACACAAATAACCAATATGTTGATTTGTTCACCAAAGCTTTTGATGAACAGAGGTTTAAGTATCTTGTATTAGCTATTGGGATGATTAACTTTGAGTAGCTTTTCTTAAAACTTAACTCATATTATTTCTAAAACCTATGTGTCCTAAGTTGTCTATTCTATCATATTCATAAGCCCATGTTTACGTTAGAAGAAGAATCTTTTAAAATTTTATTACTTACAATTTTGAAAATTTTGATCATTTTCTCTTTCGGAAGATATGCATTTACCTTCAAAAGAAAATTATGTCTTCCAAAACAAATAACTACTTATGAGAATTTACCTTCGGAAGAAATTTTCAAATATTTTCCGAAGCTTACAATCATTCTTGAGTACTTGTATGTTTTCAAAGAATAATTTCCTTCCTAAAGCAATTAAGTCTCAAAAGTTCTATTCTCCTTATAATAAAACCATTGAGTCTTGATCTCTTCCAAAGCAAAATTTTCAAAACTCTTTGAAATATCTTCCGAAGTCATTTTGGCTTCGGAAGACTTTTATCAAAACTTTCGAAAAGAAATTACCTTCTGAAGATTTTAGACTTCCAAGAAAACTAACTTTTTGGGCACTTTTTCAAAGGTGGGACCGACATTCAGATTTCAAAGTTTATCCTCTTTCATTAACTTTGACTAACATCTATTTCATATATATACCTAACAGTTCCCCCTCTTTCACTTTCTTCTTCATCTATACCCTCTCTAAACCTAAATTCACCCACAACCGACCTTGTTCTTCTCTTCCTTCACATTTAAGCTTTCATAAATGGTCAACCCCAACCGCAGAAACAACCTTGATATTTTCATGCAACTCCACAGGCAACACAACCAAGTTGCCATGTTGGACTATGAGAAAGATCCAAGTTTCTCAGAGGTTTGTTGATTTCTTTCTCTATCCAACTACTTCACCTCCCTTACTATTGATCCTACACTCTATGAGGATCAACTGTTGGAATTCTGGAAGACCTGCCAAGAGATCATTCTAGATAGGGATAAGGCACTGTCTACAACAGTGCAGGGGAGGACAATCTTCATCACTCCAGCCATCATAAACACATATCTTTAGCTGGATGATGTAGAAGGTGATTTGTTCTTTCCTAAAGCTGTTGTCAACCAGTCCTTTTAGTAGATGGACTACGAAGGGGATTTCTCTATAAAGACCTTCAGGAAAGGGAAGGTCTCTTCTCAGTGGAAGTACCTACTCCATGTGGTTATACACAATTTGTCTAACAAGCATGGAGGATAGGACCAGATTCCTAAAGATATCTCCTTCATAGTTCATGGAATGGTTTAGGGGGTCAAGTTCAGGTACTCACAATTTGTGTATACCAATTTACTTGCTAACTTAGACTTGTTAGAATATTACATTTTCCCTACATATGTTCAATGTCACACCCCAACCGATGGCGGAAACATCGGGGCCCGAGAAGTGAAAGATTGTTCAAAGACATCATAGAACTAAAGTGACAATAAATTAAGATTAAATTTCATTTCCATTAATCAACATAACATTACAATGCTTCAAATAAACATACAATAATTTTGAGAAATACAAGACTAAAACAAACATAACAAAATGATATATTTGGTATGTTTCTAAATCCACCTAATTGAATTTATTGATAATGCTTCATGCATTTCCTGCAATATGTATAAAATATTGGTCAACATATGAATATGTTGGTGAGCAACAAGTTTGACTACATAGCATAATAGTGAGTAAAATCTCAATTCAACATGGATAAAGTATACTAAAGTTTGTACATTGCTAACATGCAAAGCCAATAATCAAACCAAAGTGTCCACTAGCATAATGTTAGCATTAAAAATGACCAAGACCGTAAACTTTGAATAACTTAACATAGACCCATCATAATAGGGCGGATGTGCTAGTCCTAAAGCGCTATACATGTTAAGGGAGGTTTAGATTGCTTGCAAGATAATGTATTCTAGAATGTATTCACAAATAGTATAAAAAGTAAGCATGTTTGTATGAATTGAGTTTAAAATGTTTTTGATTGAATGAATAATTGAGTGTATTTGATAATTGATACATGTTGCAACCCAAATAGTGTTAAAACAAAAGGGACGAAGTATGACTCACGGTTTGGTGATTAAAATCCACAAGAATAGATGAATGATTTTATAGGATTGGGTCACCAAATTCACCCTAAAAGGTAAACAAAAGTATGTAAGTTTAGGATTCAAAGTCTGAGATTTTTGCAATTGGAAAGTATACTAAAATTACAAATATGAGAGTACATGAAAGTATATACTACTTAGACACTTTTTGGACACCATTATTATGTGTGTTCTTTATGAGTATTAGTCACTCATTGGAATTCCAAATAAGGATTCATAAGATTAGTATAATGTCTACCTTACACATACATTCAACCATGGTTTGATTGATGTTACGGTTTGGTTTTAACTAAGTATTATATCGATATAAATGTAAGTCATGCATTAGAGGTAGGGAAATCCACAAACCTCAAGTGTTATATTCATATAAGTCATCCATTAGAGGTGGGGATATCCACAAACCTCAAGATTGTCACCATTGCATAAATCTCCACATAAGGGTGATTCGGATGGTTATGAGTACACAAATGAAATTACTAAAGTAAACTAACTAGTTTGACTAAGTATTCAAGTGGGGTATGATGGATAGATTAGTTGTAGAACCAAGTTTCAACATCACCATTTCATACCATAATACAAGCCTTTCAACATGGTTGGAGGTCCGGTTAGGTTTCATCCACTTCTTGATTTGTAGATCACTTAGTGTTTTAGTAAAGATGAAAGATTGGGGTGTAAAGGCCTTAAAATTTCTGAAATATACTTCAATGCAAGCCTTCCAATATTGAAGTTGTTGGTGACTTTGTTTAGTATGTAAAAGGCATAAAACAAGACAAGAAAATATGTATGAAATAATTAAGTAGAATATTTCCAACTTACACCTCAAAAATAGGGGTTTACCTTACTTGTTCACCTTGGTGACTAAGTTGTTATGTCCTAGAGGTTGTTTCAAGTGGTAAAGAAAGTGAAAGAAGAAAGTAAAAAATAAAGTAAAAAATAATAAAATAGAAAAACTCACAAGTTGTTCTTGAAGATTTCTTGTAAAAGATGAAGTTGGTGGATGGAAGAAGAGATTTTAAGAGAGAGTTTAGAGTGATGAAAGTGATTTGGGAGGGATTTGGGTTAGTATTTATAGATGAAAATTATGGATCGGCATTAAAGAAAGTAGTTGGGGAGATGAGTGGAGGGAAGATTAAAAGTTTCAATTTTAACACCTCAACTTGTTTTCTTTATTAATTTGCACCATAAACTCATGATTAAGCATAGTTTTGGGTATTTTAACATGTGAACCATAAAAAATACTTATAAATAATTTTCCAAAAATAAGTCTCGATAAGTTGCTCGGTTTTTTCATTAAAATGTGTATTTGCAATTGTTTAATTGTTAAACAAGCATATAATTAACAAGAATAATATAAAAAAATTTCCATTATGATCAAGTCCTGACTTTACAAGAATTGAATAAAGAGAAAGATTAAAATTAAAAAAAGTAAATGGAAACTTCAAAATGTTAAATTCAACAGATTCTCAACTGTGAACTGGGCTCACAGTTGATGGGAACATGTAATGTTATTAAATTGGGGTAGATGAGGCCCGGCATCTACAAGACAATGAGGAAGCCAACTGTTGGCTTCTCTAGGGTAGAAACAGCCCTTATCCCAAAAATGTTAGAGCTCATTGCTCAAGGTGACAACCTAGCAACACAAGCTAGTGTTGAACAAACAACTTCTACTTCACAACAACTAAAACAGCCACAAATCATCTACACCTACCAAATAAAATCCAAACAAACCCTTACATAAGCTACTAAGCTTGTGCAGGCCCCCATATCACTAACCATATAGGAAGAAGTGGACACTGGAGCTCCCACTTCTCCTGAGGAGCAAACCACTATCATCTTACCAAGGATCACTACTGAGGTTCCTCATGCTCAGCCTGATGAGCTCATAAGCCCCACAACCGTAAGCCTTCACTAAGAGTCTCAAAACTCTAGTGAACAACGTTCAAGGGAAAGTTACCATTCCCAGCCTCTTGATCTTAACCAACCAATACCTAACCTAGAATTATATGATGATGAAGACATGGGATTCAGTGAGTATCATGAGTACTCTTGCTTCACCCATGTCTAGCCCACATCATTCACCCATTAATAAGGTGGATCTTCCTAAACATGTTCAGGAGATCCATATGGAAGAGGCTCTCACTTCTATAAGTGATTACATCATTCAGACCTCAAGCATGGCAACCCAGCCCATTGCCACTTTAGCTGAAGTTGTCAGTGAGCAGGAGAAATATAGCAGCCAAGAACACTATGTTGGTGATGAGGAACAAGATTTTGGTCCTATTCTCTCATCCCCCCATGATTCTTCTGATGAAAATGAAAGGAACATTGTTAGGACCTGGTATTTGACTGAAATACCTAGAGATTAACGTGTAAACCAGATAAAATAGTGCGGAATCCTATTTGATTGGCGATCCAATCAGTGAGAACACACGAAGAATCAATCAAGAATTGAAACTAACGTTAGAAATCGATTAGGAATCGAACTAATGTGTTCTATGAACTTGGAGAACGAATTGAGAGGTTTCTGGATGGCTAGGGTACGTCTGGAATCGTAAATAATCGAGAGTCCTATTTTTCACGAATTGAGTTGTATTTATAGGTTGGTATTATTCAATCGTGCGACTGAACCATTAGTTTGGTTCAGTCGTGCGATTGAACCATGCGGTTGATTCATTCGTACGACTGAGTGTTCAGTCGTGCGACTGAGGCAATCTTATGTTACAATCGTATGACTGATCCAGTCTCCTGGTTTAGTCATGCGACTGAGTCAATCGTGTGAAGTTATTCATGCGTATGGTTCATTCGCATGAGCCATTCGCATGAGAACTTCATTATGTTAAGTTTGAATGTATTAATTAATAAACATTATATGTAATCATTCAAGCAATCACTAACCTAATTAACCAATTCAATGTCGACACATTAACGAAACATTAAACATTATAACTAACAAACTATCAATATCATTTCATTAATCATACCAAACAAGATCTATTACATCACATATCATGATCTAGGGAGATACATGTATCAACAAACTCCCCCTTGGACCTAGATCTCTCTAATGTCTTGTTTTCTTCATTACCTCCTCATATTTCTTGTACTTGTCCTCTTGTGTGACTCCCGCGTGAATATCAAACGCGAAGCAAAGTCTTATGACATTTTGGAACTGGAGTGCCTGTACAATATTTTGCGTATCATAGAACAGAGGCCACTTGTACAGTGTATAAACATCATTTTCCGACAAGTTGGTAAGCCACATTGGATCGAATACTCTGATTGTATCCATTTGGCACTCTTTATCTAGGACTATGACCGCTTCTGCTGTTCTCCAATCGTAGTACCACCACTTAAAGTGTGGTGTAAAATCCTTTGTCATTTCCCGAAGTGGGATTCTTGACATTGTGCGCGGAGGATTCCACTTCAACACAATCTTGGTTTTCCAGTAATGGCATCCATTTCAGACCTTCTAATATACCTTGTAGGTTGTTGAGGTCTGAAGTTAATCCACCTGGTGTGGTACTCTTTCTTTAGGGCAGCCTCAAACCAGCCTGACATCTTTCTCGGGTCAGCATACAACAGCTTCAATTTGGCCAGCTGGTTGAGCTCAAAACCTGGTAGAGTCTTTAGATCATGTGGAAATCTAAAGTACTCTATGCCCTTCTCCCTCTTAACGGCATAAACGTTAAGATCATCAAAATATGCCCATGCTATAATCCTGCCTGACACCTTAAGATGTTTCTTGACGTTGTAGAGCTTGGTGTAGGCATCCCTCTTCGGTGCAGCACGTTGGGCTCTAACTTCTTTAAAACATTCAGCCCATTCAGCCTTACGGATATCAACATCATCCTTTGCGGCTTGGGCCATTCCCTCTGTCTTCTTTGACTCTTGCTCCATTTTGTCTAACATCTCAAATGTATCACCGACCAGGGATTCACCCAAATTGGGAACCACATTACCCTCATTGTCAGCATACTGAGGATAGTTCTCTGCAGTGATATCTTCTATCTCTATTTCATCAATGTCATTTAGCTCGTCATCACAGGTAGCATTACATGTTGGAGCATCTTTCACTATTTCATCAGGATTGAGCTTGAAAATTTCTGCCAGTTGCTCGTTTGATAGATCATGAATTATTCCCCCTTCTTCAGGGTTATAACTCACTGACCTTCTAACAATCCCTTGCAGATCAAGAATCATTGTGAGTTGAGACTTGACCTGTTGAAGGGGAGCAATATCAAACTCATCTCTTTTGTACTTTGGATCTGTTTGATTTACACATTTCACACTCAAATCATTAGTAATTTATCAAACGAAATGCATTAACTTAATATTAACATTTAATACATGGTTTTTCAATACAGAATACAAAAGTAAATAAATACATAAACATCTACTATTTACTTTTATCCTGAATACTCGGCTCATCACATGAAGGTGCAGAAGCAGAAGCTGACTGATCTTGTCTGTTCTTTGATCTTTTCTCTTGCCCTGGAGCTGAGACAGATTCAGCTGCTTCTCCTCCATCAGTGTCTTCATCTTCATGCCATTAATCGGTTTTCTCTTCATCAGTTTCACTCTCATTATCATCATCGTCTTCATCATCTTCATTATCATCATCATTTCTGTCCCCATCCCTTATCTTTAAAGGCTCCTCCTTTGATCCTTTCAGCTTTAGCAAAATGGTCTTTTTAGCCTTTTCCAACTCCTCTATTTTCTTCCCTGAGGTGACGCTTTGAGCTTGGAGAATGGCTATCTCGTTGCTCTGGGCAGTCATCTGTCGGGCCTGCCTTTCTATCACTTGAGCCTGCTCTGCAATTTGGTGAGATTGTGCAGCAGTCAGGTCAGTAAGCTGGCGGATTTGGGAGGCCTTTTCCTCATCGGCAGCCAGCAAACGCATTACCATTCTGTTTAGTGCCGACAACTGTTCTTCTACTGTGACTGTAGGTAGAGGTGATCTGTAGGTGAATGAGGGATAGGCTGAGGGCTCGGTTTGGTGGCTAGTGGTGGTGGTGGTGGCCGTGGTGAATATCGGGTCAGGTCGGGATGATAGTGGTGGTGAGTGTGGGGTGAATGATGTAGTGGTGGCTGGATCTGTCTTGTGGTGGTCGGTCTGGTGGTGCCTGCGGTTGCTGTGGGGGCTGTGGTGGCTATGGTGGTGGATGGTGTGTCTGAAGAGGTGGTAGTGGTGGTAGTGGCTGAGGTAGTAGTGATGAATGTCAACCGCCACTTCTTCTTAGGTTTCTGCCCATGGGGTTGAGCCATCCGTTTTCTCCCCGTTCCCTTCGAGGTGGATGCTCCCCCCCGACCCTGCCGATTGACCCTGGAACATAGGTCGGGTCGGTCTCTGTCACTCCAGAGTCTCTTGGGTGCTCACCAACCACCCGAAGCCCATGTACTATGGGAACCACTTTACTTCCCACAGTCCTGGTGAGGGGCTCCTCATCAGACTCTTCTTCTTCTTCTTCTGTCTCAAGGACAAAATCGTGATGAACCCAGTTGATTCGGTAACTTCTGCAGCCGGGGCGTATGCTGGAGGCACGACATCAGACGTAGTACCGCTCTGTGGAACAGGCATATTGTCTCCGGCACCCCACTATCGTCATCATCTGAATCATCAGTAGGTAGGACAATTGGCTCCACGTCGGAGTCACTGTCCTCGTGACGCCATTGGCGTCTCCCCGGTGCCACATAACTTTCATCTGCTAAATGGCCAATCAGCCTCTATGCCTGGGGCTTAACTTGCTTGCCCCGGTACACCACCATCCTACCCAAAGTAGTGTCATCCATAAGTTCCAAAGTCACTGCATCGTGACTTTCCTTGGGGAGCTGAGGCAGCTTCTCATTGAATATCATCTGAAGAAATCTTGGATACATACAAAAACCTTCTTTCCCTTTTGTTTCAATGTTCTCTACCAAATAAGCAAAGATCATATTAGAGAAGCTGAAAGGGTGGTTCAGCACCAGAGCCACGAAGGCATTCTGTATCTGATCTGATAGGTCATCGAAACCACCACTTCTCGAAGCGATGCACTTAAGAATCACATGTGCCAGATATTTGTATTGTGGGCACAGGTTGCTCTTATTTAGCACCCCCGAGTTAATGTCCCCCGCATACTTGATTCGGAGGAAACACCCTCTCACTGTCAAAGGATGTAACTTAGTGGGGTGAGTAGAGTCGTCCCCAAACTCAAGGATTCTTTGGATGTCAGTAGCGGTAATGTCGATAGCTTGGCCCAAAATGGTGCTTCTGATGCTGTATGGCTCACGAGAGCGATCCACTGAGGCATTCTCCCAGAATGCCTGGTGTAGTGATTTGTAAGGCGTGCACGGTGTGGATATAGCCTTATGTATCCGTGAGCGTTTGAGGAAGGCTATAATATCGGAGAACTTGGCCCCGTTCCGAGTCGTGTGTTGGACCAAAAGAACCAATGAGTCGGATCAGAAAAACCTTTAAGTCCCACAGACATCACAACAACTACTGAAGACCACAACAGCTGATTACAAAGTCTGAAAACACAAAGTCTGAAGACAGTCTGAAGACACAAGTGCTGAAGACAAAGTCTAAAGACACAAGTGCTGAAGACAAAGTCTCAAGACACAAGTGCTGAAGACAAAGTCTGAAGACACAAGTGCTGAAGACAAAGTCTGAAGACACAAGTGCTGAAGACCAAAGTATCAGACGTTGTCACAACAGCTGAAGAGGTCTTCTTCAGTAGTTGTGATGGTTTACCTTTCAGTAGTTTCTTGTTTCAATATTTGTAAAACAACTGAAGAGTATGTCTTCAGTTGTTATTGTTTCAGTAGTTTCTTTTCAGTAGTGGTATAATAGTTAACACTTAGCATTTTTGTAAGAAGATGTTAGCTGTTTGACATCTTCAGTAGTTATGTTAACTATAAGTAGTTTGTGATAAATCCTGTTAGATGTCACTATCAAGTGACATCAGCAGACGTCACATCTCTTATGTAAGAGGTGTCGACCTAATTGTAATTGTGACATTCTGTTACCACGAAAGCGAATATTGAATGAAATATATCTGCAGAATTCTCTCTATCTATAACCGTTTTGTTCTTACATTGAATATCTTTGTTCTTGTGATTTGGCTAACTCATTGTTAGAATTCCGCTGCTATACTCTTTAATCAATCAAACATAGATCACTGATCCTAACAAGTGGTATCAGAGCAGGTTAATCATTGATTGATCTAACAATTGATCATTGAAACTGCTAATTGATATCTATGTTGATTGAATTAGCATTTTGCAAGAACTGGTTATAGATTATTGAATTTCTGACGCTTTCGTTCATTTATTCTGAGATCTCTCTTGGTTCAATTGGTTGTTATGTTTTGTTCTAAATCTGTTATAGCTTAATTGAATTTGATTGAATCTGAGATGACTACTCCTTCTAATGATCCTCACAATACGGGTTCCTCAACCAAGCCCCCGATGTTGGTTAGGACCGAGTATAACATATGGCAGCGAAGAATGCTTCATCACCTGTCTGTTAACAGTTCAGGTTGTTGGACATCTGTGGTACATGGACCACATAATCCTATGGTGAACAATCCGGAAACCAATCAAATGGTTCTGAAGAAGAAGGAACAATACTCTGATGAAGATCGGAAACTGTTTGAGATTAATGCTAAAGCCCATGGAATTCTGGCCATGGCACTGCCTAATAAAATCTATTCAGGGCTTATGCATCATGAAACTACTCATGATCTCTGGCATGCCCTGAAGGAACAATTCGGTGGCACAGATGAGGTCTTAGCAAACAACAGAGAAATCCTTGCCCAACAATGTGAGACATTCTCTCATAGAAAGGGTGAGACACTGACTCAAAAGTTTGAGCGTTTTTCCTGCTTGATCTCTGAGTTGAAAATGGTGAAACAGGAATACACCAATAGCCAGATGAATAACAGCTTCCTCAGATCACTGCCTGAGAGATGGGACACATACACTATTGTCCTACGCTCCAGTGCAAATCTGGATAGCCTATCTCTCACCCAACTTCATGGGAAACTGCGTACATTCGAAAGAGAGATAGAGCAGAAGAGGAAACTGTCCTCATCAGGAAAGCTCACTAATGACTTTGTACCAGGGAATACTGCCTTGGTTGGTCATGAGTTAGAATATGCTGCATCTGAAAGTAATTATGATGAGCATATTGATTTCTCTTCAAATAGTTCTGATCATGCATTTGTTGGTATTGAGAGTCATTCTGGCAGTAATAGTGACAATCTATGCTTCATCATGGATGATTTGAAAGGAATAGCTGATGATGATCAAGAAGAGATGGATATTCTGAGCCAAATGGCATTGATTAATATCAGATCTCAGAAGTTCTATAAGAGAACTGGCAGGCAATTCTTGGACTCTCTGGCAAAACCAAAGTTGGTTTTGACAAGAGTAAGTTGAGGTGTCACAAATGCCAAAGGCCGGGACACTTTGCAAGAGAGTGTAGGTCAACTGGATCTAACTCTTCTGCACCCTTTGTGACTTTTCCTAGTACTAGTCCACAAAACAGAGGGCAACATCCTGCTGGTTCTGGTCATCATTCACATCCTAGGTCTCCTGCATACTTTGTTCCCCAGGGTCAAATGTCATATCCTTATCCCTGCTATTATATGCCTCAACCAAATCATGTTCAAGCTCCAATTGCACAACAACCACTAGCATTGCCTGAACCACAACCTTCCCAACCTCATCAACAAACTCAACCTCAACAACACAGCTTCTTCACCCCAGGAGTTGTTGACTGGAGCAGTTTACCAGATGATTTGTCTGGTCATGAACAACTGTTCACTGGTGCTGGTCAACATGGTGGTGATAGTCCCTTTGGAAATCTAGCTCTTATGGCTTTGGATTCTGCTGATACTTCATCTACTAATGCCTCTACACCAAAGGTATCACAGGTATCCTCTGAGGCAAAAGCCAAATTATGTTCTAAACATGCGTAGCAGCATTTGCATCTATTAGAGAAGCAAATGTAGCTTTGATAACAAGAACATAGAGCTAGAACAAACAATTTCCAAAAGAAAAGCTGAATTTGAGTTTGTGCTTAATGAAAAGAATGATGAGATTTACAAACTTAAATGCCAAATCATAGATTATAAGGCTAGGGAAGAGTACTTCTAGAGAAGTACAAAGATCTCAAAGAAAACCTTGCAGTCACCCAAGTAGAGTGTGATCGATGGGTACAATCATGCAAAGGTTTTGAAATGCTTCTTAGTAAGAAATCTGCTTCCAACGTGAAGTTTGGCATTGGTTACAATCACACTGCTCCACCTACAGATTTTACTCCCAGAGCAGAGGTAGAATCTGATGGTGAGAGCAATAACCAATCCATTTCATCATGTGATCTACTTTCTGATACAGCACCATCAGAAGTAGAAGTCAGCACTAAGCCCTCTCATAACCTATCAGCTGATGTTGATGGTTCCACTGCTGACACTCACATGATCAAAGAGTTGATCAACTCAGGAGTTAATTCTGAAAGTCCTGAAAGGACTGGAGAGCAAGATTTAACACTTGAAGTTCAAACTCCAACTACTGTCAGTACTGAAAAGAAGAAAACTATCAGTAGAAAGAGTTTGAAGACTACTAAAGAGGAAGTCAAGAAAGCAAACAATGCTTTCAAAGCACTGAAGAGCAAGTCTTCAGTAGTTTCATCCTCTTTAGTTGATGATCAACATAAGATGAAGAAGAAACCATGTGAAGTATGTGGTTTGTTCAATCATCTTACAGATGATTGCTGGTACAAAAGAGAATCCAAACTCAAACATAAAGAGGAAATTAAAGAGAAAATGGTTAAAATGAAAACTGAGTTTGAGACCACATTTGTATCAGCAACATCAAATCTTGTAACCGTAAGTCCATAAAGAAATCCAAAAAGGAAGGGGTTTAAACAGGTAACAGCTGAGATTGCTCAGAAGAAGAAGGTGCAACATAGGAACTTATCAAACTCCAATGGCAATGTGTCTGATGAGCTGAAAGCTTTATCACAAAATCAGACACAGCTGGTTATGATGGTTCACATCTACTGGGAAGAGTTAACCAATTAGATGTTCCTATGTTGAAACCACAGAAAAGGAGGTCCAAGCCAAAGGATTCCTCTTCTTCACCATCTTCTTCCTCTCAGGCTGTTGTTTCCATCAAACCTGTTAGTTTACCATCTGTTGATGAGACCAGGCCCAAAACCAAAAAGGTTTGGGTCTCCAAAACTAACTGATTGTTTATAATTGCTGGGTTCTTCAACATGCCAAAGTAGCATCTGGTATGTAGACAGGGGGATCTATGCACATGACTGGGAACAGCTCTCTTCTTCATGACTACTCTCAAGGAAAGAAGGGGTTTATTTCTTCTGGCAGTGATGCTAGGGGTTACATCATTGGCAACGGCTTTGTCTCCAATAGAGAAATAAAGTTTGATGATGTTAATCATGTGGAAAATCTCAAGTACAATCTCTTGAGTGTCAGTCAAATGTGTGATAAAGGCCATGTTGCTCTTTTCACCTGTCAGAACTGTAGGATTCTGTCATCCAAAGTTCTGCATTTGATTGATAAGGTGTTGGATGATCACACTCTCCTGAGAGAAACAGGACAGGAAGAGAGTGTATGCCTTAGATCTTTCCAAGAAAATAGATCTCAGAGGCAATCCTTGCCTATTTTCCAAAGCCTCTTCTCAAGAATCTAAACTATGGCACAGAAGGCTGGGTCATGTAAATTCAAAAACATGAATCAGCTAATCCACAATAGTTTAGTTAGAGGCTTACCAATAAAGGAGTTCCACTGTGATGAAACCTGCACTGCTTGTTTAAAAGGAAAACAGCACAAAGTCTCATTCCCTCCTATTGAAGAGCCTAAGTCCACTGCCTGCTTGCAATTACTGCATATGGATCTATTTGGTCCTGTGAGAGTAATGAGCATGGCAAAGAAGAAATACTGTCTGGTAATTGTGGATGATTACTCCAGATTTGTATGGACTTTCTTTCTACATTCAAAGGATGAGGTTGCTCAGAAGATTATTCACTTTGTGTTGTATGTTGAGAAGCAGTATTCCCTTCCAGTCAAGTGTATTTGGAGTGACAATAGAACTGAATTCAGAAACCATACACTTGATGACTTCTATCTTTCAAAGGGAATCAAAAGGCAGTTTAGCATACCACGGACTCCAGACACAAATGGAGTAGTGGAGAGAAGAACAGGACCCTAATTGAAGCTGCAAGGTCCATGCTAGCTGACTCTGGTTTGCCACTAACCTTTTGGGCTGAAGCTGTTAACACAGCTTGCTATGTGCAGAATAGAGTCTTAGTAAATCAGAGGTTGATGAAGACTCCATATGAAGTTCTCCATCACTTGGCTCCTCTAATTTCATTTTTCAAAGCATTTGGGTGTCCCTGTTTTATCTCAACACAAAGGATCAACTCCAAAAATTTGATCCTAAGGTGGATGCAGGGTATTTTGTTGGTTATTCATCTACTTGCAAGGCATACAGAGTCTTCAACTGCAGAACAATGATAGTTGAAGAGACTTTGCATGTGCAGTTTAATGAATCTCCTATGGACAAGATTCCACAAAACCCTATGGAGTTGTTTGATTTGGACATACTGCAATATGTTCCTTATCAACCTCCAGCTGTTGCAGATCATGTGGATGATAAATCATCTTCTGCAGTTCCATCCACAACAAATGCTGATGAGATCTCTGATTCCTCTACATCTTTTGAGTTACCATCTAATTCTTGGTTTCAAGAGTCTGCATGAACATCTGCTGCTACTGAAGGTCCTACAAACACTTGCACAGATCTCATTGTTTATCAAGAACTGAAGAATCACCCAATGTCTCAGATTATTAGTGATATCAATGCTGGTGTTTCAACAAGAAGTCAATTGTCTAACTTCTGCTTCTATGCTCTCTTCATCAGTCAGCTAGAGCCAAAGAACTACCATGTTGCTTTGAGAGACAATGGATGGGTTAAAGCCATGCAGCTTGAGCTACTTCAGTTCAAGAAATAGCAAGTGTGGGAACTGGTTCCTCTTCCCCCAGATAAGTGTGCAATAGGCACTAAATGGGTGTTTAGGAATAAAACTGATGAAAATGGGCTTATTGTTAAGAACAAGGCTAGATTGTTGTACAGGGGTTTTCACAAGAAGAAGGTATTGACTATGATGAAACCTTTGCCCCTGTAGCCAGACTAGAGGCAATCAGATTGTTTTTAGCCTATGCTGCATTCCACAATCTTATAGTTTTTCAAATGGATGTCAAAAGTGCATTTCTATATGGTAAAATAAAAGAAGAAGTTTATGTGTGTCAACCACCAGGTTTTGAGGATAATAAACATCCTGAATGGGTGTATAAACTTGATAAGGCTCTATGGGTTTGAAACAAGCTCCTAGCCTGGTATGAGACACTTTCCACTTTTCTTCTTAAGAATAATTTCACTAGAGGCTCCACTGATAAAACTTTGTTTATTAAGAAGGTGGATCAGCATAAGCTACTTGTTCAGATTTATGTTGATGATATCATTTTTGCATCCTCTGATCCCCAGTTGTGTGATGATTTTACAACATTAATGAAAAAGAGGTTTGAAATGAGTGCAATGGGAGAATTACAGTTCTTTCTAGGCTTGCAAATTAACAAAAGGCTGATGGAACCTTTATTCATCAGTCAAAATATACAAAAGATCTTTTGAATAAGTTTGATTTACAAAACTGTAAGCCATGTTCTACTCCCATGTGCAACACCACACAACTGGATGCTGATCAGAAAGGTAAAGCTGTTGATGAAACACTTTACAGATGTATGATTGGGTCCTTGATGTATTTAACAGCTTCTAGACCAGATATTATGTTTGCTACATGTGTTTGTGCTAGATTTCAGGCTGCTCCTAAAGAGTCTCATTTGATTGCAGTCAAGAGAATCTTTAGATATTTGCAAGGTACACAATCTCTGGGTTTATGGTATTCCACTGGACACTCTTGCAAATTAATGCTTTTAAGATAGTGACTATGCAGGGTGCAAGTTAACTAGAAAGTCAACTTCTGGTGGTTGTCAATTCCTAGGCAACTGTTTGATTTCTTGGCAGAGTAAGAAACAAACATCTGTTGCTACATCAACTGCTGAAGCCGAGTACATTGCTGCTGCAAGTTGCACTTCTCAGGTACTCTGGCTTCAGAACCAACTTCTGGATTATGACATTACAGAGACTAAGACTCCATTATTAATGGATAGTGCTTCAGCTCTGTGTATTGTCAAAAATCCAGTCCAGCACTCTAGGACCAAACATATAGAGATCAGACATCACTTTATTCGGGATTGTTTTGAAAAAGGTCTGATTGATCCTAAGTTTGTGCCTAGTGCTGATGAGCTTGCAGATATTTTTACTAAGCCTTTGGATAGTTCTACTTTCCAAAACCTTGTGTTAAGGCTTGGTATGCTGCAGCTAGAATAAGTGACAACTACTGATGATTTCAGTAAACAGTACTGGTGATCATTGGTAACCATGTCACATATAAGTACTGATGAGTTCTTTCACCTTCAGTAGTTTTTAAACTACTGACGGCTAAATGCCTCACAAGTACTAAGTACTTTATCTGTTCTAAACCACTGATGTAGTTACAACTACTGATGTAGTTACAACTACTGAAATCAGTACTAACAGAAGTACTGACGTCCTATGAAACACCTGAAAAGCAGATGCAAAGTCTGATGAGTAAGTGTTGAGGACAGTATGAAAAGCTGAAAGGCTATGACTTGACGAAAACTACTGAAGAGAACTTTCTCTTCAGTTGTTTCTACAACTGCTGTTTCATCCTAAACAACTGATGACAAAACCATGTCTTCGTAGTTTCACAACTACTGAGACTAATACCAAGTCTTCAGTTGTTTCATCATCTGAAGTCAAAACCATGGTCTTCAGTAGTTTTCTAACTGCTGATGCCTAAAACCACGACTTCAGCTGTTCAACATCTGAAAGGGTAATACCATGTCAACAGTCGGTTTAAAACTACTGATGACTAACACTAAACCCTTCAGTCATTTTCTAACCCCTACCCTATAAATACCTGTCCTCTTCGAATGTTTCATTAGCCGTTATTTTCTGAGCTTCTCTCTCTCAAACATGGCAACCATGAGTCTGAAACCACGACAAACTGCGTTGCATACCTTACCAAGTCGGCTTTCTGGAACAAATATGATAATGCCATTGACTTAATGGTGGATTCCCCATATCGCACAGCCTTTCTCTTGAATCCGACCATCTACCCTGAATCCCTCAGTCAATTCTGGTCAAATGCTTTTGTTCATACTGATGAGTCTACCGGCCAAATCTCTGTTCGGTCCCTTGTCAACTAGAAACTAGTGGTCGTTACAGCCGACATCATTCGTCAGGCATTACACTTACACGACTCCACCGCTGTGACTGAATACCCAAAGGGCTCAACAGATATGTCCTTTATCAATCATGGGTATGAAGGTGATCTTCGGGCTACAACCATTCTGAAGAAACATTTCCATGATGCTGAGAAATTTATTTTTCACATGGTAAATGTCTGCTTAGCCTCCAAGACATCCTCTTGGGATCAAATGTCATCCCAATGGCAACAGTATTGTATTCTATTCTAGAACACCAACCGCTAAATTTTTCTGAATCGTGTTTCTAGAAATAAAGAACTTGGCTCAGAAACCTGCGGCAAACCGATGGCCATTATATCCCAGGTTTCTGATGGCCATTATTTTAGATGAATTAAAATCTGATGGCCTGTTAGCCTTGGAGTCCCTGCACCAGCTGTTTTGGCTGAGGTATACTCCAGGCACAACTCAAACCTTACTCTCAAAGAAGCTGCCCGAATGCTAAAGCCCAAGCACAGGGAACCCACAGCTTCCACCACCAGAACCAAAGTCCCCACTAAAACAAAACCAAAACACCCCAAAACAGCTATTCAGGGAGATGAGTCCCCTGAAGATGCTCCTGTATCACCCAGGCAGGATATACTTGCTGATTTAACCCCCCAGTAGTATCAGAGACTCTACCAGCCACAGCCGCTCAGGATTCCTCTCAAAAGGAGCCTGCAGCCACCACAGAAGGGGTACCCACACATCTGGGATCTTCCTCACTTGAGGAGATTGCCATTGAAGAGCACCATCCTCCCCAGGTGCATACTGCTTTTACCCCATCTCCCCATGCAACCGCCCCCCAAAGTCCAACCATAATCATTGCAAACGTGCTGACTCAGCTGCATGCCTCTCCTCCTCCCCAACAACCACCAACAAAGGGGAGAACCACAGATATTGAGGAAGAGGATCACCATGCTTCTGACAACCCACAGCACCGGGGTTTACAAGTTCTATCTCCTGGTGTGGATAGGGAGATTAGAACATCTAGTGAGGCTGCCACCTCTTCTGAATCAGCACATGATCAGAATGAGGCTGGTAACATAGCTAAGACCTCACTAGAGGCAACAGCTGATGAAGGACACAGTCCTGAGGCTGGAAGTCCCCAGTTCCAAGACAAAGGGGCACATGTTAAAACTGGTCTACACCCAGTGCATGTACATCCTGCTACAAGCAGGAGGTCAGGTGATTCAGCATCTGCTGATGATGACCTGGGCTTTTTCTATGACGTTCTAGCCCACAACACCATCCTGGAGGCTGAGGTAAGCAGACTACAAGAACTGCTTGCCAAGAAGTCTCAGGATGTAAGTCCATCTGCCCCCACCAACCCACAGATGGCACCTTCATTTGAAGGTCCCCCAAACACTTTACCCTCTCACTTCACTGAGCCTCCAGCCTTTGCTTTTGGCACTATCTCTCCGGGACAGAACCCCCCTGAGCAGATGGTTGCTGTATTCCAACAATCCCTACCTCTCATCACTCCCATCATCAATGACATTGTTTATAAAGCCATTGATGAGAGGATCTCCTCAAGTCTACAACCACTCATTGATGATGCTGTGCACAAGAAACTTTCTGCGGTACAAACCCCTGCCACCAATGCATCCAAAAGGGGAGAGTACAGCAGTGAAAGAAAAGAAAAGAAAAAGAACTGAGGATGAGAAGGCACAAGAAAACCAAGGAGTTGGAAAAGGAAAAGGAGCAACAACTGATCACTTACAAAAGAAAGAAAAGTGCTGGTGATCAAACGAACGCTGAAGAAAAATCCTTGGAAGAGCTGGTAAAAGATGCAGATGAAACAAACAGCCGATCCATGGACAAAATCATTGAGCAACTCTTCAAGCAAGACTTTGATACAGCCACACTAGACAGTGAGATCAGGAGGTTGGAAGTAGAGGAAATTCAAAACAGATGGGCTGGGTACAATGTGCTGGAGAAAGAGAGATTGGAGATCATGATTCGATTCATAGCCAAATACTTAGGAAGATCACTGATGGAGATTCGTTCATGGACCAAAGACAGCATTCTGGCTATAGCCACCAGAATCTGTTTGTCTGAGCAATTTCATAAGGGGATAATCATTGAAGCACTTGATGAGGCTGGGGCTGGAAAAAGGTTTGAAATGGCAAGACTCACAAAAGCCAAACTCACAACCAAAATGCTTGAACAACCTTCCCAATCACCCACTCAAAAACATCCTACCCCTCAAATCTCCAAACCAATCTCAAAACCCAAATCCAAACATCCTCACCTTTAAAACCAACTCCCTTACCATCTAAACCAACAGCCGATGATGCACCTAAGAAGAAGAAGAGAAGGGTGTTGAGGCTAGAAGAAGAAGAAGAAGTGGATGATGATGTGGAAGAAGATAGGCTGCCTCTGTCTGCAGTTCTAACATTGGCGAAAGCCAAACCCATGCCCATCACTCCCACCTCACAGATGGAAGTTATGAGAGTAAAGATTGAAGAAGAACAGTAGCAAAAGCTTCATGATGATGAAATGATGAAAAGCATTGACAAAACTTATGCTGCTTCGTCATCAATTATTAGTATGAAGAAAGAAGCTCTGAGGTTGTACACTCTTGCCAACACATTTCAATATCAGAAGGAAAAGGTGAGAGTATGGCCTGATCCTAGGGTAGCTCACAGGATTGTAAAGAAAGACATTCCTTCGAGATACAAGGGCCAAGTCAAAAGGATCGTAGATGAAGAGATCACAGTGGTCCTTGTAGTATCACCCTGGGAGATTGTAGAAGACTTCAAGAAGGCCTATGAGACTAAACAACCACCCCAAAAGATGTTAGAGAACAGAATTATTAAAAAGGGGTTAGTCTACAAGAGGCTTGAGAACTTCAAACAAAATGAGCTCAGTCTGTTACTTGAAGGGACTCATCCTGATGAGTTTGCATACCGACAGATTACAACAGTTGAGCTCAAAAATGGTAAACAGGCCAAGTACATCTCAGAGCTGTATGGGCGAGAAGGATTGTTTGATGGTGAAGCCGAGAACCTGACCATGGAAGAACAAATCATGTTTCTCAGAGCATACACCAGAGAATCCTACAGGCTTATACATGGGAAGTGAGTCTCATGGATGGGGGAACAGCTCAGTGTCCAATTCCCCAATATAGAGCTCCCATCCATACATTGCCAACCAAATCTTCAGAGACTCATTTCCAGGCCAGTGCTTATATGGGTCATCTTCTAACTGATCAAGAAGGAAAAAGACCAACCATTCTGCCAACAATAAGTGGGACCTCAATAAAGTTAAAGGTTTTGGCTGCATTGGTTCAGGGGGAGTTTGTTGGACCAAAAGAACCAATGAGCCGGATCAAAAAAACCTTAAGTCCCACAGACATCACAAAAACTACTGAAGACCACAACAGCTGAAGACAACAGCTGATTACAAAGTCTGAAAACACAAAGTCTGAAGACAGTCTGAAGACACAAGTGCTGAAGACAAAGTCTGAGGACACAAGTGCTGAAGACAAAGTCTGAAGAAACAAGTGTTGAAGACAAAGTCTGAAGACACAAGTGCTGAAGACAAAGTCTGAAGACACAAGTGCTGAAGACAAAGTCTGAAGACACAAGTGCTGAAGACAAAGTCTCAAGACACAAGTGCTGAAGACAAAGTCTGAAGACACAAGTGCTGAAGACAAAGTCTGAAGACACAAGTGCTGAAGACCAAAGTATCAGATGTTGTCACAACAGCTGAAGAGGTCTTCTTCAGTAGTTGTGATGGTTTACCTTTCAGTAGTTTCTTGTTTCAATATTTGTAAAACAACTGAAGAGTATGTTCTTCAGTTGTTATTGTTTCAGTAGTTTCTTTTCAGTAGTGGTAATAATAGTTAACACTTAGCATTTTTGTAAGAAGATGTTAGCTGTTTGACATCTTCAGTAGTTATGTTAACTATAAGTAGTTTGTGATAAATCCTGTTAGATGTCACTATCAAGTGACATCAGCAGACGTCACATCTCTTATATAAGAGGTGTCGACCTAATTGTAATTGTGACATTCTGTTACCACGAAAGCGAATATTGAATGAAATATATCTGCAGAATTCTCTCTATCTATAACCGTTTTGTTCTTACATTGAATATCTTTTGTTCTTGTGATTTGGCTAATTCATTGTTAGAATTCCGCTGCTATACTCTCTAATCAATCAAACGTAGATCACTGATCCTAACATCGTGTGGTCCAAATGGGCACATATGTTGTGCTTTGGATTAAGAGACCATCGGTCAGCCATTTTTCCTGAAACACAAAACACCTGATCATTAGTACATAATACATTGGAATTCAGTTCTAAGTGTAGTGTTTCACTTCCATTCTGATTCATTCATGCGAATGAATCATGCGACTGGAGTCATTCGGTTGTTCTTAAGTACGACTGAGTTCATTCGGTTAATTGAGACATGCGATTGAGTTCAATCGACTGATTGAGACATGCGATTGAGTTCAATCGGCTGATTGAGACTTGCGATTGAGTTCAATCGGCCGACTGGACTCATTCGGGTGGTTCATTCGGCCGAATGACCCAATCGTAAGGTTCAATCGTGCGATTGGAGTTCATTCGAACGACCAGTCGCTTGCCCCACTGTTCGATCGCCTGTGGGTCGAATCTTGACCAATTTAAGTCATTTAACAGTGTTTAATGGTCCATTAGCCTCGTCTACTTGTCACTAATAACTATTAAACTCAATTTTAACATTTTGCTTAATTTACATAGGTGATTAGGTCATTTCACAATTTGGTTCTTGATTCAATCGAGTGTCTCTATTGTAGGTTTGGTAATCTGCTGATTTTGGTAAGATTCAAAGAGTAATGTACCTGTAAATCGTCACTCGAATGTAAGAAACGTAACAGCAATGTAAATCAGGATCTGTAGCAATTTTGACAGAGTAACAGGAAGAGTGCGATTTGAGTGCGATTTTGGTGTGATGAGGAACATGCGATCGACTGAGGCCCTTAAATACTGAACCTAGGTGCAATCGGCCGACTGGCCTCATTCGCTCAGTTCATTCGGGCGACTGAGTCTCAGTCGTACGATTGGCCTAGTCAATCGCATTCAGTCGGCCGACTGAATCTCAGTCGGTCGACTGCCTCATTCGGTCTCCTTCATTCGCATCTTTAGTTGACCGACTGAGCCTCAGTCGGTCTACTATTTCATTCTCCCCCTTCTATTCGGTCGAATGGATCATTCTCATGTCTATTCGGCCGATTGGAAGCCATTCGCATAGTTGGTCCATAGCCATGATCCACTCGTGCGAATGGGTCACACTTAGTGAGTTTACAGTCATTTTGAACATTTTACTTTTAAGACCCTTTTAAATTTTGACAATAACATTATAAGCTCTTAACCAATTCAGTCACCTCAGACGTGACTCTTTAAACTTTGAAAAACATGTGGCCATCTCAGACATGACCCTTTTCGGTGAGTTAATTCCATTCTGATTTCCTGATGTAGTCCGAAATACCTAGAGATTAACATAGAAACTTAAACTAACTACACAAATAAAGTTTATTTTTGGACTTTTTGTGAGAGATAAAACCCTAAGATGGAAATCTACGGGATTTGGTTTGGGAGTAGACAGCTTCAACTTAGATTGATCATATCTGGACCAATTCAATTTTGGAATCATACAGGAACATCAAATCATTTGGGACTTGTTATCAAAATCTTTCGATGCTCAATTCTTGGTGTTATCCAGAGTCATCAGCAGCTTTAGGGAATCATACTGGAACTCTTAGATTTTCACATTGATTTGAACTCTTCAGAATGTAGCCACTAAAATTGTTAGTATGTTTGTCCAGTTAAATCCATACACAGACTTTTGACGCAGACTGGTGACTGATTTAGGTTTAATTATTTCAGCTAACATTCGTGGATCCCACACTTATATGGTCATCAACATTCCTCAGAAGTTTTTGAGCGGTCTACGGGCATTATTACAAGAAGAGACTATTCTTAGAGCTTTCAAAGAGAAACCTGTCCTCAGGTCAGTGCCATCGCATAGCAGAGAGGCGGCAAACAACAATGAATTCTAGAATATCTAGGTATGCTTATCCTCAGGTCAGTGCCATCGCACAGCAGAGAGGCACACAACCTATCTCCTTGTTAGAGCAGCTTATTTTATTTTACACAATATGCACCAACAACATAAGTCATTAGCTTTATTGCATTTGTCTTTCATTTTTTCTTGCTTTGCTCTAATTATGGTCATCCGCACACATTTGTGGCATTTAATGCTCATTACCCCTTATTGGAATATTTTTGATTGTGTTAACCAGTGATAAGATGGAAGCCCACAGTCAGTTGAACAACTTAGTTTGATCTTGAGATCACCAATCAGTCTAATTGTCTATTGTGTTGAATCTACCAACATAACATTTGTGGTCTAGCAGCCTCTAAGTCTACTTTCTTTGTGTCACCTTAGGAGTTGCCAGCTTTCTATCATCTTCCCTTTTTATATTGCTTAGACTACACAGACTTATACTTTGAACTTTTGCATCTTTTCAAAACTTAAATTTTAAAAGTCCCTCTTGATTTGTTCCTGTGTACTATCATGTTCCAAGGTATTGAATCGGTATCACAGACACAATCTACCTTATTTCAGCTAGTTACCCCTTCTCCCTCATTTGATTTTTTTTTGTTTTTTAATGTTAACTTGCTGACATATTCTCCCCTAAAATACTAAAATCATTTCTGGTTTAATTATTTTTGGATTTTAATAAACAACAAAATAACATGAGTTTAAATATAACAGACGAAAATAAAACAGATAACATAAAATAAAATAAACTTTAACTAAATTACATCGGACTACACATTATTATCATAAGGAATTACCTCACTTTTCTTTTAACACCGTTGACCTCTAGCAAATATTGAAAACGTGGTTTATCAAAGGCTTTAGTATAGAGGTCAGCACGTTGAAAATCAGTATTAATTTTAACCACATCAATTAAGTTCTTTTCAAAACAGTCTCTTATGAAGTGGTATTTAATACCGATGTGTTTGGTCTTAGGATGTTGAACCGGATTTTTAGTTACTGCAATTGCAGCAGAGTTATCAACAAAAATAGGAGTAGATGAGAATTTTAAACCGTAATCCCGCATTTGTTGTTGAATCCAAATGATTTGTGAACAGCAACTTGCAGCAGCAACATATTCGGCTTCACAGGTTGACAATGCAACCGATGTCTGCTTCTTACACTGCCAGGTAACTAATCTTCTCCCAGAGAATTGACACCCCGCTGATGTAGACTTGTAGTTCATCTTGCAGCCTCCATAGTCCGAGTCACTATACGCCGTGAGCTCAAAATCATCATCATGAGGATACCACAACCCCAGTGTGGGTGTACCCTTTAGATAGCGAAAAATCCTTTTGACCCCGATCAGATGATTGACCTTAGGTTTGGCCTGATATCTAGAACATAAACATGTCGCATACATGATATCAGGTCTTGAGGCAGTGAGATACATGAGGGATCCAATCATTCCTCGGTACATAGTGGCATCTACAAGATCTCCATTCTCATCAGGTGCTATATCATGATTCGTAGCAAGTGGAGTCCCAGCAGCAGAAGCATTCTCCATGTCAAAGCGACTGAGAATGTCTCTTACATACTTGGTCTGATGTAGAAAGATCCCATTAGGTGTTTGATCCACCTGTAACCTGAGAAAGAACTTCATCTCCCCATAGCACTCATCTCAAACTCTTTCTTCATCACTGCTTCAAACTCTTTGCATAACTCTTCGTTCTTTGACCCGAAGATTATGTCATCAACATATATCTGTACAAGCAGTAGGTTGCCATCCTTTTCTTTAATAAACAGTGTACAGTCAATGACTCCCCTGCGAAAGCCGTGTTTCACAAGATGAGTCGAGAGTTTCTCATACCAAGCTCGAGGAGCTTGATGAAGCCCATATAAAGCTTTGTCGAGCTTGTAAACTCTATCCCGATGATAAGGGTCTTCAAATCCCTCGGGTTGACTTACATAGACTGTTTCCCTGATTTCCCCATGAAGGAATGCACTCTTCACATCTAATTGGTAGACTTTAATCTTCATGTATGATGCATAGGCAAGGAAGATACGAATAGCTTCCATCCTTGCCACGTGTGCAAACACCTCATTATAGTCAATTCCCTCGACTTGGCGAAAACCTTGAACCACCAGTCGAGCTTTGTTCCTGATAATGACTCCTTGGTCATCCTTCTTGCATTTTAGTACCATTTGGTGCCAATGACTTTGTGCACCTTTAGGTCTATCAACCAGAGTCCATACACCTAACTTCTTAAACTGCAGAAGTTCTTCTTGCATGGCACTCACCCACGCCTCATCATTTAGTGCTTCACTGACATATTTTGGCTCAACCTGCGAAACAAAACATCAATAAGCACCATCATGAATGTAACCTTTCTCCATAACTGAGGCGTAATCAGCTGAGTATAGCTGATTTCGGGTTTGTACTCCTGATCGGACATCCCTAATAACATTGTCAAGGGGATGATAGACGTTTAGTCGTGATCCTGGAGTAGTAGGCACAGCCACCTCCGAACCAAGATTGTGAACATTTTGTTCTGCATCTAAGGAAGGTGGAGTTTGAGGTTCCGAAGTCAAAGGTGCATCACTCATGGAAGCTTGTGGACTTTCAGGAACTGGAACCTGTTCCTCCTGACTGTTCTGGTCATCTGCTTCAGTTTCATCTTCAGAGGAGGAGTCACTGTCATCGACAACCCCCTCTGACTGAGTAGATGATTCTCCCTGTGTGCTAGATGGTGTATTTAGAATATCATACATCATCCTAGTAGCTAACTCATCATCCGAGGGAGAGAGAGGGATGTTGAAGGACTTGAAGAATCCATCATAATCGAAGAAGTATGCAGGTCCTTTGCCTGTAGGTGGTGTGGTATATCTCTGAACGTCGACATTACACCACACTTCTACAAGACCCGTTGAATTATCGTAAACTCGCTTGTTCGGTATGTTGTATCCTAGAAAAATTCCTTCATCTGCCTTCTCGTTGAATTTGCCTTCTCGTTGAATTTGCCTTCTTGTGTCTTCTTCAGAAGTGTACACGGCGCGCCAAAAGGTTCAAGATACTCCAAATTCGGTTTGCGTATTTGTAGTAGCTCATAACATGTCTTTCCGTGTCGCTTGACTATTAGGTCTCGATTCAGTGTATAACACGCATTTGCCACTGCCTCATTCCAGAATTGGATAGGCAGTTTCGAGTCTGCCAGCATAGTCCTTGCTGTCTCTATCAAACTCCTGTTCTTTCTCTCAGCAACGCCATTCATCTGAGGTGTGTAAGCAGAAGTGAATTGATGCACAATTCCCTTTCCTTGCAGTATGCCTCCATCCCTTGATTCTTGAATTCTGTCCCGTTGTCTGAGCGTATTTGTCTAACTTTCAGCTTGTAGAGAGATTCTAGTGTGGTTACTAATTCCTTGAATGTCTCCAAAGTTTCTGATTTGGATTTCAGAAACATTACCCAAGTGAACCTTGAGTAGTCATCAGTGACCACAAAACAGTACACGTCGCCTGCAATGCTCCTTATACTAATTGGACCAAACAGATCCATGTGAAGAAGCTCAAGAGGAAGTTCTATTGAATGAACTTTCTTTTCCTTATGAGACTTCTTTGTCTGTTTGCCTTTCTTGCAAGCTACACAAAAGTCAGGAAGTTGGAAGTTCTTGACATTTACTCCTCTCACTAAATCCTTCTGAATCAAATGATTCATCTTCCTTTGACTAATGTGTCCCATTCTCCTATGCCAGGAGATTGAATCCTTCTCAGTAGCTTTAGATAGAAAGCACTGAACCTCATGATCCGTTGTAGCAGCTGTTGAGAGATCCAAGACATAAAGGTCTTTATATCTTGAAGCAGTCATTAGAACTTGGTCCTCTGGGATCATATATTCTTTCTTCAGCACGTAACACTTCTTGTTGTCGAAGATGACTTTAAATCCTTTATCACAGATTTGGGAAACAGAAAGTAAGTTGTTCTGAAGTTGTTGAACGTAGTTCACCTTGTCAAACTTAACTTTCTGATTTCCCAATTCTCCTTGAGCTATGATATAGCCTCCTTTGTTTCCTGCAAAGGAAACATGCCCTCCTTTTATTTGTTTGACGTTAGATAAAAGGGCTCTATTTCCTGTCATGTGCCTGGATGCTCCGCTGTCTATAATCCACGTGTTAGTCTTAGCACTGTATCGAACACCCTGCACATACAAAGTAAATGAATTAGTTTAGGTTAGGAACCCAAGCTTTGACTGTCTTGGGTTTCCCAGAGGCATCACACATCATAAACTCCACCCATTGACCCTTAGAGGGTGAGGGTAGCTCAGGTTCCTTCTTGTCATCAGTATCAGACACGTAGGTTGACTTTTCTTTCCATAAGCCAGATTTGTGCAATGCCTGTTTATGATAAATAGTCGTCTGGCTTGCAAGTTGGACTTTAGGTTCACTAGCTCTTCTAGGTGGAGTTAAAGAGCTCCTCTTAGAAGACTTAGGTTTTGAGTCCTGAAATTCAATCTTCTTCCTAGGTGTCTGATAATAAGTACAGTAGGAAGCAATTTGTCCATATTCTCCACAGTTGTAGCACGCTCTGCTATCAACTTTATGATTAAACTTTCTTTGTGGAGAAGTGCGTGACACTCTAGTAACATCAATCACTTTAGGTTTTGACTCTTGTATGTTTGATGTTTTCTCGGGTTTAACAAATTTACTATTTTAACCTGTTTAACATGTTCCACTTTTTGGTTAACTGGTTTTTGACTTAAAGCATGTGAGAAAGTAACATTTGAAGTCCTTTTAGGTTCTGATTTGACTTTGTTAGAACTTGACTTTAAGTTAACTTTTTCAAACTTCTTTTCCAGATTAACACAAGGAAAATTTCCCTTTGCCTTTGAAATGGTCTCCTTTTGTTTGTTTCCAGTGTCAATAGATGAACATAGGGAATCTGGATCACTCACAGAGGAGTAGTCACTACATGATCCTTGATGGGATTACTACTTAAAGGTCTAGACTTAGTGTTCATCAAGGTCTCAGGTGGTGGTGGAACACTTTGTAGCCCAGTCCCTCCCCGTTGTTCCTTTCTTTTACTAAGTGTTGGACTATGTGCGACGAACTAGTCCAACTATACAGTTTCTGTTTTAGTGAGTTTACTTCTACTTCTAGAACTGCCTTTTGTTTCTTAGTGTCTTCTAGGGAGTTTAGATAGTACCTAATGTCATTTGCTTGGTTAAGGCCACTACTTCGGTTTCCCTAAGTTGTTTAGTCAATAGGTCTATTTTTTCTTTATAACTATGCTCATTTTGTTTTAGTACTCTATTAGCCTCAGTGCACAGACGTAAATCTTTTACTAAGTTATCATTATGATCTAATAACCTAGCAAATTTTTCATCTATGCTATTCCTAAAAGTATCACAATCAGAACAAGCATGATTATTAAAAATTTGGTCAGTGGTACTTACCTGAGTTGGTTCAGAAGAGTTAGCCATCAGTGCAGCATCAGATGTCTCTGGTTCTGGTGATTCTGACTTTTCTGTCTCTGACGTGGAAACTTCCTCATTTGGATTGTAACTGACCTCGGCTGCAGTTGTTTCTTCACTATATGACATTGCTATCTCAACTGCTAGATCACCTTCACTCGCAGAATCATCATCAATATCCTCAACACTGGCAATGTTAGATTCTCCTGGTGAGACAAACCTAAAACCAATCCTGTCCTTCATCATCATGAGCAGTCAAGGCTTTTGGATCCTTGTTTGATGAAGTAGAACTAGAGGCTTGCTTGTCTTGGCGAGTAAAGGACGAGAACGGTTCCCATTACGTCTTCTTTGGCCTGACACATTCTCTTTTGAAGTGCCCCTTCTCACCACAGTTAAAGCAGGTCACTTTACTCTTGTCGAAGCCAAAGGTGGTATCCTTATTAGCAACCAAGTTCTGTCCAGTCTTTTTCACAAACTTCTTCGCCCTCCGGACAGCACTTGCTAAGGCCCACATTATATCCATTCTCTCAAGCTCCATTCATCCACCTGCTCGTAGTCCTCATCTGCCAGATAACAGTTTCCAATCTTCCTGGTAACAAGTCCATCATATGAATGAACCACTGCTGCTAAAAGATCCATATGCTCTCGAGCTACTTCTACGGTCACATTACCGAGGTTCTCGATCTTCAGTTTGGTAGCACTTGCTTCTGATCCAATATAAGGGTACATGATGACCCAGACGTGTCTGATCCAGAAGGAGAAGCATGTGAAGGACCTGACGAGCTAGACACAAAAGCAGTCTGGAGTGGTGCTCCAGATGTCTTAGCTTGAGGCGTGGCGTTGTATAAAGCTGGATTTTGTGTGTACGAAGACTTCTGAGCTCTATACTTCATCCTTAGTGCTTCTTCTCGCAACTTAATAATGAAGTCATTTATATCCAGCTTTACAAGCATTCCATTCTGTCTCAGGTTAGACACGAATGTAGCCCACTTATCAGGCAATCCGTCTGCGAAGTTGCTTACTTTCTCTTCCATGGTAGTAGCCACTCCATGTGTATGCAATTCACTCATCAAGTGGTAGAATCTGTCTATGACTTCATCTAAACTTTCATTACCAATGATGAGAAGTTATCGAATTCCTTCTTTAACTCCTTTGCCTTGATTGCCTTCAATGACGCATTCCCATCATATCTCTTCTCTAGCTCATCCCACAGTTTCTTGGACTGCTTGTTCTCTGAATACTGATGGAATATGTCTTTGGGGATAGACTGAGTGATCAATGCATAAACTGTTTTCTCTACATTGTACTTTACCTTCTGTGCATCTGTCATCCCGCTTAACGTTAGCTTAACTCCATCAGCTCCCACTGGTGTACTATAACCGATCTCAATGGCTTCCCACAGATTAGGATCTACTCCATTAAGGTAGATCTCAAAACGTTGTTTCCAGGGGGAAACTCATCTAAAGCCAAAAGCTTTGGTGGTTTATTGTGATTCCCCACCTCACTATCAAGCAACAGCAGGTTCTGTATCCTTGAGTCCTTCCCAGCAGTAAAGGCTGACATCTGATCTTCCATGACTAATAAACTTATAATCTAATCAAACAAACTTTCACTGATGCGACTGAAGGATGCGAATGATCTAATCGTGCGTATAAACTCTGCGACTGGTTCAATCGTGCGGCTGAACTGGGCGATTGATTCAGTCGTGCGAATGAATCTGGTGCATGAGCTATGCGAGCGAACGGTTCAGTCGGCCGAATGAGGGTGCGACTATGTCCAATCGTGCGTATGAGCAATGCGAATGGAGTCCAGTCGTGCGAATGAGTCACTCGTGCGACTGAAGCTGCTGTTTTGCGAAAATTTCTAGGTTTGACGGGTTTCAGCCACAAAGATTCGAAATTTCACAAGTTCTAATCTCCTAAGTCCGTAGAAACCAAACTTCAATGAGCAGGGAACTTCCAAGATCACTTTTGATGCCAAAGATTGTGTTTTTAGTGCAAAAACACAAACTTTTATGCAATCTTGATTGAATCAACACGTAATCAAGAGTCAAAGCTCTGATACCACTTGTTAGGTCCTGGTATTTGACCGAAATACCTAGAGATTAACGTGTAAACCAGATCAAATAGTGCGGAATCCTATTTGATTGGCGATCCAATCAGTGAGAACACACGAAGAATCAATCAGAATTGAAACTAACGTTAGAAATCGATTGGGATCGATCTAATGTGTTCTATGAACTTGGAGAACGAATTGAGAGGTTTCTGGACGGCTAGGGTACGTCTGGAATCGTAAATAATCGAGAGTCCTATTTTTCACGAATTGAGTTGTATTTATAGGTTGGTATTATTCAATCGTGCGACTGAACCATTAGTTTGGTTCAGTCGTGCGATTGAACCATGCGGTTGATTCATTCGTACGACTGAGTGTTCAGTCATGCGACTGAGCCAATCTTATGTTACAATCGTACGACTGATCCAGTCTCCTGGTTTAGTCATGCGACTGAGTCAATCGTGTGAAGTTATTCATGCGTATGGTTCATTCGCATGAGCCATTCGCATGAGAACTTCATTATGTTAAGTTTGAATGTATTAATTAATAAACATTATATGTAATCATTCAAGCAATCACTAACCTAATTAACCAATTCAATGTCGACACATTAATGAAACATTAAACATTATAACTAAAAAACTATCAATATCATTTCATTAATCATACCAAACAATATCTATTACATCACATATCATGATCTAGGGACATACATGTATCAACAAACATGAGGCTAAAGGTGCAAAAACTGTCCAAAACATGCACCTATCTGGTCTCTAAGGTAAGTCACTTAGCATCTCAAGTGACTACCGTATAAAACAGGGTCAATGATCAACAACTTGAGATTCTTACCTCAAGAAAACCTAGCTGGGAGACCTTTAAGAAGAGCTCAACTAGAAACACAAGAACCTGTGGATGTGATAGTCCTAACTCCTAGATCACATATGCAAGAGGGTGTGCTACCAAAAAGGAGGAGAAAGTCCAAGCAATCACAAAACCTGGGAGTTCTTCATAGGGTATGGACATAAAGGATTCACCACCCTCACTTGCAATTGTCCATACTCATAACCTCCTCAAGTTCATATTATTGTGGACTCACTAATTCAAAGCTTGTTTGAGGAGGGTATTCTAAGGGCAATGTCATTCCCACCTCAAGGATATTCAAACTACATTCTAGGGTGGAGGTATGATGCTAATAGAAGATTCATGATACTTCATAGGGTTCAAGGGCAGTAAGAGGTCTTCAACTTTCAGACCATGAACTACTATGAAGGTCTTGACCTTGTCAACATGCCACTTGCCAACCCAAGTAAAAATAGGCAAGCTGACAGAATGGAAGAAAGGATTCAAGACAAGATTGTTGAGAAGTTCAGTCAAAGAAGAAGACAAATGCAAAAAGGCAATGTCATTGGTCAATTGGATATTGAGGTAGACCCTAAGATTAGCTTCAAAGGGAAAATCATGACTGAAAGCCTAGTGATAGAACCTGTGAGCAATGTCATAGCTACTACTCCTTTAACATCCCATACCCTCAGTGAGGCATCAGCTGGTGAAGGTGTTTCACAACCTCTCTCTGGCTAGAGTCTGACTGCTACATCAGATAATGAAGGCCAAAGCTCTCTCCACCCTGAGCCACAAAGTTCTGTGGGTGATAAAGGGAAAAGGATTTTAACTCCTGAGGAGATTGAGGAGGAGGAAAGAGAGAGGAAGAGGAAGCTAAAGGGAGAAAGTTCTATTGGGTCCTCAAGCTTCATGGAAGTTGCTATCAAGGCTGCTCACAAACCAAACACTTAAAATAATGAGTTGAGAGCAGCTAGGATAAACTATTTGAGGACCAGGAACTATGATATTGATGAGATTATCTCTCTCCCTTTAGAGGAATTGAATGAACTGGCAGACAGGGAAATGTCTAAGGAGAGGCAGGAGGTAGAGGATGCAGAATTGCTCCTTAAAATCAAAGAAGAAAGAAGGCAGAAAAGGTTGTACAAACATGCTCCTACCCTTTCCCCAGTTCAAGAAAGTCCTGTGAAGAGGCTATGGCAACTAAGAAACCTCAGGTAGACAAGGAAGCTGACAGACAAAACATGATCAACTACCTGAGTGCCACAAGACTCTACCAGGCAGTTGTACTTATTCTCTTACTCTATGAATTCATAGAATTTGAGTACCTCAAGCAGCTTGAGCAACAAGTCCAACAACAACAAAAGCTGCAAAGAGGAAGATGAGGGAAGAAGCAGCAAAGTCAAGAGCCATCATCCAAAAGAATCAAAAGAAGTCTACTGACAGGCAGATGATGATGAGCTTCTTGAAGCTGTATGGATTCCCCAGAAGGAGGCTTGGTCCAATGTATCTATCCACTATGGATGAGCATATTACAATGATCAAGCAAAAGATCAAGTGAGGAGAGCTTGTTGACTTACACTCCCCACCAAGGAAAGCTCCTCCTGAAGTTGAGGTTAAGGTTGAAACCTTTGAGACAACACAACCTGGATCTCAAGATGAACCACAGCAAGCTTCATCTTCTAATCCACAATAACGTCCAATTCCCTTTCCTTCTAAACTTGTGAGGGAAGAGGACCCAACTGAGAAAGACAAAACACAACAACCTGGTGCTAAAGGCTATTCTTCTTAGATAAAGATTCCAAAGAGGAGGAAAAGGATGGCTTCTAGGTTTGTATCAAAGAAGAAAAGAAAGGCATCCACCTCCAAACCTCAGGATAAGTTAGTAATCCTGAGGAAGTGCAAGAAGAAGCTGCATAACAAATTCCAATTCAAGTAAAGCCTCTTGCATCAAGAAGACCCATCTTGTCTTGGACCTTTGCTGCTGGTCCAGATGGTATGTCACTAGAGATCAATGCGGTCAAAATGTCTACTTCTGGCAAAACATGCTTAACCTACCTCTACATGATCTCTTTGACATGAAAAGATAACTTAAGAGTCTGAGTGATCTTGACCAATTGATGAAGAAAGGAATGGTTATGATCATCATAAGGATTGTCAATATTAAAACACCTCTCTGTTTTGTTAGCATCAGCCTAGGGGGAGTTTGTAAGGTCTAAAGAAAGGCTGATGCACCCAAAACAACCTAAGTGTTTCCTGCATGCATGCACTTAGTGCTAAGTAGAAGTTGGTTCGGAAGTTTCATACTCAGTACTAGAAAATATTCCAAGTATGAAATCTTCCAAAGCCAAGACCATTATCTTCCGAAGACAAAAGTGAAGTTTTCCAAAGCTTTAAAGACAAAGTCTTCTAAAGCCAATGAAGTGAAGACAAATTTTTCTAAAGACTTTGAAGAACATGCTTTCTCTGATGAACTTTTGCATAAAGCTGAACCACTTTCCATTGCAACGCTAAACACTCACCAACTTAGATAAGTTGGTGAGAGGTCCACGCTTTTGCAACTATACACTGAGGTTTTGAGTCTGTAACTTTCTACTTTATGTACCTTTATCATTTTTGTAATATATTAGGATGTGAGTTATGGCATGTCATAGTCACTAGTCAAAAGACAAATCTGCCTTTTGACTTAACATTGATTTTGTTGTCTAGATTAATGTTTCCAGCTGGCCTTCAAAGTATGGTCGGCTGTAGGATGTAGTATAAAGTATCTCAGGTCCTTGTATCTTTTTTGTGCTTTGTAACACTTGTAAAAGAACTTGAAAGCAATATACAGCATTCTTGAAAACCATATACTTTGTTAATTGTTCTTAAGTTTCTGTCTCATAATTTACTTTTTTATGCTTTGTAACACTTGTAAAAGAACTTGAAAGCAATATACAGCATTCTTGAAAACCATATACTTTGTTATTTGTTCTTAAGTTTCTGTCTCATAATTTACTTGTGTTCTTAGTATCCTAAACAATTATTTCGGTTCCTTATTTGATCTGTTAAGTATTCTAACACTCTCCTCATTATGTGACTGTTGCATTGACCATCCCTAATCGGTCCTGCAACCTTTTTATTAGAGTAAATAGATTTTTTTCTCTGAATAACTCAAGCCCAACTTAATGTTTTTAGGGGGCCTAAAATGATGTTGTTACTCAAACGTAAATTCAAATTTTAATCAATTAAAACATATATTGTTCGTTGATGTGCTCCAATTATACATAAAAATCCTATCAAAAACACATCAATTATTCCATAATATCTCCCTTAAAATGATGAATATGTACTTAAAAATGTTAAATTGTGTTTTCAGGTGTTTAAAAGGGCAAGATGACAAAAGAAGCATATTTGACAAGAAATTGAAGTAATCCAAGCTGTGGAGTCCAAGCATGGGGTCGTACCTCATTAAGCACGCCCCCATGCCTTGCATGAAACACACCCTCGTGCTATTTTGACACACCCCCGTGTTTGGACATCCAATAGGACAAAAAGTATTGTCCCCTAAAAGTAAGCACAGGGTCGTGCCCTACCTCCAACACGGGGCCGTGCCCGACACAACCTGCATGTACGAACCGACCAACTTTCATAAGCATTGTACTAGCGTTGGGTCGTGCCTTTTAGGCACGGGGCCATGCTTAAACACTCCAGAAAGCCTATAAATAGATGCCTAAGTTCACTATTTTTGGCAAGCTTTGGTGGGAGAGTTACTCTACAGAATTCTCTCGAGAATCAAGTTTTCAAGACCATTTCGAGGCTCGGGAGGTGCATACAACACATGAAAGAAGCTCGGGATCATCTAAACATCATCCATTGTGGATTATCAGTTTGATTGTTCCATTTTACCGATGATTCTATATTTATCTTCTTTGTTATCTGTTGTTATGTTCAAGCTCATTATGAGCTAAACTCTTTTTATCATCCTAATTGGATGAAACTTATGTAATTTGTGATGAACTAATGGTGTGATATATATTATGTTAATGTTATGGTGGTCTTGGGAAAACTTTTGATGGGTAGCACCTATGTTTGAACGGGAAGTTATAACTTTATGGTTTGTGATTGTGATTGTCATACACGGTTGAAAAACGTATGATCAACTTTCATTCGCGAAACCAGTCTTCATAATAAACCTATGGCTAATGAACTAGAAATGGTTATTAGAAATCATATCACCTTAACTTTCTGATCATTTGCGGGTTCCCTTTTATTAGTCTGAGAAATCTACAGTAATTGTTATGGTTATCTAAAATTAATGGTATGTTAGGAAGGAACCTGATCAACTCTCTTTTTAACATTAAGTTATGTTTTCAGAAATCGTATGTCAAATAGGTCACAAAAGATTCACCTATATTACTAGGGCTTTGATCTAAGCAGTAAAATCAGCCTGACGTGATCCTAGTCACTACGGAGCAGGATAAACGAGAAATCGCGCCAGCTCATCTTTATAAACGTTAACATAATTACATTAATCAATATCTTTAAAGCACACTGTTAGGACCGTGTACGTAATGAGTACTAACTGATCTGCATTTAAAAAGGATCAAATAGTGTGGAATCCTATTTGATTGGTGATCCAATCAGTGAGAATGATAACCCGATTGATATAAGATTGAACTAAACGTTAAGAACGAGTAGGAAACGATCAGGAATGAACTATGAACTTGGACAGGCTGTTTGGGACTCTCTGGACGGCTAGGGTTTATGTGTATTCGAAATATCTCTCAAAGTGTTTTTTTCACGAATTAAGTGGTATTTATAGGTTAGTGGTTTTCATTCGTATGACTGAACCATTAGAATGGTTCAGTTGTGCGACAGAATCATGCGATTGAGTCATACGCACGACTCAAGGTTCAATCGTGCGACTGAGTCAATCTTATGTCTCAATCATACGACTGATGCAGTCTCCTGGTTCAGTCGTGCGACTGGTCTATAAGCATGATGTATTCATGCGTATGGTCCATAAGTATGGTCCATTAGCACAAATAATCACCCGACTAGGTTGAACATAATACTCAATCATTATTGACTTATAATTGTGTACAACAACCTCAAACCTATATAAGAAGTTCATACATATGAATCAAAGATAAATAAACATCAAATCATATTTCATATTTCATTACTTTGTCAAATTACACATATGTAAGACATAAAAGACTTTTACATTTAAGCACATAAACTAGGAAGACATGTACCTACACACACCACCAATTCATCACAGTTACATAAGTGTAGTCTAATTAGGATGATAACCTTTATTCCCTAGTTATTAATCCAAACGCTTCAATCTTAGTTTACTTTATTTTTACTATTGTGTTTAAACCCTAAAAATCTTACCAATGTAAATTATCACTGTCTTTATCAAAAACCAAATCTGATAGTCAAACATCAAGTTTGTTGAGTAGGCTAGGTGTGTCCACGGATTGATACTCGGTTCTTACCAACGCTATATTACCACACGACAGGTACACTTGCCTTTTGTGTGTATGGTTTAATATTTATAATAACCAATTAAAACTAAATCTGTGTGAAAAATCTGTAACAAAATATATACTATCCACATCGCATCAAGTTTTTGGCGTCATTGCCGGGGAAACACGGCAATTTGAAGACAAACTAAAATTTTGACTATCTTGTATATATCTTGTTAATATATTTTTGTTCAAACTTTATTTTATTTTTGTTATATAGTTTGCCTTAGTTAGTTTAGTTGCATTTTCCTGATTCATTCTAAGCCTTAGTTAGTTTATGCTTCCTTAAGTTAGTGTATGTCTGACTCGTCTAGTCCTGAACTTGTTTCGCCTCTTTTGGAACCTAAACGAATTTTTCGTCAAAGATTGCGCGAAAGACCACAACAAGCAACACCAATCATTGAAGAATATATTTGGAAGGTACACCATCTGAAGAAGATATGGCTAACCAAGACGAGAAAATGAAAATGACACACTATGCCATACCGTCAATTGATGGTTACGAGTCTAGTGTTGTTCAAGCAATAGCGGCCAACAATTTTGATATTAAGTCTAGTATTATCTAACTTGTAGAAAACTCTGTTCAGTTCCATGGATTGCAAGACGAAGATCCTAATGCTCACATCTCACGATTCCTTGGTATCTGTGCGACCTTCAAAATCAATAACTGTTCTGACGACACCATTCGACTAAGACATTTTCCATTTTCACTTCGAGGCCGAGCCATTGACTGGCTTGATTCACTTCCGCCTGGTTCCATCACCACATGGGGTGAAATGGCTGAACAATTCCTTTTGAAATACTTTACACCCGATCGCACTACCAAACTGAGAAGCAACATCACAAGCTTTCACCAAGACAATGATGAATCATTACACGCAGCATGGGAGAGATATAAAAGTCTCCTTAGTAGATGCCCACATCACGGACTTGATCTATGGCTGTAGTGTCAAACCTTTTACGATGCAATCAGCGGAGCCCACAAGCAAGTTGTAGACCAAAGTGCGGGAGGAGATTTCGGAAGTGTCATGCCAACAGAAGCATACCAAGCCCTAGAAAGAGCAGCTAAGAAGAGCTTTGCTTATAATCCCTTAAGAACCAAACCCAGTTCTAAAGGCATTCATCAAGTAGACTCTGAAACCCTAATTGCAGCCCAATTAGAAGCTCTAACCAAACAATTTGAACAATTGCAAAGTGAGCTAAAGAAAACTCCAACACGATGCAACACATGTGGAAATTCACACAAGACCAACGAATGCCCACAAGGCATTATGATGGTTGAAGATGTTGACTACGTATGAGGCCCAAACAACTCATATAACAACAACTCAAATTGGAGAAGCAACTCGAATTACCGAGATGCTGGTAACAACCAATCATCATCTGGATTCAACCAAAGGCCACCTTACCAACAAAATAAACCACCATACCAAGGTCCAAGCAGTAGTAACTATGACCGTGGAACATCATCAATGGAAGACTTATTGTAGCAGTTATTGTTAACCACACAAGCTACAGATGAGTACATCCGGAAATCTGAGCGACGAAATGAGGAGAGGTTCCAAAGAAACGAAGCTGACATCAAAAGCAACAAAGCATCATTGCAAACCATAGACACCAAGTAGGTTAGATAGCACAACAACTATTTGAAAGACCTCAAGGAGCTTTACCCAGCAACACTGTGACAAACCCTAATGCTCAAGTCAAAGCCATCACAACTAGGAGCGGCAAAACCACTCAAGGTGATGCACCTGCATTACAACCCATCCTTGAAGAAGTAGAAACTGAAACTCCAAGTAATGCGAATGATAAGCAGAAGCAACCTATTGTTATTGAAGGACCAGCCAAGAAATACGTTCCACCACCACCTTATGTTCTACCACCTCCATATCCAGGTCATTTGAGACAACAACGAATGGAGGCACAATATGGCAAATTTCTTGGGTTGTTCAAGCAACTCCACATCAATCTTTCCTTGGTGGAAGCCTTGGCCCAAATGCCAAACTATGCTAAGTTTCTAAAGGGTGTCCTATCGAACAAAAAGAAACTAGTAGAGTTATCGCATGTAGTTTTGAATGAGGAATGCTCTGCTGTTATTCAAAAAAACTACCTCAAAAGATGACTGATCCAAGAAGTTTCACCATACCTTGCCTAATAGGAAATCTTTCTGTCATCAATGCGTTAGCTGATTTAGGTGCTAGCATTAACCTTATGCCTTATGTGGTCTTTGAAAAATTAAACTTAGGTGAACCTAGACCTACTATATGAGCATCCAGTTGGCTGACTGTTCTGTCTAATATCCGAGGGGCATAGTTGAAAATCTCTTAGTTATAATCAACAAATCGTATTTCCCGTTGATTTTGTGATCCTTAACATGGATGAGGATAAAAATGTTCCTCTTATCCTAGGTCGACCGTTTTTAGCAACTGCTCGAGCCCTCATTGATGTTTGTACAGGCAAACTCACGCTTCGAGTAGAGGAGGAGGAAGTAACTTTCGATATAGGCCAATCCATGAAACACCCTTAACATCATGATGACTCACTCTATCTCCTTGATGCTTGCAATTCGATCATAAGCTGTCATTTGAAGAAACTCTTCAAAATGAAGCTTGCCACACTTAATTAATAGAGGTCCAAATCACCGAACCTATCTGTGAGAATCAAATCATTCCAGAACTAGAAGTTGATGAAACATCATCTCATCAAGAAGCATTTGAGATCATTGAACAAGAGCTAAACCTAAAGCCAAACCTTCTATCGAAGACCCTCCAGTTTTAGAGCTCAAAGAACTTCCATCTCATCTTGAATACGCTTTAATTGAAAACACATCTCAACTTTCTATCATAGTCTGATCCACCTTATCAATTGAAAACACATCTCAACTTTCTGTCATAGTCTGATCCGCTTATCAATTGATGGGAAGAACAAGTTGCTCAATGTTCTTAAGGCACATAAACAAGCAATTGCATGGAAAATCATGGACATCAAGGGAATCAATCCATCCTTTTGCACTCATAAGATACTGATGGAGGAGAACTTCAAATCCATCATTCAACCTCAAAGACGTTTAAAACCGAGCATGCAAGAGGTGGTGAAGAAAGAAGCAATCAAATTGCTATATGCCGGTTTGATTTACCCTATTTCTGATTCACTTTGGGTCAGTCCCGTCCAAGTTGTTCCAAAGAAAGGAGGAATGACTTTTGTAACTAACGAGAAGAATGATCTTATTCCCACTTGTACGGTTACAGGACAGAGATTTTGCATCGACTATCGCAAACTCAATGACGCTACAAGGAAAGATCACTTCCCTCTTCCTTTCATCGACCAAATGCTTGAGAGATTATCTGAAAAATGTTCTATTGCTTCCTGGATGGTTTCTCAGGCTACTTTCAAATTCCTATTGCTCCCGAAGATCAAGAGAAGACGACATTCACATGTCCATATGGCACATTTTCTTATCGGAGAATGCCCTTTGGATTGTGTAATGCTCCTGCTACATTTCAAAGATGCATGGTAGCAATCTTCCATGAAATGATTGAACACTCAATGGAAGTTTTCATGGATGATTTCTCCATCTTTGGGAACTCATTCGAGCAATGTCTTGAAAATCTGGAAAAGATGCTGGTTAGATGTGAAGATTCTAACCTTGTTTTAAATTGGGAAAAGTGCCACTTCATGGTTACGGAAGGAATAGTGTTAGGACACAAAATCTCTCGAGCAGAGCTTGAAGTCGATCAAGCCAAAGTCGACACTATTTCTAAACTTCCACAACCACAATTGTGAAAGATATCAGAAGTTTCCTAGGCCATGCAGGATTCTACTGTCGTTTAATCAAATATTTCTCAAAAATCGCTCGACCAATGACTCAACTTCTTGAGAAAGACGCTCAATTCATATTTTCTGACGAACTTTATTTATCTTTCTATTTGGATCTTTCGAGCATCTAAATGGAATTGCTAATTATATAATAATGATAATGAGTGCAAAAGAAATACTTTATTTAATCCTTACTTGATGCGTATACGAAAGTGAAGCAGAACAAATCCTAAGGCACTGTCATGAAGGACCCACAGGAGGACACCATGGAGCAACCCTAACAACCAAGAAAGTATTTGACTCTGGATTTTACTGGCCACGATCTTAAAAGATGCTCACAACAGGGTACGTACCTGTGATGCATGTCAAAAAGCAACCAATATCTCAACACGGGATGAGATGCCTCAGAATGGGGTATTGATTTCATGGGGCCATTCCCGGTGTCCTTTGGCAATTGTTACATCTTGGTAGCAGTCAATTACGTTTCAAAATGGGCTGAAGCTCAAGCCCTACCTACCAATGATGCCAAAAACATTGTCAGATTCCTTAAGAAACTATTCTCTCGTTTTGGTGCCCTAAAGCTCTAATTAGTGACCTAGGAACTCATTTATGTAACAACCAGCTCGAACGAGCAATGACACGTTATGGAGAGCACCATCGCCTTACAACTGCTTACCATCCACAAGCGAATGGGCAAGCTGAAGTCACTAACCGAGGCATCAAATGAATCCTTGAGTAAACTGTAGGTCAAAACCACAAGGATTGGTCTACCAGCTAGATGATGCACTATGGGCTTTTCGAACAGCCTATAAGACTCCCATCGACACAACACCGTTCAAACTAGTTTACGGGAAGTCGTGTCATCTACTTGTGGAACTAGAGCACAAGGACTTTTGGGCGCTTAAAGCAGAAAACCGAGACCAAGACCTTGCAGGAAAGAATCGATTACAACAAATTCACGAATTGGAGGAATTGAGAGAACAAGCATACTAATACGCTAGGGTTTACAAAGAAAAGACAAGGAAATTCCACGATGCTCGATTAAAGAACACAAAACGATTTCATGTGGGAGAACGTGTCTTACTGTATAACTCTCGTATACGTTTGTTTCCCGGAAAACTGAAATCACGATGGTCTGGACCTTATTCGATTAAAAACGTGTTTCCCAATGGTGACATTGAAATGAATAACCACGAAGGTTTAAGTTTCAAAGTAAATTGTCATCGTTTGAAACCGCATAACAATGGACCAACCAAGATTCTCTCGGAGGAATTACACCACCGCCCTGACAAAAACTAAGTGTGGGGGAGGGTCGTGTTGAAGACCCGAAACTTAAACACGGAAATTTTCCTTGATTTTTTTTACAATTTTTGGGACCTCAAAAGCACAAGCATGGGGTCGTGCCTCATGAAGCACGCCACCGTGTCTCTGACAATATTTTTCCACGATCTTCAAGGACGACTCTAGAACATTGCAGGTCAAATTTAAGACGGATTCTCACAAGCACGGGTCCGTGCCTGGCCAAGCACGCACCCGTGTTCACTTTTCACGACCTGTATATAAATACCACACTTGTTCCATTATTTCATCACACCCATTCCTGCTTAATACATCTAAAAACAGAAAGAATCGAGTCACGGAAGTTCAAACTGGAATCCAGCAAAGAAACCGCGTTCTGAAACACGAGAGCCAACGACTCAAGATTACTTCTTCAATCTACATGAACTTATCAAGCAAATGACTGAAATGAATTTCGTTGCATCCTAATGCTTAGCTGAACTTATCCAAAAAGTTCAAGAGATGGGCGAGGAACTCGTTTCCATTAATCGTTAGCTTGCGAAGCTAAGCAACCGCACTTCTCACTATCCCATCCCGAACCTTCCACACGGAATGTGTGGAGGTTTCTTTTATAAGCATTCCATGATGTGTTAGGTGCGCTGATGCAAGTTTAGGAGTCTGGTTTTGTTGTTTCAGATTCTTGGCTTTTAACGTATCATGTAACCGTAGGACCCTAGGAAATGTAATTTTCAATTTGGCTTGTGTTATTTAACTCTAGGACTATTTTCGTATCTTTTTTGATGATTTGGAAGTGATAAAACTTAAACGGGTAAATTGCATAATGCGCGAAACTGAAAAACAGAACAACAAAAGACTAAAACTGAACAACATACCTTGAGCACGCCCCCGTGTCTTAGGAGGCACACCCCCATGCTCGACAAGGAATGACAACACCTGACTTTTTTCAGTCTTTTGTCTTGTTCCCCATCAATTTTGCTTGTTAAAAATCAAGCTCATTGCCTGCAATGTTCGTATCCACTTCCATTTTTACCTTATTTTCCATTTTTTTCTTTCACCTTTTCAAGAGTTCTTTCAATAGTATTTGATCAAGAGGTTATTGTGCTAATTCCTATGATTATGATAGTCATTTACATGTAGTTAGGTGATTAGGTCTCTAAACAACCGAAATTCTAGCAATTATATGTAAAACTTGTACTTAAACGTATTATGGAACGATGAATGTTTTAAACCTTATTGTTCATGTTTCTTCTTGTAGATGATTAGTGTTAATTAGTATGTTTAGTTAGTTATTAGTATGTTTTCTTTTCTTGTTAACAAGACTATTATGAAGTCGTCTTGGATCGATAAACATCCGAGCATTTCTTGACGGAAGGATAAACAAACAGCAAAAACCAAGAGAAAATCAATAATACGAACTATAATTGAATGGTTTCATTGATAAAACCTAACCATTACAAGCTCGTTACAACATAAGAATCAAGACTCTTGGCAAGGGGAAGATCGAGCATGATCTCCCATCTCATCCGGCAGCCCTAGGCTCCGGGCATACTTCCTCTCAAAACCCTTTACTCTCTCTACACATTGAAACTGGTATATATAGGCCTCGGCCCATATTAGATGCGACTGGGCCCATTCGTGCGATTGGACCATGCGTATGGTTCAATCGTACGATTGGACCATGCGTATTATTCAATCGTACAACTGGACCATACTTATGGTTCAGTCTTACGAATGTCCCAATCGCATCTCTCAGTTTCACGACTGGTTCATTAGCATGGCTCAGTTGTACGACTGAGTCTCATTCGCATATGCACCTGTGAATGACCCAGTTTCATGTGTTTACAACATATCAGGTGTATAACATTAAGCCTAGACTATTCGACAAGCGACGGACAGACTATATATGACTATATATGCTCCAACATAAATCAATTCAAACAACCACAAACCTATATAATCAATTCAATAAACAATACTCAACTCATTAATGAAATCTTAAACATTATAAATCACAACCAAACATTATCATTTCATTAAGTACCCAATATTACATAAGTGCAAGACATTCATGACATATTACATTGAGATCAGGATCTAGGTACATAAGTGTATCAACAACTATCTTCATAATTCGTGGTGAAATCTTTGTTAATCATGTTCAAGTTACAAGAATTCACAAGTGGTGTTAAACACTATTTATATTTTGAGTGTCTTGAATTATTAACAAGTGATTAAAATACTAAAGGTATAATCTTTGATCTTTCAAGCAAGAAAATGTTAAACCTATGCTTAATCAAAGGTTTACAATCAAAACCACACGTGCTCGAGTCAAGATTTCATGCCTAAAAATGTTAGCCGCACCCCCATGTTTCACAAGACGCACCCCCATGTTCAACAGTTTTTTCTTGGATGTCAAATTTTCAACTATATTTGAACATGAGCTGAATCATTATGGTGTTATGTCTTGTAAAACACATGGTTTTCACTAATATCATGAAACTGTTCCAGAGATTTGTTTTGTATAGTTTAACTTAATTTTAAAAATTTCAGGATCATGGATCATCCCTAATTGCAATTTGAAGGGAGCAGCAAGAGATGGTGTCGTGATAGACTTCAATGACTACTACAAAGGGTCGAAAGATCCCACTTACAAGCAGATAAAAAAACACCGGGGGCTATCAGATAGCTTGAAAGATATAATAATTTATTGAGTATTCAGTGGAAGCATTTATTCTCACAAAATAGACCTTCCGTTTATGAACTAACTCTTGAATTTTTAGCATCTTTCTGTTTTGCATGAAAGACTCTGACCCTTGAGATGATAGTGCAGTTTCATTCAAAGTTGCTGGACGTTGGCTTAAAACATCCACTGCCTTGTTCGGTGTCTATCTCGGTATCTACACGGAACAAGAAATGAAGGAGGAAGCAATATCTGGAATGCCAGCATACCATACCTTTCCAGACGAGGAAAGTAAAGAGGCGGAAAGCGGTGCCATGCGGGGAGCATTTTGGGAGTGGATTGGAACCGAAGGGTTCAACTCGAGTAAAACAAAAATCTGTTAGATACGAGACCCACTGCTACGATACATTCATCGGTTACTTAGTCATTCCATAACAGCTCGTGGTCAAAGCGAGCGAGTTGTTAATTTGAGGGACTTGTTCATTAGCTGGTTTCTGAACCTCTACGAGAGCTATGGGTGTAACACTGAGGGAACTGAAGGAGTGATGTCGGTACTGTTGGACTTGAGCATTTGCACAAATATGTACATGGTGACAAACTTACCAAATGGACAGCCAAGGTTTATGGATAAGAAGGGACAAATCTGGGATCGGCGGATCCCGAAGAAATAATCATGGACCTCGACATGCCAATATAGTCGGAAGGAGCCAGAGCCGGATCTTCAAGTTCACGTACTAGGGAATTCCCAACCATGTTAGACCTTTATAAGTCAATCCAAACCACCAGCGACCATGCAAAGCGATCATTTGAATATGCCCAACGAGCTTTCAACCGAGTCAAAAATCTACATTCCCGAGTCGATGACCTGAGCAACGATGTCACGTACATTAGGAACCAAATGTACCATGAGTGGGGGGATATCCCGCAACAAAACCCTTGAAAACCGTATCACTTTCGGGGCCCAGACACAGTTGTTTCGTGGCAATCTATATTTTAATTTTTGTTATTTTATTTTTATTTTGTGTGTTTAGGATTTTAATGCTTTCAATAAATGGTGACATTTCAGGTGATCTCGAGGATTCTCTCAACTTGAGGGCTACAAAACACAAGTGACAATCTCATTATTTTAGGGGAGTTATTTCATTACCCTTTCTTGATCTTAATATATTAATCACATCGAGGACAATATGAATTTTAAGTGTGGGGATGGGGGTAATGCATTTGACTTTGCTAAAAAGATCCAAATTTAAAAATTTTATAAAAAGATCACGTAACAAATAACTTTTGTGATAAGAAACCAAAAATTTAAAATATTTTTTGATAAACCAAATTATAAATATACGTTTTTGGGAAATAAATAAGTAAATTAACAACATCCAAATAAAATTGAAAAGGTTTTTTTTGTGATATCCTTAAAAGCAATAATCTAGTAAAAATATTTAATCATGTAGAATGAAACACTTTTACCCAATTCCATCCATATATGAGTTTATTTTTTAGCCTTAAACAGTTTTTGCAAATTGCAATTCTACTTTCATTTTGGATTTAATTGAGAGTACCATATGATACGTGTGATCAGAACTTGGTTTCGGTATACATTGAAGACCGTAATTAGTATTTGTTGTCTAAAAATAAGTTAAGCATTAGGAAACCTTAACCATTCAATCCCTAACCATTTCCTTTAATTTTCCTTACCCGAACATCAACCCTAATTAGCCTCGTTGAGCTTAAATGTTTTTATCTTTCAATCACCCGAACCACCAAGTCACTAAACCAAAAAGCCTTCAACAAAACCCATTTTTCGTTAAAGACACGTTTTTGGCTTATAAAAATAAAAAATAAAAAAGAGAAAATTTTGGTCTTTTACCGGCAGACCTAAAAGGACTGGAATGCATTCTTTTGATTTTAATTTGCTTTGTTGCCTTCCCCACGCAAAACCGGGACTTCCCCCAGAAATCCGCAAAAAAAATTACAATCTCACGTTCGACGCAAGAAAGAAATGGCGAAAAAAGGAACAAGTAGCGCCATTTTGTGGATGCTATAAAGAGACGGGCAAAATGATATGAAAGATGCCCGAACTATGGAAATTGGTTCCATAATGGAAAATGCAAAAAGAACCAAACTGAGTCTCAATACGAATACATAGAAATGATCCGACTGGGTGCTATTAGGCTTCAAGCAGAATGATCCTTGAGAAGGAAAGTTTTGTGTATCTTCGGGTAAAAGATGAAGTACGGTTCTTGAATGCAAAATACGGTCTTGACAATCTAACCTTAAACTAGTCCTCAAGTTAGCATATCCCTTATAGCTTGAAGTATTGTATAGGGAGCCTTTTATTGCTTTCCTTATAGTTTATGTTAGAAAAATAAGCCGAGACCATCGTCTTTAGCAATTAGCCACTTTTCCCAAATATTTCACACCCGAGCCCGAGCCAAGTTACAACCCATCAAAGACCTAACGATTTATGCAAGTAAATATCTAAGTAGGTGGAGATTTGATCCTTTAACAAGCATATGATTTCACACATATTCATATTAGGCAATTAAGTGTACTAGTCATACTTAATCTTGATTATCCCACCATATATTTAGCCGAGTATGAGTGCATCTTATGAGAAGTGTGGATTTTTACATGATAATAATCTTTACTAACTAATCTATTGCTTGCTAGGATATCATTCTACATATGCTTAGAATGTTTATATTTGGATTTAATAATGTTTACTTGCGTAGTTCCCGAAAGACATGTTTATTATTTGATTTATTTGGTTTTGGTAGAATTGTCATTTTAAGTGATTTTTGCTTGAGGACAAGCAAAGTTCAAGTGTGGGATGTTTGATGTGCTCCAAATTATACATAAAAATCATATCAAAAGCACAACAATTAATCCTTAATATCTCCCTTAAAATGATAAATATGTACTTAAAAATGTTAAATTGTGCTTTCAGGTGTTTAAAAGGGCAAGATAGACAAAAGAAGCATATTTGACAAGAAATTGAAGTAATCCAAGCTTTGGAGTCCAAGCATGGGGTCGTGTCTCATAAAGTACGCCCCCATGCCTTGCCTGAAACACACCCCCGTGCTAAATTGACACAACCCCGTGTTTGGACATCTGACAGGACAAAAGTATTGTCCCCTAAAGGTAAGCACGAGGTCGTGCCCATGAGACACCAGGTCGTGCCCCACCTCCAACACGGGGTCATGCCCCATCAAGCACGGGGTCGTGCCCGACACAACCTCCATGTACGAGCCGACCAACTTTCGTAAGCATTGTACGAGCACGGGGTCGTGCCTTTTAGGCACGGGGCCGTGCCTAAACACTCCAGAAAGCCTACAAATAGAAGCCTAAGTTCACCATTTTTGGCAAGCTTTGATGGGAGAGTTACTCTGCAGAATTCTCTCAGGAATCAAGTCTTCAAGACCATTCGGAGGCTCGGGAGGTGCATACAACACTTGGAAGAAGCTCGGGATCATCTAAACATCATATATTGTGGATTATCAGTTTGATTGTTCCATTTCACCGATGATTTCATATCTATCTTCTTTGTTATCTGTTGTTATGTTCAAGCTCATTATGAGCTAAACTCTTTTTATCATCCTAATTGGATGAAACTTATGTAATTTATGATGAGCTAATGGTGTGATATATATTACGTTAATGTTATGGTGGTCTTGGGAAAACTTTTGATGGGTAGCGCCTACATTTGAATGGGAAGTTATAATTTTATGGTTTGTGATTGTGATTGTTGTTGCACCCTGAAAGGATCATACATGCCAACTCAATGGGTGATTTGATTATTGCTTTGCTAGAATCCCTTTAAGTCCAAGAAGAAATGCGGATGAAGATTCTGCTAAGAAAAAGAACAAAGGTTGTCTTCCGCATTTGTCAATGCGGAAGACATAAAGCAAATACGGACAAGTATTTGTTCTACCGCATTGACAGATGCAGAAGACTAAAAGTTAATACGGACAAGACTTTGCTCATCCGCATTTGTCAATGCGGATGACCGAACAAATGCGCATAAGTATTTGTTCATCCGCATTAACCAATGCGGATGACCAACATACTAATATGGATGATCAAGTGAAGAAATGTTGATCAAGTTAACTCATCCGCATTTGTCAATACGGATGAACAAGCAAAGATGCGGATCAAGACTTAGACTAGTTCTGATGTAATAGGTCAGGGATAGTTTAGTCATTTTGTAACAGGCATCTTGTCTACCTATAAATAGAATAGATAACCTCGTACCTGAGGTGATGGCAGATAGACATAGAGAATTTTTTGTGTAATTATTCTTTGTAATTCATCAACTTTCATATATATAATACAAAAGCATTTATGAGTAATTTTCTTGCATTGAATGTTCTTTGATTGTTTGTTTCCACCATTCAATCACTGACTTGATTACCATATTCGATTCATAGTAAGAATCTCAATCTTACTCAACCCAGTCAATTGGTATCAGAGCTTTGGCTCTCAATTCTCTTTCAGATCTACGCAAGAACTTAATAGAATTTGATTGATCTGGTAATCGAGTTGCTAGTAGTGAATATCATTATCTCTACTTAGTAAACAGCAAAAATACTCCTGTCAACCACAAGAAAATCATTATAATTACAGATTTAATTCTGAACTCCGAATGAACTGCTTGAACAAGTTGGTCTAATCAATCTTAAAATCAACTAAATCTATATTTATACAAGTTAAAATGGATTCTAACAGTTACTCAGAACTTGGTCATACACCTACACCTCCTATGCTTAAACACAAATCTGAGTTTAAACAGTGGAGAATAAGGTTAGAAATTACATCACACGTGTAGATCCTGATTTTTGGATATCAATATACAAGGGTCCACACATCCCTGTTACTCTGTCTGTAGATCAAGCTGTATTTACAAAACTGCTAGAATACCCATTGAAGATTTAACTCTTGATGAAGAAGACTATAAGAAAATCAAGATTGACCTCAAAGCTTACTCAATTCTGACTCAAGCACTCAAGATGGATGTGCTGAAAAGATTGGAAAAGTATGGAACTGCAAAAGTTGTGTGGGATGCACTGAAAATCATGTGTGAAGGAAGCAGTGAGGTGGCTAAAATCAACAAGGATAAGCTTGTTAATTAGTATGAAACATTCCACCACACCAAGGGAGAATCAATATCTAAACAACTGCCGATATTTGTACAGTTAGTAAATGACTTGGAAATCATGGGAGTCACTTACAAGATTAAAGAATTAAACAAGAAAATGCTTCACAGTATCCCTGAAAGCTAGAAACAAAATGTAACCATGCTGAAAAATACTCTTGATCTTGAGAGTACTACTTTAGACATCATGATAGCCAAAATTGAAGCTTTAGAACTTGATGAAAGAAGCAAAAATCTTGGTGGACCAAGAGTAATCGAGGCTTACAAATTTCCATCAGAATCTCATTCTGTGGAAAATGCCTTCATCACTGAGGAAGATGATTTTATCTCATCAAGAGATCAAATGAACAACATTGAGTTCATTGCAGGTCCACCAATCAATAATCCATCAACCTCTTCTCAAACACGTAAAGTCTCTGCTGCTCCTCAAACCACTCCTAAAGACTCAAGATCAAAAGAACAAAAAGCAACTTACAATGCCTTTGTTGCAAGCTTTGAAGCCTACTTGGGAGGAAGACTCACTTCTGCTCATCTAATTCAGGAAAATTTAGAGGAAATGGATTCTGATGATGTGGAGGAAATGGATCTACAATGGCAAATGGCCATGATTGCCATGAGAGCCAAGAAATTCTTCGAAAAAGGAAGAAAGCTGAGCCTAAATGAAAATACAAAACTTGGATTAGATAAATCCAAGGTGAAATGCTTCAATTGTGGCATGGCTGGCCACTTCTCAAGAGAGTGCAATGCCCCCAAGAGAAACAACTATCAAAGGAACTCTCCATGCCAATCATCATCACAGCCTAACTCAAGCTATCACTTCAACAACCAACCATAACAGTATCATCATTCCCATCATCAACACACTTATCAGAATCAACCGCAGCTGACAAATCAAGCTCATGGAAGCACTTAGCCTTCTGCCAGTGCCCTAGTGATAAAGCAAGATGGGGTATGTGATTGGAGTGTGTATGCAGAGGAAGTCAAGCCTTACTTTCAAAATCATGCTCTTATGGCTCACATCAACGATGGACCATCTCCAATGCCTACTGAGGTAAAATCTAACCTTTGTAGTGAAAAATGCATTAATGAATTGCAAGGTTATAAGGAGCATAACCATAAACTGGCTGATAAAATCAAAGAAGAAAAGGTAAAGTCAGAGATGATGAAGAGAGAAATAAAAAGCTTTGAAATCAAAATTAAATCTCTCATCTCTAACATTGAAAAACTGCATGGTGAGAAGTACACTCTTGCAGCTAAGAATGAGCTACTTACTGAAAAGTTAGCTCAATCTAAGGCTCAACAATCTATGACTGAAGTGAAACTTGAAAAGTTTCAAATATCTTCAGTGAAGCTGCAAGAGATGCTAGATTCCCAAAAGGATCCAAAGGACATGTCAGGGATTGGGTATAATTCATGTCCTCCACCATACAATGACAACTACACTGTCATGCCGGAATCTGTCTCACTCACTGAAGTAATTGAAACTAAAACTATCGAACCTAAATCTGTAGTAAAACAGGTGACCAATCCTCATAACAAACCTGATGTTTATATTGAAACAAATGAGGATAAAATCAAGTTAGGTCACCCAATGAAAATCAAAGAGTGTTTAGACAAGACAGTGAGTGTCATGAAACCATCAAGCCCTGTAAAAGCAATTGTCCCTTTTATAAAATTCATACTCTCTGTGTTACAAGGTAAAAAGAAATACGTTAAGTTAGTGAAACCCACTACTGTCAGCAGTTCTGATAATGAGATCATATCTTCAAACAATTCAAACAAATCAGAAAAGGTTTCACTACAAAAGAAACAAACAGGATTACTGAGTTCAACACCTAAAACATTATCAGACCCTCAGTCTTCAAGATTAAGGCAGGGAGTTGGGTTTGATATTTGTAACAAGGAACATGTTGACCAGTTTGAAAAAGAGGTGAGAAATGGGTTGAAGAAATAGAAAAGCCCAGAAAATCAAACAAAGGAGTGTTATGAAACAAACTACAAAAAGGGTTGATTCTGATTCATCCCCTAAAGAAAAGAAAGTGACTCATCAAAAGAAAATATCAGTTGAGTCACACAAGGAAAAATCTGATTCAAGAAACAAACAAATGTATTGTGACATTTGTGAAATGTTCAATCACAAGAAATATGAATGTTTTTTAATCAATATTGTTATATCTGTGACATGAACAATCACTCCACCGAAAACTGTTATTTCAACAAGTATTGTTCAGTCTATGACATGAACAATCATAATACATCTGATTGTTACTTCAATCAAAAGGGTTTGAGAATTCCCAACACAAGCCCATCTCAAAAACATCCACTATCACACATTCTGTCAGACCTCATTTTTACAATGATCAATCTAGGACTTCTAGATCAACAAATGACAGAAGCACTTTGAAGAAATTATGGAAGGGTCAAAGAAAACATCTTACAATGAAACACAAAACTGACCTTCCAAAACAAAAGCCTACTTTGGATAATGAAAAACAAGCTAAATTTCTACAAAGAAACAGAGACCAACGATTTCATTACTCATCTGAATCTTCAGTGGATGTTGATGAGATGACTCACCCAATTCATTACCAAAATTCTCCCAGGACACCTCCAACTAAACCATACTTTAGAGGAAAATACCAAGAAGTTACTATCATGAATAGGAATGAGAAACCCAAGACCATCATGGCTTGGGTTCCTTATTCTAATTAGTTCTTTTTGCTTGCAGGTTCATCCACACAGGTCTAATAGCCTATGGTACGTAGACAGTGGATGCTCCCAACACATGACTGGAGATCGTTCCCTCCTTCATGACTTCAAGCACATACAAGGAACCACTATGGAATTTGGTGGAGATTCAGAGGGTGGAAGAATTACAGGAGAAGGATCTGTGACAAACGGGATGCTGAGCTTTGACAGAGTGAACTACTATGAACAACTGAATTTCAATCTGCTAAGCGTGTCTCAGATCTGTGACAAGAAATATTCCACTCACTTTATAGACACTCATTGCTACATTCTGAAACCTGGATTTCAGATCTCTGAAGAATAGGTTGTCTTAAAGACACCGAGGAAGAATAATACATATGTCTTAAACCTGTGTTCTGCATAACCTAAAGAAGAAACATGTCTTTTGTCTAAAGCATCGTTTGATGAGTCACAGCTTTGGCATAGACGTTTGGGGCACACAAAGTTTAAAAATATGAACAAGTTAGTCAAAGGAAACCATATCATTGGTCTTCCTCAAAAAGAATTTAATTTCATTGATCAATGTTCAGCATGCCTCAAAGGAAAACAACACAAATCGTCTCACAAAACCAAGCTTGTGAGCACTAACAATACTCCATTGAAGCTACTTCATATGGATCTATTTGGACCAACTCATGTAATGAGTATGGGAAAGAAACAGTATTGTTTAGTGATCATTGATGACTTTTCACAATTCACAAGGGTGTTCTTTCTACTTCATAAAAATGAGGCATCCCAATTCATACAAGAATTTATCACTAAATTGAAAATCAACTTGATCTTAAGGTTAAAATAATAAGAAGTGATAATGATACTGAGTTTAAAAATGAAAGTATGAGTTCCTTTTGTACAACCAAAGGCATTGCTCATCAATTCAGTGCAGCTAGAACTCCTCAACAAAATGGGGTAGCTGAAAGGCGAAATAGAACACTGATTGAAGCAACAAGAACGATGCTAGCCGATGCTAAACTACCAATCACCTTCTGGGCAGATGAATCAAAGGCATTGCTCATCATAGATTGAAATTATTTGACATTTCTCATCATAGTATGAGTTCCTTTTGTACAACCAAAGGCATTGCTCATCATAGATTGAACATTATTGATGAATCAACAAATATTCAATTCAAGGAAAATTCGTTTCCCAAATCTACCAATGGTCCCGACTGGTTGTTTGATATTGACACATTTACAAAGTCATTTGATCAATTTCACTTGTCTGATGCAGGAAATCTACATTCAAATGATACTTCGTCAGCTATAGAAAGAAGAGATGATTTTCCCTTGATTCCTCCTACATGATGAACACATGAATGAAGATGTTCCTCTTCAAGTTGATCCCATCAGACAACCATCACAAAACCTTAGTGTTTCTACTGAAGGAAGTCCAAGCCTGGTACCTTCCCACTCAGATGATCTGTCAACCGAAGTTAGAAATCAAAAACAGGTCTCTCCTCTAGTTGAAACACAAAGGACATCAAATGATGTAAGCAATCACAGTGCTGCTGAAGCTGAAGCAGGAACTAAAACAGAGTATGATGATCTTCATAATTCAATAACAGTACTAGATGAGTATGCCTCTAACCATAATGAACTGAATGTCTCCAATCTTCATGTAACCATTATTGGTGAATCAATCCAACCAAACCAGAATACACAAGAATCATCTAGTTGAAAATTATATTGGTGAACTTAATGAGAGGGGAACTAGAAGCAAGTCAAGTATTGCAAACATCTGTTTGTTCTCATGCTTTCTATGTCAAACAGTACCCAAAAACATCAAAGATGTACTTCAAGACAATAGCTGGATTGAAGCAATGCAGGAAGAATTGCTCCAATTCAAGAAGCAAGAAGTATGGCAACTGGTAGATCTTCCCGAAGGACAATACCCTATCGGTACCAATGACTGTACAGGAACAAGACTGATGATAAAGGGATCATCAGAAATAAAGCAAGATTAGTGGCAGGGATACACTCAAGAAGAAGGAATTGACTATGATGAAGTGTTTGCACCTATTTCCAGACTAGAAGCAATCAGAATCTTTCTAGCATATTCTGCATCCATGAAATTTATTGTCTATCAAATGGATGTAAAGTGTTCCTTTCTATATGGAAAGATTGTTGAGGAGGTTTATGTGAGTCAACCACCTGGCTTTGAAGATCCAGACTTCTCTAATAGAGTTTACAAGCTGACAAAGCTCTGTATGGTCTTTATCAAGCTCCAAGAAGGTGGTATGAGACTCTATCATCTTTTCTTCTTAAACATGGATATGAAAGAAGAAATATTGATCAAACTCTCTTCAGAAGAACAAGAGGAAAAGATATGTTGTTAGTCTAGATCTATGTGGATGACATTATATTTGGCTCGACAAACAAGCAACTCTGCAAAGAATTTGAAGACCTTATGCACTCAAAGTTCCAAATGAGTGCTATGGGGGAACTCACCTTCTTTCTAGGGGTGTAAGTCCAACAGACAGCAGATGGAATCTTCATCAATCAATCAAAATATGTAGCAACCATGTTGAAGAAATTTTACTTTGCTGATTGTTAGTCTATCAGAACTCATGTGGATACTAAAGTAAAGATTGGACCTGATCCTAAAGGCAAACCAGTAGATCAGACTCACTATCGATCAATGATCGGTTCACTTATGTATCTAACAGCCAGTAGGCCTGACATAATGTTTGTGTTTGTGTGTGTGCCAGATATCAAGCTGATCCAAAAGAATCACATGTGAATGCGATCAAGAGGATATTTAGATATCTGAAGGGCAAACCAGCTCTTGGGTTATGGCATCCAAAGGAAGGAGAATTTAATCTCTATGCCTACATAGACAGTGATTATGGAGGATGCAACTTCAACAGAAAATCCACCTCTGGCGGTTGTCAATTTCTTGGTCCCAGACTGGTATCTTGGCAATGCAAGAAGCAGACAAATGTATTTGTGTCCACTGCAGAAGTTGAGTATATGTTGCATAAGCATGTTGCTCTCAAGTACTCTGGATTCAAAACCAGATGCTTGAATGGTTTTAACTTCTTGCACACGCCAATTTCTATTGACAACACAGCAGCTGTTTTTATAACTAATAATCCAGTTCACCACTCAAAAACAAAACATATTGAGATTAGATATCACTTTTTAAGAGACTGTGATGAAAAAGGTTTAATCAAATTGATTCAAGTACCAACTGAAAATCAATTAGCTGCTTTGTTTACTAAGGCATTCGAACCTAGTATATTTAAATTCCTGGTTCAGTCAATTGGCATGATTAACCTTGAGTAAAAACCATGAAAAACATCAAAAAAAATTAAAAACATTAGAAAACCACACAAAAAGAAATCAAGTTTGATGAAGAAAAGAATTCTGTGGGAAATGATATAATTGGTCGTTATATCATTCATTGTGCTTAATTTCAAAATGTCAAAGACTGAAATGACTTACCAGATATGTTGGTAGGCTCAACTTGAAAGAAAAGATACATGCAGTGATGAATTAAAGACTTATTCAATTGTGAAACACTCATCAAAAAGTATTGGCTTATTTGAATGCATGTGTGTAGTAACCTAAACACACCAGGTAATGATACTTTATGAATCTCTTTCACCACATCATGTTCCATCTTTGTTTTGCTAAGCAAAGACTTGATGAAACTTTCACATAGTGCAGATGTTATGATCCAAAAGATTCCCAATATGGAACACATCCAAAATTGGATGAATCAACAAAAGTAATACATTCCAAGTGAATGAACAAAAGAATCCTATCATGGATCACCTTCCAAAGTGAAGTGAAAAGAATCCCAATGTGGATCATCATGAAAAAGGATCAAAGTAAAAGAATCCCAATGAGGATCAGTGAAAATGAGATTTCATAACTTAAGTGACCTGGTAAGAAAAGATGTAAAAAAGTTCTACCATACATTGTACAAGGATGGTTGATCATTCCATGCTTGTGTGTGAGGTACATATTGAAAAATTAAATCAACCAAAAACATGATAAATATCATTTGCATCAAAAGATCAACCTGGTATGAGTTTAAAAGGACAAACATACCTTCAATCTTCAAGTTCATAAACATGTCCATAATTTATCATAAAGGATGCACATGTGTAATGCAAGATTGATATGATCCCAATAAAATATATTCTTATCTTATTATTAAAAATCAAATAATATTCAAAAGGTTTTAAATCTTTAAAGTTTCTATCCACATGTGGATACAAACTTTAGGGGATGTAATTTAAATTTTTGAGTAAGTCTGTACAAATTTTCTTTTATCTTGCTTAAAGTATTTTCTTAATATATTCAAAACAAACAAAAAGAAAATAATGTTTTTGTTGCAAAAGTTATACCAGTATCTCAGTCTATGCAGACTCTTGGAAGCATTAAAAGTCCAAGTATTTTCATAACATGAAACATGATTAAGTTCAAAGTTAATGCATGTAAGTGCATGGTTAATGCGGGTGAAGGTAACCCATGAATTTAACCAATGCAAGTATCTTTTTATTCCAAAAATAAACTAATACGGACAAAGATTGTACTCTACCACATTAGTGTGTAAAGTAAATGTGGATTTTACTCTATCGCATTTGCTACAGTAGACAAATGCTGATGAACATCTCTCTCTCGCATTTACTACAGTGCAATGCTAACCAAGTGTTGTCAACCGCATTTGGTGCAGTCGCACAAATGTTGATTGACTTTGTTCTATCGCATTTGCCACAGTGTACAAATACGGATAGGATGAAACAAGTAACAACACTACCGCATTTGCTACAGTGTGTTAATGCTGATGAACAAAATCACAAGTTATTCTTTCGCATTTACTGCAGTACACAAATGCGGATAGTCAATGTTTTCAAATTTTAACTTCCGCATTTGCAACAGTACACAAATGCGGATAGTCAATGATTATCGAAGTTTAACTTCCGCATTTGCAACACTACACAAATGCGGATAGTAAATGTTTTAAAATTTCAACTTCCGCATTTGCAACAGTACACAAATGCGGGACAAAATGTTGAAAATTTAGACTTCCGCATTTGCTATAGTGGTGACCGCATTTGCTCTAAAAGTTGTAAAATCTCGTGAAAGCCATTAACGGGTCATTTAATACTTTTCAAATTTGAGAGACTTTATAGTGAGACGAGCGCAAATACACAGTACACCATCTTCAATCATCTTCATCATAAACAACCACAAAGTCTTGTGTGATTCTACTCAATCTATTCTTGTTATCGATTTGGAAACTACAGTACAACAAAACAAGGTGAAATTTCCAAAAATTTCATCAAGACCTATCTTTCGAACTGTTAAACTAAATCAAACAATGAACCAAATGATAATGAAGAACACCAAAATCTGACTTATTGATATGATATAATCTACATTTTCGACTTCAATAAATATACAAACTAATAGGAATTCAACACGTCATGAAAACCTTTAGAGTCATGTTTACTGTGAGAATAGAGCACAATGAAAAATGAAAATGTGTAACAAATCAATGTAACATCATCTAATGAATGGTTCAAACATAGAAACTATAATTGTTGAACAACAAACTCACAATTTGTTGTGACAACAATGATACAGGAATGTTAAAGGTTCATCTTTGACCATTAGCAGTCAAACTGATAACTAACACACATGTCTCTTATGCAGATTACATGTCAAATCTTTCATGCAGCAAGCTCCATAATGTCAGCGATTATTTAAACCCTGATGTGCTAGAAGCTGAGGGACTAAGAGATATTATTAGATTCATCTCTACAACAAGGGTAGCTTATGCCATCATAGTTAGACCCACTATTTATAAGAACCTCATAAGGTCTTTCTGGAACTCAGCTGAAGTAATTGAAGCAGATGGTGTTAGAACCTTGACTGGAAGAATTGACAATGAACACACTCTGAGCATCACTGAAGATTCAGTTAGAAGATGCTTACATTTTGGTGATGATGCCAATGCACCAATAGAGCTGGATGATGATGAAATAACCACATTCTTTGCTGAGATTGGTTATGAAGGAGGATATGAAGCTAAACAAATTGTTAAAGGATTAGTTGATCTACCTTGGAGATTCCTAATTCACATGTTTCAGCACTGCCTATCCAAGAGAAAGACAGGATGGAATGATATTCCAGTCACCACATCCTCAGCAATCTATGCTCTCTTCTCAAACAGGCCATTCAACATGTCTACCTATGTCTTCAATGGCATGATTTCAAACATTTAAGAGGGGAGAAGATACAAGTTCTTGACTTATCCAAAATTTATTATAAATGAAGCCTTCCTAGATATTGCAAATGAGGGACCAGTACTTTATATTCATCACTATGATGCAAGATCATACAAGTACATAAAGAAGAGGGACCCCATAAACTTTTACAGTAGGGCTCACTCACCTCTTCTTCCATCGATGATTCAGCAGATAAATCAAGAAGTTCAAGCACAAGAACAAGCTTCTGCACAACCATCACCACAACCAACACCACAACCAACACCACAACCACACACCACAACCAACACCACAACCAACACCAGCACCAACACCACAATCATCACCACAACCAACATCACCACCTCATCAATCACCAATACTACCATCTCATCACTCACCAATATCACCATACCAACCTTTTCCAATCCATGATTACACTGCTGAATTTGGAGACTCAACTAGCACTTCTAAAGCATCCAAATCATCTTCAGATAGGAGGATAACCATGCTCAAATACCTGTAAAGAAAGCAACTTCTGAGAGTGCTCCTCAGAGAGCTTTGTTGAATCCAGTGTAAACAGGCCTGATGAAAAAGATGAACTGATATATGAGCTCCTACAAAAGGTGGAAAGGATGGCAAGGATTTTAAATAGGAGAGCTAGAATCATTGATGACAGGATTCTAGAGCTTGATGAAAAGGAGAATGAATTAAAAAAGCTAAAAGAAAAATATGAAGCTGAAAGAAAAGAACAAGAAACAGAGATTGACTATTTAAAAGCTTCACTAAACCATTCTAGAGAAGAAGTTTGTGGACATTTTGACACTCTTGCCATTCAAACCATAGCAATGGAAGAACAAGAGAACATTATTGAAGAACAAGCTTAAATCATCTCTAATCTTGAAAATAAAATTCATAGCCAAAACAAAAGGATCTCTGAAATTGAGCTGATAATTGAGATTCAAAGAAGTGTTGTGGTTGATGAAAGGAAAGATAAACAAGAAAAGGTTGATAATGATAAGTACCAGTCTGTCTCTGACAATGAAGAACAAGAAGAAGATACAAGTCAAACAAAGCATGAAGAGCAAAGTCTAGAGATGGTGATTTACTCTGGAAAAATAGATACTACTCACACTGAGAAAGCTAATTTGAGGAACTTATCAATGCTTTAGACAGCTTTACATCTGAAGAATTCAGTGTAGATGATGATTTTTGGGAATTTGTGAACAATCTAAGGACTGACTCTGAACCTATTGTATTCATCCCTTAATCTCTAGTTCCTTTGGAGAAAGAGTTAAGCATGCAGATTGTCCCTGTTGTGTCACTAACTGAAGAACAGAAAGAAATTATAAGAGAAATGTGTGAAAAGGAAAAAGAAACAGAAAAAGAAAAGGAAAAAGAGAAGGAGGAAATAGAAGTTAATGTTCAAGGACAAACCACACCTGAAAAATGTCTAAAGTGATTGAAAAGGCTGAAACTTCAAGTCCACAACTTCAAACATACTCAAGAAAGAGAAAATATCTAGCTGAAAAGGCTAATAGTAAAAGACCAGTGGTTGAAAAAGAAAGTGTTAAGAAACAGAAAGATGATCCAAGAAGCCTGGCAGTAATAGTTGAATTTCTTGAAGAACATGAGCACGTTGAAGCTCAATTAAAGAAACAAGTTGTTACCATTGATCCAGAAGAAGGAGAGATAGCTGGAGGTTATGATGCTACAAAGAATGTTGATATGGACAGTCCATTGAAACCTGAAAAATCAGTTGAAGAAATGGTGTCAAAGGCTCAAACTGATGATTTAATGATAATAACTATGTTTTTGATCAATCATGGGTATGATCCAGATGAAGTCTTTAGGATGACCTATGAAGGAATGAAGGAAGAGGAAGAAAAAGTGAAAAAGCTGTTGGATCCAAGTGTTGAAACTGAGTATGAGAAATCAGTAATTAGAAAGGATTCTGTACCAAAATTGCCTCCTATGAAGAAATCAACTAAAACTGAGTATGAAAGATCTTTTTCAACAAAGGCTCCTCTGCCTAAACTGTCATCTATGAAGAAATCATCCCCAACTCCTGAACCACTATTTCCTGATCCTTATAGTATGTCAGATAAGGAAATGAAGGACTATGTTTCAAGCCAAGGGTTCACAAGACGAAAGATTGGGAACATGAAAACTAACTCATTAAGGGTTGCAACTCTTCAAATGATTAATGAGAAGAAAGAAAGACTCAAGAGGTTAGAAAAAGAAATATCAAGCAAAAAGCCAAGATATAATGTATCTGCTCAAGACATGATGCTGAATCAGAAATATCAAGAACTATTGGCTCCTGTTCTACACAAGTACTCTGAATGGTTTGCAGAACCATCTTAGTTGAAACTACAAAAAGGATTAACCACTGCTGAGTTAATCAAAGGGGTGTCTACTCCTAAAGGAAAAGTGATCAAAAGATAATTGCTTGGAAGTATGACAGTGTTTGGAATATGTTCATGGTAAAAAGGATCTCAGGGCTAGTCCAATTCTTTACAGAGTACTCAGCTCTTGTAAATGCCCTAGAGATTCATGATTTAAAAGAACTAGCTCAACTGGAACTGATCAATCATACAGCTATGTTCAGGGATATGAATTTGAAAACATACTTAAGATGTTCAGAAGAACTGACAATTTCAATTCATTAAAGACAATATGCATGAGAAAAGTAAAGCCTTTGTTAATCCCCTTTAGAAGAAGAAGAAAATGCAAGCAGAAGAGGTTGTATTCCTTGAGTTGAAGGCGAAACCAACAGAATCATTAAAGAGGAAAATGGTATCTGGTGCTCACTCCTCCACACACATCTCAAATGTGTACTATGATGAGAAAACTTATGAGATGGTGATTGAAAGGAAGGGGAGGAAAGGAGGGAGCTAAAATAAGATTATTTAGTGGATATGAAGTAAGACTACTTGATGAATCATAAATCCACTACATATATACCAGACACTTCAAGGGAAATAAACAATAAATGGGTGAACTAGATATGCACTTCTTTCTAAAGTGCATCAAATTGCTAAAATTGTCTTATCATCGGATAAGTGCTAAAAGAGACAAAAGAAAGAAAAAGAAGACATCGTTGCAACTTGGGAATATTGTCAAACTGAGGTAGATGTGGGGGGAGCTTACTGATTCATAGAGATGGTCTTTCTACAATTTCCATTTGGAGCCTATTTCACTAAGAAGTAACCAATAGAAGCATCTACAACATGAGCAAAATGAAGTACATGTGCTAAGTAGAGACGGGATGTCAGAAGCAACAGATTTTATGAAACATGATCAAAGCTATCCTGGATCCAACTAAAGCTGCATTCTATTACCTCCAGAAGACCCAGCAGAATCCTCACAACATCAATCCCTCCCAAACATTGAAGAAAACTAGGCTGTATAATCCTTAGGGGAGTATTGTTGCACCCTGAAAGGATAATACAGCAACTCAATGGGTGATTTGATGATTGCTTTGCTGGAATCCTTTAAGTCCAAGAAGAAATGCAGATGAAGATTCACTAAGAAAAATAATAAAGGTTGTCTTCTGCATTTGTCAATGCGGAAGAATAAAGATGTTAGGATCTCAGCCCTTGGTTTAATCGATTGAACAGATTTAGCAGCGGATTAGCTCAGAATTAGACAAATTCAACAAGAACAATTGATATAAAACGATAAAAGAATTTTGTTATAAGAGAGAAATATCCGACAAAAGGATATTGCATTAGGATTGTCGGCCTCAAAGGCACGATTACAGGTGAGTCATCTTTCCTTATAAAGAAAAGAATGACGTAGGCTGATGTCACTTGAAAGTGACATGTAACCGTTTTATAACTACTGATGTTTAACAACTACTGAAGATGTCAACAACTGACATCTTCTTACAAATGTTCCTAAGTGTTAAACATCTCATTTACAACTACTGAAAAACATAAAACTACTGAAATTACAACGACTGAAGAACAAGCTCTTCAGTCGTTTTACAAAACTACTGAAACATAAAACATAAAACTACTGATATCACAACTACTGAAGAAGTACTCTTCAGCAATTGTGACAAACTACTGAGGCTTCAGTACTTGATCTTCAGACTTTGACCTCAGGCGTTTCATCAGCTGATGACTTCAGTAGATATCATCAGCTGATGTCTTCAGTCTTTGTCTTCAGACTTTGTACATCAGTTGTGATCTTCAGCACTTGTGAACTCTTCAGCTGTTGTACTTCAGTACTTTGGTCTTTCAGCTTCAGCACTTGTGTCTTCAGCTGTTGTACTTCAGTACTTGATCTTCAGCTGTTAAGATCTTCAGCACTTGATCTTCAGCTGTTGTAGTCTTCAGCACTTGTCAAACTACTGATGAGGCTTCAGCAGTTGTTGTGATACCGTGTGGGACTTAGAGATTTTCTGATCTTGGCTCATTGGTTCTTTTGGTCCAACAAACTCCCCCTGAACCAATGCAGCCAAAACCTCTAACTTATTTATACTCCCACTTATTGATGGCAAAATGTTGGTCTTTTTCCTTCTTGATCAGTAGAGAAGATGACCCATGTACGCTCCGGCCTGGGAAGAAGTCTCTGAATCTGATGATTGTTTGGCATGATATGGTTGGGAGCTCTGTATTGGGGACTTGGACACCGAGCTGTTGCCCCAACCATGAGATCTACTTCCCGTGTATCAGCCTATATGATTCCCTGGTGTAAGCCCTTAAAAACATGATTTGCTCATCCATTGTCAGCACCTCGGGCACACCATCAAATAATCCTTCTCGGCCATACACTTCAGATATGTACTTGGCCTGTTTTCCATTCTTGAGCTCAACCGTGGTTATTTGTCGATAAGCAAACTCATCTGGATGAGTTCCTTCTAAGAGCAGGTTGAGCTCTTCTTGTTTGAAGTTTTCAAGTCGTTTGTAAACCAATCCCTTCTTTAATTTTGTTCTCTAACATCTTTTGAGGTGGTTGTTGGCTTCATAGGCTTTCTTGAACTCTTCAACAATTCCCAGGGGGACTACAAGCACCACAGTGATGTCTTCGTCGACAACTCTTCCACTTGGCCCTTGTATCTTGAAGGAATTTCTTTCTTGACAATCGGTGTGCCACCCTAGGATCAGGCCATATCCTTACTCTTTCCTTTGGTATTGAAAGGTATTAGCAAGGGTGTACAATCTTAATACTTCTCTTCATGCTGATCATTGAAGAGGATGTAGCATATGCTTTGTCAATGCTTTTCAGCATTTCCTCATCATGTTTTTGCATCTGTTCCTCTTCAATCTTTATCATTACATCATGCATTTGAGAAGCAGGAGTGATGGACATTGGTTTAGCCTTAGGCAAAGTAATGACTGCAGAGAGTGGCAGTCTGTCTTCATCCTCCTCTTCATCTTCATCAGGCCTCAGTACCTTTCTTTTCTTTTGGCTAGGTACATCACTGGCAATGGGTTTTTGAGGTAAAGGATTTGGTTTTGTGGGTGGATGGTTGGTTTAGAGGGTAAAGGAGTTGTTTTAGTGGGTGTGGAGATAGTGATTTTGAGGATTGAGGTTCAGACTGTTTTAGCATTTTGGCTGTAAGGGAGGCTTTGGTAAATTTTGTCAGTTCTTTTCGATTCCCAACCCCAGCTTCATTCAATACCTCAATCACTAGACCTTTGGAGTATTCTTCAGACGAACAAATCTTGGTGGTTATTGCCAAGATGTTGTCCCTGGTCCAGGCCCTTATTTCCATTAGAGATCTTCCCAGGTATTTAGCTATAAATCTGATCATTATTTCCAGCCTTTCTCTTTCTAAGGCATCATAGCTAGCCCATCTGGAATTGATCTCCTCTGTTTCCATCCTTCTGATCTCGGAGTCTAGTTGTTTGATGTCAAAACCTGCCTATACAACTGCTCAATGATTTTATCCATTGACGGTTATGGTTGGCGTCAGCTTCTTTCACCATATCCTTCAGCTCCTTCTCCTTCTCAGACTCTCCTTTTCTCTTTTGATATGTGACATGAAAGTCTTTTGACTTTCATTCACTTCAGCTCCCTTCACATTCTCCTTCTCCTTCTCATTTACAACCTCAGATTCTTTCGCCTTCTCCCCATCTATCCTCTTCTTTTTCCTTTAACTAACTGACTCTCCCCTTTTTGGTTGCATTGGATGCAAGGTTTGAGCAGTAGTAGAAAGAGATTTAGTCACCAACTCCTCCACCAAGGGTTGTGTATATTGTAGGAAGCCTCTCATCAATGGCTTTGATCACTATATCTGTGATCATGGGAGTGATGAGAGGTAGGGAATTTTGAAGAGTAGCAACTGATTGATCAGGGTGGTTCTGTTCCTGAGAATCAGTGCCGAAAGCAGAGGCTGGTGGCTTGGAGGTATATATGGCTCAGTGTGTAGGGGACCTTCAGAAGAAGGTGCCATCTGTGGGTGTATTGTGGTGGCAGATGGACTTGCATCCTGAGACATCTTGGCCAGCAGCTCTTTGAGTCTGCTAACCTCATCCTCTAGAATGGTGTTTTGAGCAACTACATCAAAGAAGAAGCTCAGGTCATCATCAGTTGTGACTGAATCACCTGACCTCCTGACAAAGTCAGAATGAACATGCCTTGAGTGTAGATCAATTGTAGCATGTGCCCCTTGTTCTCGGTTCTGGGGACTTCCAGCCTCAGGACTATGTCCTTCATCAGCTGTTGCCACTGGTGAGGACTTAGAGATGTTACCAGCTGCATCCTGGTCATTTGCTGAGTCAGAAGCAGTGGCAGCCTCACCAGTAGTTCGCACCTCCTTATCTACACTAGAAGATGGAACATGATAACCCCTGTGCTGTGGGTTGACAGAAGCATTTTGATCCTCCCCCTCAGGTGTTGAGGTTATCCCAGTAGTAATGGTGTCTGGGTGGGGGGTGAGGAATGCAACTGCGTCAGCACTTTTGCAACAATGATAGTAGGGCTTTGAGGGGCGGTTGCATCAGGAGAGGGTGTGGAGAAGCAGTGTGCACCCGGGACAGGTGGTGCTCTTCAATGGTAATCCCCTCAAGTGAGGAGGATCCCAGCATTGTGGCTTCCCTGTGAGTGGTTGCTTCAGGTTCCTTTTGAGAGGAAACCTGAGCGGCTTCAGTGGGTGGAGTCACAGTCTCTACTGGGGGGTTATTTCCAGCAGAGATAACCTGCGTTGGTGCAGCAGGAGCATCCACAGGGGACTCAATTCCCTGAGTAGCTTTCTTAGGCTTCTTCTTTGTGGGTTTGGAGGGGACTTTGGATTTGGAGGTGGAGGCTGTGGGTTCCAGCTGCGTGGGTTTGCGCAGCTTGGCAGCCTGTTTGAGAGTTTGGTCAGTGTTGTGTCGGGAGTATACCTCCGGCAATACAGCCAAAGCAGGGACTCCCAGACCAACTAGTCCCTCAGCAGAAAGCTGATTCTCTATTATGGCCATTATAAACCGAGGATATAGTATCCAACGGTTAGAAAGTGGTTTTGTGGCCATATCCTTGAGTTCAAGAAAAATTATTTCAGAGAAGTTTAGTGGTTCTTGTTCAAGGATAGAGAACAATACCTGTTGCCATCTGGAAGACAGTTGATCCCAAGAGGAAGTCTTCGGAGCCAGGCAAACATTTACCATATGAAATATAATCGTTCAGCATCTGGAAAATGTTTCTTCAGGATTGTTGAAGCACTAAGATCACCCTGATATCCATGTTGTCCAAGGAAAGATCAAGTTGGCGCTTAGGATATCCAACAGGGTAGGCAGCATCATCTAACAGTAATATTTGGCGGATGGTAGCAGTAGAGATGACCACCTTATGCGAGTTGATAGATGAAGGATAGATTCTCCATTAACGGTCGCATTCATCCAGAACTGACGTAGCGAATCGGCATAAATGATTGGATTTAAAAGGAAAGCCGTTTTTAGTGGGGATTGGACCATAAGATCTATAGCATTTTCAAATTTGGTCCAGAAGGGCGATTTTGTAAGGTACGCGACACAGTTGTGTCGAGGTTTGAGTTGCATGGTCGCCATTAATGAAGGTGAAAGGTTTTCAGAGCTTTTGAAAAGTTAGGTCGTGAAAGAATGAAAACTCTGAAAGAGGGATCAGGTATATATAGGGTACGGTTTATGAAACGACTGAAGGTTTTGGTGTTAGTCATCAGTATTTGAAGCTACTGATGACGTGGTATTAACTTTCAGACGTTTGAAACGACTGATGTATTGGTGTGGTCAGCAGTTATAAAACAACTGAAGACATGGTGTTTACTATCAGACGTTGAAACAACTGAAGTCTCTGATTTAGGCATCAGTAGTTTTAAAAACTACTGAAGACAAGTTGGACTTCAGATGTTGAAACAACTGAGGACTTGGTATTAGTCATCAGTAGTTGTGAAACTACTGAAGACCGTGGTTTTGCCATCAGTTGTTGTAAACAACTGAAGACTTGGTGTTAGTCATCAGTAGTTGTGAAACTACTGAAGACATGGTATTGCTTCAGTTGTTTATTAAGAAACAGCAGTTTGTGAACTACTGAAGAGAGAGTACTCATCAGTAGTTGTCGTCAATTCATAGCCTTTCAGCTGTTTCATACTGTCCTCAACACTTACTCATCAGCTTTTAGCTGTTTTCAGTAGTTTCATAGGACATCAGTACTTATCTGTTTCTACTGATTTCAGTAGTTGTAACTACATCAGTAGTGTAGAACAGATAAAGTACAGTACTTAAAGCATTTAGCCTTCAGTAGTTATAAAAACTACTGAGGGTAAAATAACTCATCAGTACTTATATGTGACATGGTTACCAATGATCATCAGTAATTACTGAGATCATCAGTAGTTGTCACTTATTCTAGCTGCAGCATACCAAGCCTTAACACCAGGTTGTGGAAAGTTGAACTATCCAAAGGCTTAGTAAAAATGTCTGCAAGCTCATCAGCACTAGGCACAAACATAGGATTAATTAGACCCTTTTCAAAACAATCTCTTATAAAATGATGTCTAATTTCTATATGTTTGGTCCTAGAGTGCTGGACAGGATTTTTGACAATGCAAAGAGCTGAAGCACTATCCATTAATAATGGAGTCTTAGTCTCTGTAATGCCATAATCCAAAAGTTGATTCTGAAGCCAGAGTATTTGGGATGTACAACTTGCAGCAGCAATGTACTCGGCTTCAGCAGTGGATGTAGCAACAGATGTTTGTTTCTTACTCTGCCAAGAAATCAAACAGTTGCCTAGGAATTGGCATCCACCAGAAGTTGATTTCTGGTCAACTTACATCGCATAGTCACTATCAGAGAAGCAACTAATTTGCAAGAATGTCCAGTGGAATACATAAGCCTAGAGATTGTGTGCCTTGCAGATATCTAAAGATCCTCTTGACTGCAATCAGATGAGACTCCTTAGGTGCAGCCTGAAATCTAGCACAAACACATGTAGCAAACATAATATCTGGTCTAGAAGCTGTTAAATACATCAAGGAACCAATCATACATCTGTAAAGGGTTTCATCAACACCTTTACCTTTCTGATCAACATCCAATTGTGTGGTGTTGCACATGGGAGTAGAACAAGATTTACAGTTTTGTAAATCAAACTTATTCAAAAGATCTTTTGTGTATTTAGACTGATGAATGAAAATTCCATCAGCTTTTTGTTTGATTTGCAAACCTAGAAAGAACTGTAATTCTCCCATTGCACTCATTTCAAACTTCTGTTGCATTAAGGTTTGGAAATCCTCACACAATTGGGGATCAGAGGATGCAAATATAATATCATCAACATAAATTTGAACAAGTAGCTTATGCTGATCCACCTTCTTAATAAATAAAGTTTTATCTATGGAGCCTCTAGTGAAATTATTCTGTAGAAGAAAGTTTGATAAGGTCTCATACCAAGCTCTAGGTGCTTGTTTCAACCCATAAAGAGCTTTATCAAGCTTATATACCCATTCTGGGTGCTTATTATCCTCAAAGCCTGGTGGTTGACACACATAAACTTCTTCTTTTATTGTACCATATAGAAAAGCACTTTTGACATCCATTTGGAAAACTTTAAGATTGTGGAGTGCAGCATAGGCTAAAAACAATCTAATTGCCTCCAGTCTGGCTACAGGGGCAAAGGTTTCATCATAATCAATACCTTCTTCTTGTGCAAACCCCTGCACAACCAGTCTGGCCTTGTTCTTAACAATTAGCCCATTTTCATCAGTTTTATTCCTAAACACCCATTTAGTGCCTATTGCACACTTACCTGGGGGTAGAGGAACAAGCTCCCACACTTGCTGTTCTTGAACTGAAGAAGCTCAAGCTGCATGGCTTCAACCCATCCATTGTCCTCAAAGCAACATGATAGTTCTTCGGCTCTAGCTGACTGATGAAGAGAGCATAGAAGCAGAAATTGGACAACTGGCTTCTGGTTGAGACACCAGCATTGATATCACCAAGGATTTGAGATATTGGGTGATTTTTCAGCTCTTGGTAAACAATCAAATCTGTGCAAGTGTTTGTAGGGTCTTCAGCAGCAGCAGATGTTGATGCAGATTCTTGAAACCATGAAGATGGTGGCAACTCAAATGAAGTTGAGGATGCAGAAATCTCATCAGCATTTGTTGTGGATGGTGCGGCTGGAGCTACAGGAGCATCAGGTTTAGAGGACTCAGGCAGTTGATCACTAAACCTGAAGAGGTGATTACTACTATCATCATCATCTTCAGTAGTAACACCAGGTGGTGAACTGTTGACAGGAGCAACAGCAGGAGATTGATAAGGAACATATTGCAGTATGTCCAAATCAAAGAGCTCCACAGGGCTTTGTGGAATCTTGTCCTTTGGAGATTCATTGAACTTGACATGTAAAGTCTCTTCAACCATCTTTGTTCTGCAATTGAAGACTCTGTATGCCTTGCAAGTTGATGAATAACCAACAAAGTACCCTGCATCCACCTTAGGATCAAATTTCTGGAGCTGATCCTTTGTGTTGAGAATGAAACAGGGACACCCAAATGCTCTAAAAATGAAATGAGAGGGGCCAAATGATGTAGAACTTCATATGGAGTCTTCATCAACCTCTGATTTATTAGCACTCTATTCTGCACATAGCATGCTGTGTTGACAGCTTCAGCCCAAAAAGTCAATGGCAGTCCAGAATCAGCCAACATAGACCTTGCAGCTTCAATGAGGGTCCTGTTCTTTCTCTCCACACTCCATTCTGTTCAGGAGTTCTTGGAATACTAAACTGTCTCTTTATTCCCTTGGAAAGGTAGAATTCATCAAGTGTATTGTTCCTGAATTCTGTTCCATTATCACTTCTAATACACTTGACTGAGAGGGAATACTGCTTCTCAGCATACAACACAAAGTTTATGATCTTCTGTGCAGCTTCATCCTTTGAATGTAGAAAGAAAGTCCATACAAATCTGGAGTAATCATCCACAATTACCAGACAGTATTTTTTCTGTGCCATGCTCATCACTCTCACAGGACCAAAGAGATCCATGTGAAGAAGTTGTAAGCAGGCAGTGGACTTTGGTTCTTCAATAGGTGGAAATGAAACCTTGTGCTGTTTTCCTTTCAAACAAGCAGTGCAGTTGTTTTCACACTTGAACTCCTTCATAGGCATTCCCCTCACTAAACTATGGTGTATCAGCTGATTCATGTTCTTGAAATTAACATGTCCCAGCCTTCTATGCCATAGATTAGATTCTTGAGGAGAGGCCTTGGAAAATAGGCAAGGATGGCCTTTGAGATCAATTTTCTTGGAAAGATCTAAGGCATACACTCTTCCTGTCCTGTTGGCCTTCAGGAGAGTGTGAGCATCCAATACCTTGTCAATCAAACTCAGAACTTTGGATGACAGAATCCTGCAGTTCTTGCTTGTGAAAAGGGCAACATGGCCTTTGTCACACAATTGACTGACACTCAAAAGATTATACTTGAGATTTTCCACATGGTTGACATCATCAAACTTTATTTCCCCATTGGAAACAAAGCCCTTCCCGATGATGTAACCTCTTGCATCATTGCCAAAGGAAACAAATCCCTTCCTTCCTGGGAGTAGTCATTAAGAAGTGAGTTGTTCCCAGTCATATGCATAGATCCTCCACTGTCTACATACCAGATGCTACTTTGGCATGTTGAAGAAACCTGCATAAATAAACAATCAGTTAGTTTTGGAGACCCAAACCTTTTTGGTTTTGGGCCTGGTCTCATCAACAGATGGTAAACTAACAGGTTTATTGGACACAATAGCTTGAGGTGAAGGAGATGGTGTAGAAGAGGAATCCTTCGGCTTGGATCTCCTTTTCTGGGGTTTCAACACAGGGCCATCAAGTTGGTTAACTCTTCCAACAGATGTTGAACCATCATTACCAGCTGTGTCTGATTCTGGGAGAGAGCTTTCAGCTCTTCAGACACATTGGTATTGGTGTTTGATGATGAGTTCTTGTGTTGCACCATCTTCTTTTGAGCAACCTCAGCTATTGCCTGTTGCACTCCTTCCTTTTTAGATTCCTTTTGGTCATAGGAGTAACAGGATTTGATGCTGCTGGTACAAACTTGGACTCAAACTCAGTTTTCATTTTAGCCAAATTTTCTTTAATTTTCTCTTTTGTTTGAGTTTGGATCCCTTTTTGTACCAACAATCATCTGTGAGATGATTGAATAGACCACATATTTCACATGGTTTCTTCTTCATCTTCTGTTGATCATCAACTAAAGAAGATGAAACTACTGAAGACTTGCTCTTCGGCAGAGTTTAGAAGCACTTTTTGCCTTCTTGTCAACTTCCTTAGTAGGCTTCAAATCCTTCCTACTGACAGTTTTCTTCTCTTCAGTGCTGTCAGTCATTAGGATTTGAACTCCAGATGTTATCCCCTGCTCTCCAGTACCCTCAGTACTTCTAGGGATAACACTTGGGTTGATCAACTCATTGATCATGTGAGTGTCAGCAGTTGAACCATCAATATCAGCTGTTAGGTTCACAGAGGGATTACTACTGACTTCAACTACTGATGGTGCTTTATCAAGTAGTGAATCACATGATGAGGTGGATTGGTCATTACTTTCTCCATCAGAATCCGCTCCTGCTCTTGAAGCAAAAACTGTAGGAGGAGCAGTGTGATTATAACCAATTCCAAACTTCACATTGGAAGCTGTTTGCTTACTAAGAAGCATTTCAAAGCCCTTGCAAGATTGTACCCATCGATCACACTCTACCTGGGTGACAGCAAGAGTATCTTTGAGGTCTTTGTACTTCTCTAAGAGTACATCCTCCCTAGCCTTATCATCAGAAATTTGGCATTTTAATTTGTAAATCTCATCAGTTTTCTCTTTTAGCACAGACTCAAACTCAGCTTTATTTTTGGAAATTGTTTGTTCTAGCTCTACATTTTTATTGATTAAAGCCACATTTGCTTCTCTAATAGAGGCAAATGCTGCTATGCAAGTTTCAGAACATAATTTGGCCTTAGCCTCAGAGGATACCTGTGATACCTGTGTTGAAGAGGTATTTGAGGATGATCCATCAGAGGATTCCAAAGCCATGAGAGCTAGATTTCCAAAAGGATGCTCACCACCATGTTGACCAGCACCTGAGAACAGTTGTTCATTACCAGACACATCATCTGGTAAACTGCTCCAGTCAACAACCTGGTGTGAAGAAGCTGTGTTGTTGAAGTTGATTAGTTGATGAGATTGGGATGGTTGAGGCTCAGGGAGTGCATGTGGTTGCTGAGCAGTGGGTGCTTGAACCTGACCTGGTTGTGGCATGTAATAGCAGGGGTATGGATATGGCATTGGCCCCTGTGGAACAAAATATGCAGGAGATTGTGGTGATGATGATAACCAGAATTGACAGGTTGTTGCCCTCTGTTTTGTTGACTATTGCCAGGGAAAGTCACAAAGGGTGCAGGAGAGTTAGATCCAGATGATCTACATTCTCTTGCAAAGTGCCCAAGCCTGTGGCATTTATGGCACTTCAACTTACTCTTGTCAAAACCAACTTTGGTTTTGCCAGAGAGTCCTGGGAATTTCCTTCCAGTTCTTTTGTAGAACTTCTGAGATCTGATATTTATCAAGGCCATTTGGCTCAAAATATCCATCTCTTCTAAGTCATCATCAGCAATCCCCTTGAGATCATCCATGATGAAACATAGATTGTCACTATTACAACCAGCAGAATAACTATCAACACTCACAAAGGCAGGCTCAGAAGTGTTTGTAGAGAAATCAATATGCTCATCATACTGGCTTTCAGATGACGCATATTCTGACTCTTGATGTCCAATCAGGGCAGTGTTCCCTTGGACAAAATCCTCAGTGAGCTTGCCAGATGAAACCAATTTCCTTTTCTGCTCTATCTCTCTCTCGAATGTAAGCAGTTTCCCATGAAGTTGGGTGAGAGATAGGCGATCAACATCAGCATTTGAGCGTAGAACAATGGTATATGTGTTCCATCTCTCAGGCAGTGATCTTAAAAATCTATGGTTCATCTGACTCCTGGTATATTCATGTTTAACCATTTTCAATTCAGAGATTAAACATGAAAACCGCTCAAATTGTTGAGTCAGAGTCTCACCCTTTCTATGAGAGAAAGTCTCATATGTTGGGCGAGGATTTCCCTGTTGTTTGCTAAAACCTCATCAGTACCACCAAATTGTTCTTTGATGGCATTCCAGAGGTCATGAGCAGACTCACAATGCAGAAGCCCAGAGTAAATCTCATTAGGAATAGCCATAGCCAAAATTCCATGGGCTTTTGCATCGATTTCAAACAACTTCTTGTCCTCATCGGAGTATTGCTCCTTCTTCTTTGGAACCAACTGGTTTGTTTCCGGATCATTCACCATTGGCTTATGTGGTCCATGTACCACAGATGTCCAACAACCTGAGCTATTGACAGACAGGTGATGGAGCAATCTTCTCTGCCAAATGTTATACTCATTCCTCACCAAGATCGGAGGCTTGGTAGAGGATCCAGTATTGAAAGGATCATTAGAAGAAGTAGTCATTGTGGAAAATCAGACAGATTCAAGTAAAAACACAATAATTTAGCTCAAAACCACACAGAACCTCAAATAAAACGGCCAGAAGCGATACACTCTCAATCTCTATAACAGATCCTTGCGAATTTTGCTAATTCGATTAAACTTAGAGCGATTGAACAGTTTCAATGATCAATTGTTAGATCGATCAATGATTAACCTGCTCTGATACCATTTGTTAGGATCTCAGCCCTTGGTTTAATCGATTGAACAGATTTAGCAGCGGATTAGCTCAGAATTAGACAAATTCAACAAGAACAATTGATATAAAACGATAAAAGAATTTTGTTATAAAGAGAGAAATATCCGACAAAAGGAATATTGCATTAGGATTGTCGGCCTCAAAGGCACGATTACAGGTGAGTCATCTTTCCTTATAAAGAAAAGAATGACGTAGGCTGATGTCACTTGAAAGTGACATGTAACCGTTTTATAACTACTGATGTTTAACAACTACTGAAGATGTCAACAACTGACATCTTCTTACAAATGTTCCTAAGTGTTAAACATCTCATTTACAACTACTGAAAAACATAAAACTACTGAATTACAACGACTGAAGAACAAGCTCTTCAGTCGTTTTACAAAACTACTGAAACATAAAACAAAACTACTGATATCACAACTACTGAAGAAGTACTCTTCAGCAATTGTGACAAATACTGAGGCTTCAGTACTTGATCTTCAGACTTTGACCTTCAGGCGTTCATCAGCTGATGACTTCAGTAGATATCATCAGCTGATGTCTTCAGTCTTTGTCTTCAGACTTTGTACATCAGTTGTTGATCTTCAGCACTTGTGAACTCTTCAGCTGTTGTACTTCAGTACTTTGGTCTTTCAGCTTCAGCACTTGTGTTCTTCAGCTGTTGTACTTCAGTACTTGATTCTTCAGCTGTTAAGATCTTCAGCACTTGATCTTCAGCTGTTGTAGTCTTCAGCACTTGTCAAACTACTGATGAGGCTTTCAGCAGTTGTTGTGATACCGTGTGGGACTTAGAGATTTTCTGATCTTGGCTCATTGGTTCTTTGGTCCAACAAAAGAAAATACGGAAAGTTTTGTTCTTCCGCATTGACAAATGCGGAAAAGAAAAGTTAATGCGGACAAGACTTTGCTAATCCGCATTTGTCAATGCGGATGACCCGAACAAATGCGCATAAGTATTTGTCATCGTATTAACCAATGGGATAGATCAAGTGAAGAAAGTGATCAAGTGAGGGTAAAAAACTCATCCGTCATGTCAATGCGGATGAACAAGCAAATGCGGATCAAGACTTTGACTAGTTCAGATGTAATAGGTCAGGAGTTTAGTCATATGAACAGGCATCTTGTCTGCCATAAATAGAATTATTAAACTTAGTACCTGAGGCATTAGCAGATAGACATAGAGAATTTTTGTTGTAATTATTCTCTGTCAATATCAACTTTCATTATATATAATACAAAAGCATTTATGAATAATTTCTTGCATTGAATGCCTTTGATTGTTTGTTTCCGCCATTCAATCACTGACTTGATTACCATATTCGATTCATAGTAAGAATCTCAATCTTACTCAACCAGTCAATTGTCATACACGGTTGAAAAACGTATGATCAAATTTAATTCGCGAAATCGTCTTCATAATAAATCCATGGCTAATAAACTAGAAATGGTTTATTAGAAATCATATCACCTTAACTTTCTGATCATTTGCGGGTTCCATTTTATTAGTCTAAGAAATCTACAGTAATTGTTATGGTTTTCTAAAATTAATGGTATGTTAGGAAGGAACCTGATCAACTCTTTTTTAACATTAAGTTATGTTTTCAGAAATTGTATGTCAAATAGGTCTCAAAATATTTACCTACATTACTAGGGCTTTGATCTAAGCAGTAAATTAGCCTGACGTGATCTTAGTCACTACGAAGCAGGATAGACGAGAAATCGCGCTAGCTCATCTTTATAAACGTTAACATAATTACATTAATCAATATCTTTAAATCACACCACCAATTCATCATAGTTACATAAGTGTAGTCTAACTAGGATAATAACCTTTATTCATTGGTTATAAATCCAAACGCTTCAATTTTAGTTTACTTTATTTTTACTATTGTTTTTAAACCTAAAAATCTACCAATGCAACTTAGCACTTTGTTTAACAAAACCAAATCTGATAGTCAAACATCAAGTTTGTTGAGTAGGCAAGGTGTGTCCACGGATTGATACTCGGTTTTTACCAACGCTATATTACCACACGATAGGTACACTTGCCTTTTGTGTGTGTGGTTTAGTATTTGTAATAACCAATTAAAACTGAATTTGTACAAAAAATTTGTATCAAAATATATACTATCCGCATCGCGTCATTCGTACTCTTTAACTATTATACTGGATTAGTGGGTCATAAATAATATTAATTAAGTTATAATGCAAAAAGTATTGTATGGATACGAAATTTGTAGCTTTCATTCTTAATAAATTCTTCAATTATTTTATAATTTTAATTTTAGTCAAAGATTTTATATATTCCATTTATGTATTTGAATAATTATATATGACAGTTTATAAAACTTTATAAGAAAACATCCTTGAGTCCCAAATGTTCCACTTCGACATGGTTTCTTATCGACGTTTTAATTTTCAAATTCAAGTCATCCTAATTTATGTTAGAGCATATATTGTCATATATAGTGTGTCCGTCGCTTGACGAATAGTCTAGGCTTAATGTAATACACCTGATATGTTGTAAACACATGAAACTGAGTCATTCACAGGAGCATATGCGAATGAGACTCAGTCGTACGACTAATGGACCAGTCGTGCGATTGAGAGATGTTATTGGGCCATTCGTAAGACTGAACCATAAGTATGGTCCAGTCCTAAGATTGAACCATACGCATGGTCCAATCGTACGAATGGGCCCAGTCGCATCTGATATGGGCTGAGGCCTATAAATACCAGTTTCATTATGTAGAGAGGCAAGGTTTTGAGAGTGTGCCCGGGGCCTAGGTGTTGCCGGATGAGAGGGGAGATCATGCTCAATATCTCATTGCCAAGAGTCGTGATTCTTCTGTTTAACGAGCTTGTAATCATTAGGTTTTATCAATGAAACCATTCTATTATTGTTCGTTCTCTTGTTTGTCTCTTGGTTTTTTTCCTTTCGTCAAAAACACGATCGGATGTCAACTGATCCAGCGACTTCACAATTGGTATCAGAGTTGGTTACTGCTAGAATGATCTGACAATCATTCTAGCAACCCGAGCTCTTGATTTCTGGATCTATTTCATGTTCTTTGACGTTAAACCCACTTCGTGTTCTTGTGTTTTGCTCAGATCTTGTTACGTGTGTTGTTTCTTGGTTAAAATCAAACTCGGAATCACGTTCTTATCACCCTTGCGAATCTTATGATGCCTATTTTGTTTCGGTTCATGTAAAATTCATCTGTAAGGCCCCATTCCTGGGACGCTTACAGTTGGATCCTCATCGCACATAAAACATATAATTACATTTCACTTTCATAAAACGTTGCAACGGAAACATTAACAACAACATTTTCATGTCATCAAAATACTTTTGAAAAATAATAAAACCGTTCAGTTCATAATTTCATTTTACATTTCATTACAAAAGCATTATAACATTAGATGCCATCCAATGTAAGCTGAGTAGCCGCCCCGTGCCATCCTCAGCAACATACCTGCCAACTAGAAACACATCAAAGTTAGCGTTGCTGAGTGAGTTCTAGTTTTAAATAAAACATACTTTACTTCTTTATAAAACCATTCGTTACTTTCGTAAGCGATCACACAACATACATACACATAGATAATATAATTATTATCTTCCATTACGTTCGTTACATTATTCATTCATTAACTTCCATTTGTTCATTCATCATTTCTTACTTTCATTCATTCGTTTATCATTACATCATTCCTTTCGTCCACACCATGAACTTTACCCTTCATGCTCATGATACTGGGCCTAAGCCTATCATAGACATTCATTCACGATGCCCAGCACCTCTGGCCACAGTACCTAATATAAATTTCAAGATCATTACATCTATTACATCATCACGTTCTGGATCAGTGTCAACAGCTATGCCCCAAACTATATGGCTACTGGGCCGAAGTTCATAAATGACTTACACACTGCACGTAGCCTGGTACCAGCACCGAGGTAAGCGACAAAGATCCCACCCACATACTACACCCCCAACGATATGCATAACTCGAGTACTGGGCCAAAGTTTATAAATGACTTCCACACTGCACATAGCCTGTCACCAGCACCGAGGTGAGTAATCACTACTCCACCCCCAACAATATGCATAGCTTGAGTATTGAGCCGAAGTTCATAAATGACTTCCACACTGCACATAGCCTGGCACCAGCACCGAGGTGAGTACTCACTACTCCAATCCCAACAATATGCATAACTCGAGTACTACGCCGAAGTTCATAAATGACTTCCACACTGCACATAGCATGGCACCAGCACCGAGGTAAGTTATCACTATACACTACGTACCACAATGTTGGTCGGTCACAAAGACTAGAACCCCCGCGTGTACCCCTAAGGGTTAGCTAAACCATACGCAATTGAGCTTACGGCATTTTAGAGCCGAGCACCTTTGTACATATTGCTTGCAAGCCTTTCATACTTTCATTCGTTCATTAATGCATGCATTCATTCATTTATCATGTTTCTCTTTTATTATCTTCCACTTTACGTTACATAATACTTTCATTTCATTCATTAACATTTGACGTAAAGCCATGGGAAAATAATCACACATATTAAGGAACATAAACATAAACATAAACATACAGCATCACCATACAGGCATCATCATACATACATAATACACACCAATCATACATCACATCATCATCATCACATGCCCAATGTAACATCTATGACCTCAAAGTCAACTTACACGAACTTCTGGGAACCTCCCTAGTCAAAACCCACAACTGCACTTCCCCTCGAAAGTCATAAGATAAAGCGTTGTTCTTTCGGGCGTATGAGCCCTACATGGGTGTATGGACACCCTTCAGTCGCATGGCCTCCCAAGCGGCGGAACACTTAGGCGAATGGACATCAGGCGAATAGACCCTATTCGGTCGCATGGGCACTCATGGGTATGAGAACACTCAGGCGAATGGACCTCCAGTCGCATAGCCTCCAATCGCATGCTTCCTATGCGAATGAAGCTCAGTCGCATGACATCTGGGCGTATGGACCTCATTCGCATGACCTTCATGAGAATGCCCCTCAGTCGCACACCTTTCGTGTCACACCCCCACTAAGAGCGGAAACACGGGGGCGTAACGAGACGGGAATCATCATAACACATGGTAAGCGATAGAGATGCAATAATAATAATGATGACAAGCGTGTCATGACAACACCCGACAACAAGGGGACTTGTGTCGTGTTTAGTCAGTAATCACGACCACATAGCCATAAGCATAAACATGATATAAGATAAACATAGATATAACATGTATGCAATTCCCACAACCCGGGAACAAGTTACAAAGTATAATGTTGTTTGAAATAGATACATCTATTGTTTTCAAAAGAAAATTTTAGCCTGAAAATGCATCCTAGGGTCTCCACTAAGGCAGCACACCTAGAATCTCAGCTAGCATGATCACCTGAAAAGATATGCTCAAAATGGTCAACAAAATTGTTGGTGAGTTCGCAGGTTTAAAGTAAATAAGTAATTGATGCGTATAAAGTTGTTGCAGAATACCGTGCATACAGTTATAAGTAGCAAAATCACATGACAAGAGCTTTACAACCAAACCTAATGACGTACACAAAGAATCTTGTTGGAATATATTCACCCAAGGCCCGCACCTGGCTATTGTTGGTACTAACTAGTATACCAACACGAAGGTGGGGGTGTCAACCCAGTAGTACTACCAATACCTAACCGTCGGTTCCACACTGGAATTAAATGGTTGTAAGAAAGAACCACAAAGCAGACTCAAGCATGTATCAGATAAGTACCCACAAAACAGTAGCACGTTGATTCCAAGTATGTAAATTGTATGTATGTAGTACAGCATAGAAAACGGCGAGCATACTTTTCCCCCATGTTTGTAAATGTTTGTAAAGTAGTATAAGCATAAAAAGGGGCCACGAAACTCACATGTTAAGTGGTAAGTATGAAAGATCGAGATTCCAACAGTTGTATGCAGAGAACAGTCAACACCTATTGACAGTTATTTTTAAGCATTAATGACCTGTACAAAGCGTATAGTAATGGTTGGTCGGTTCGGGTTGTATCGTTTCAGTCGTGGGTAGCACACGCACACAAACGGACACACGTATCAGATCTTATGTAGATCCAAGTACTACGAGTAGTTGTCATTGCTTATGACATCCGTGAAATGATCTCGTGGTTAAGAAAGATAGCACTTTTAAGTATTTGGAGCTCCAATTGGATTGTCGATAACTGTAAAATGTTAGGTTGTTTTCATCATCAGAGTTGACTTTAATCATTGTGGTCAAGCAATGACACTTTTACTGATGTTACCTTATCATCATCAGACGTTCAAGGGGAAATTCACACTCAACATCATCAGTCACACAACAGGACAAGACGCTCAACTCAACGCTCCATCCTTACGAATCAACCTTCAATCGTACGAATCAGCTTCTTCGTACGATTGAGTCTTCATTCGTATGGCTGGCATTCAGTCGTACCACACAACACACATTCGCACGACCCAAACTCCATGCGCACGAATCAACCCTCAATCGTGCGAATTAGCTACTTTCGTGCAATTGAACCTTCATTCATGCGATTGGACTCCAGTCGTGTGAAACACGCACAATCGCATACATTCAGTCGGTCACCTGACTCAATCGCACACAATCATTCAGACGCATGACTCATCACATACACTCATTCGCACGCATGACTCAATCGCATACAAACTCACAGTCGCACGACTCAGTCGCACGACATGCCTAGTCGCACAACTCATCGCACGATTGACTTAGACGCAAGATTCAGTCGCACGACTCACTCAGTCGCACGGCTCAATTGCCTGACAGACCCAGTCGCCTGAACTGCAGAATCGCGACTGTGGTCGGGCTGAGCAGCCCCCGAGCTGCTCTAAACACGAGTTTTACACCACAAGGACTTCCAGAAACACTCTACAAACATACACAAACATGAAACACAAGCAGAAAGACTTCACACGCACCCACACGACCTCATGTGCTCGGATGAACCCGAGCACCCGAAACCCTAGAAAACACAGCAGTAAAACCAAGCCAAAAAAGGGTTGAACAAGGTTGTCTACCTGCTAGGCATGAGTATACACGATATACCCAAGATTGGCAGTGAAAACGCAACAAACATGACGGTTTAGGTGCTAGATCGAGAGAGAAAGTGGAGAAATGTTGAAGGTGAAGAAGATGAGGATGAGGATAAATGGCTGGGAATGGGGTTTATATACCAGTCCAAGTTTGCAAAATTACAGTTTAGTCCCTGCACTTACCCTCGAGTTTCCCAAAAATTTGTTTCGGTAGATTACGATCTTAAAATGTTCGTTATATTAAGGTTAAAGGCGTGTTTAATGGCATTTGATAGTCTAAAATGGATTTATTAATGACAATGGTTGTAATTAAAAATGATATATTAGGGGTAATGGTGATGAAATTTATAAAATGTTTATGCTTAACACACGTTCTCGGAGGAAGTACAGGCATAAGGGAAAATAAAGCAGACATGATTCCTTAAAGCAGGAGTTCATGAAGAAAATGAAGAATAATTAAAATATTTCTATGCTTATTTATGTCGTTCGACGGACCTTAAGGCGACGGATGTCACAGTATCCCCCAGTTGAGAGAATTTCGTCCCTAAATTCAGCTGGAGTTAGGTCCAAGAGTGCATCCACGAATAGGTGTGGGTATTTGAGTTTCATTTGATCTTCCCGTTCCCATGTAAACTCTGGCCCTCGTTTTGAATTCCACCTCACGCGAACAATTGGTATTCTGCTGCGCTTCAACTGTTTGACCTTACGATCCATGACTTCAATGGATTCCTCAATAAATGAAGCTTTTCGTCGATTTTATATCGTCAATGGGTATGTGAAGTGATTGTCAGCCAAACATCTTGAGGTTCGACACATGGAAGTATCATGCACACCGTTGAGTTCTTGTGGTAACCTTAATCGGTAAGCCATTGGACCAATTCTTTCTGTAATTGAATGGTCCAACGTATCTTGGGGCTAACTTCCCTTTCTTTCCAAACCGAACAACTCCTTTCCAAGGAGAGACTTTGAGTAGCACTCGGTCCCCAACGTTGAATTCTAGAGGCTTTCGACGATTGTCGGCGTAGCTCTTTTGGCGATCTCTAGTGGCTTTCAACCTATCTTTGATTTGGAAGATCTTGTCGGTTGTTTCCTAGATGATCTCTGGGCCTGTTAACTAACTTTCACCAATCTCGGCCCAACAAACGGGTGATCTACACTTCCTTCCGTACAACGCTTCGAACGGAGCACACCCAATGCTGGTATGGTAGCTGTTATTGTAAGAGAACTCAATCAATGGCAAATGAGTATCCCAACTACCACCAAAGTCAATTACACACGCTCAGCATGTCTTCTAGCGTTTGTATAGTTCGCTCACTTTGGCATGTTTGGGGGTGATAGGCGGTACTCATGTCTAATCGACTGCTCATTGCTTTCTGTAGTGTTTGCCAAAATCGTGAAGTGAATCGGCCGTCACGGTCGGATATGATTGACACCGACACTCCGTGTCTTGTCACGACCTCTTTTATGTACAATCTCGCCAACTTGTCCATTTTGTAGTCCTCTCGGATTGGCAAGAAGTGTGCTGATTTCGTCATTCGATCCACTCCGACCCATATCGAGTCATGTCCATTGCTCGCTCGAGGGAGTTTGGTAATGAAGTCCATGGCTATGTTCTCCCATTTCCATTCGGAGAATCTCAGGTTGCTGTAACAGTCCCGATGGTTTCTGATGTTCAGCTTTAACTTTTGAGCATGTCAAGCATCTGCTGACGTACGTGGCAAGTCTTTCTTTAGGCCTGGCCACCAGTACAGATCTTTGAGATCGTGTACATCTGTCTGCGCCAGGATGAATAGATATGTGTCTTCGCCATGTGATTCGCGTCTGTGTGCTTCTCCTGACCAAGGTACGTACACCTCCCCACTGGGTACCATATACGGTCCACGAAGTACTGTACACCATCGTCTTGCACATCAGTTGTTTATCCAACCCTTGGAATTCTTCTCCCGCAAGGTTTTCTTCTTTCAACGCCTCACTTTGTGCAATTTGGATCTGAGCTTTCAAATTTGTTTGAATGATCAACCCCAAAGCTCGAGCACGTAGTGGTTTCACACGTTCCTTGCGGCTTAGAGCATCGGCACCACATTAGCTTTCCCGGATGGTACCAGATTTCACAATCGTAGTCACTAAGAAGCTCTACCCAACGTCGCTGTCGCATATTGAGTTCCTTCTGATCCAGAATATGTTGAAGGCTTTTATGATCTGTGTATACGATGCATTTGGTTCCATACAGGTAATGCCTTCATATTTTAAGTGCGAATACTACAGCGCCCAACTCAAGATCATCAGTCGTGTAGTTCTTCTCGTGCACCTTAAGTTGTCGCAAAGCGTAGGCGATCATCTTATCTTTCTGCATTAGTACACATCCCAAACCTTGATGCGAAGCATCACAGTACACCACAAAATCATAGTTCCGTCTGGGAGGGACAATATCGGTGCATTGCACAGCTTATCTTTCAGCGTTTGGAATGCCCGTTCTTGCGCATCTCCCCAATCAAACTTCTTGTCTTCTGAGTCAGCAACGTCAACGGTTGAGCGATCTTTGAAAATTTCGCAATGAAACGACGATAGTATCGGCTAATCCTAAGAACTGTCGTATCTCTGAAGGTGTCTGGGGTGTATCCCATTTCTTACCACTTCGATCTTGCCAAGATCTACATGAATCCCGTCTTTGTTAACCACATGACCCAAAAACTTCACCCTCGCAGCCAGAATTCACACTTCGAGAACTTGGCAAAAAGTTTCTCTTCTCTTAACAGTTCCAGTATTTCCCGAAGGTGTTCTTCATGGTCCTCCTTCGATCGAGAGTAGATAAGTATGTCGTCAATGAATACGATCACAAACTTACCAAGTAAGGTTTGCACACCCAATTCATCAAGTCCATGAACACAGCTGGTGCGTTAGTCAATCCGAACGGCATGACCAAAAACTCATAGTGTCCATAACGAGTTCTAAACGCTGTCTTCGGTATGTCCTCCTCGAAAACTCTTAGTTGGTGATATCCAGATCGAAGGTCGATCTTGGAAAAATACGAAGCTCCTTGTAACTGATCAAACAGGTCGTCGATCTGGGGAGAGGATACCGATTCTTCACAGTTAATTTGTTCAACTCACGGTAGTCGATGCACATACGGAACAACCCATCCTTCTTCTTGACGAATAACACTGGTGCTCCCCAAGGCGAGTGACTCGGCCGAATAAAACCCTTCTCCAGTAGTTCCTGTAACTGGCTAGATAACTCTTGCATTTCAGACGGTGCCAACCGATACGGTGTCTTTGCTACCGGTGTAGCTCCAGGAACCAACTCAATACGAAATTCCACCTGTCGTGGAGGAGGCAAACCAGGCAAGTCATCAGGAAATACATCTGGGTAATCCCGCACTACAGGGATATTTGCCAATTTCTGCTCCTCTTCCTTCTTTTCCACCACGTGAGCCAGAAAAGAGTAGCATTGTTTTCGTAAACTCCGGCGTGCTTTCATGCAGGAAATAAGCTTTAAGTTTCTCCCGGTCTTTCTCCTTGAATTCTGAGTACTCCCCCGTCTGACATAGGGATTCGCACTACCTTGTCTCGACAGACAATCTCGGCCCCGTGTTTCGACAACCAATCCATTCCCACAATCACATCGAAACTTCCTAGCTCAAAGGTATCAAGTCTATATCGAAGGTGTGGTTCTCTAATATTATCGAGCACTTTCTAATAATCCCGTTGGCCTGAACAACCCTACCATTGGCCATTTCTACAGAGTAGCTAGTTTCTAGCCTACTAGGACTCAAATCGAGCAATTGCATAAATTCAGAAGATATAAAGCTATTGTCTGCTCCAGTGTCAAATAATACAGATGCAAAGTGATTATTGAGTAAGTGCATACCCGTGACGACATTTGGGTCCTGACGGGCTTCATTGGCTCCAATGGCAAAAGCGTGTCCCCGAGCCGCATTCCCCTGGTTTGTCGGGCCTTGATTTCCAGCTATAGCCATAGTCTGATGCTGGTTGTTCCTTGTTGGCCCGACGCCTGATTCAGTTTGGGGCACATGTTTCGGTAGTGATCAGGGCTTCACACTCATAACAGCCCCTGGCGTTCCCGGCGGGTTAACCACGTTGACTGGTGCGACCATATTGGCGCTGTTCTGCAGTCTCTTGCTAAATGTCCCGGGCGTCTACAGTTAGCGCACACCCGGCACGATATAGCTGGGGGGATGAAAGTTGCACCTATCGCATCGAGGGTGCGAACCCACATATTCTCGCCTGCCCTGGGTCACGGCCACAAAATTTCTGGTTGTCTTGGCCCTTTTCTCGAATTTCCGGCACTCGACCGGCTCGTTTCCCCAACTTCTTTCCTTTTCTCTGCTCCCCTGTCCAATACCCCTGTTCTCACCATTTCATCAGTTAGAGCGCCAGCCTTCAGAATCGCGCTCTGGATAGTAGGAGGAGCAGTAGCGGTTACCATTGCCCGGATTTGAGGCGCAAGTCCCCAAATGTACCTCTCTATCCTTTTTGATTCTGGGGTGACTAGATGTGGAACCAACCTTGCTAGCTCGTGAAAACGATGTAAGCTGCGTGCCCAGCCCCCACCATGGCATGATTCCAGAACTCATGCTCAATTTTTGCATCTCATTGAGAGGACAGTACTCCTCGGTGATTAGGGCTTTGAACTCATCCCATGACATTTGCATCGCGGATTCTCTTCCCCTAGCCTGGATCTGAGTGTTCCACCATGTTAGTGCCTTGCCCTGTAGTGAGCAAGTGGCGTACTTAATCCTTTGACTGTCGAGGCATTCGCTGATGTCGATCACGGCCTCCATCTTTCAAGCCATCTGGTCAGAGCTATGGCTCCACCTTTGCCATCAAACTCTCGTGGTTTACAAGCCACAAATTTCTTGTACGAACATCCCCGTCTAGCATTCACCCCCGGTCTTATTAACAATTCCAGTTTCGTTACGGCTGTACCACCATTACCGGTCTCCTGATTGCTTTCGTTCCCAGTCGGGTTACCGTTATCCTCATTATCATTGCCACCGTCCCCGTGGGGGTGAGAATTTGAAGAGCATCGCTCACTTGGGCCACGATAGTCGAAATTAGTGCGGCCAGCTGTTGAGCGATCAGGGCTGCCACATCCGCGTTCCCTGTTCCTTGATTGTTACTGGCAGGAGCATCACTTGTTCTTGGGGTTCTTCCCCTGCCTCTGCCTCTGCCTCTACCCTTGGGGCTTCAATTCCGCTACTATTACTGCGAGTAGATCTTCGAGGCGGCATGTTCTATTCATAAAAGAGGTAACATGTAAGCTTTAGTCACCATAAGATACACAAGTATTCCACATATCAAGTTCCAATGTTCATGTTCCAGTCGGTCAAGATCACCATGCAGCCCATTTCAAGCATATTCTCGGTATACCGGTGATGTTTATATATAGGGTTCCCCGCAGCGTTCCCACCACACCGACGATGTACCGAGAATGATGCCCGATCCGGTTACATGACATCCGACTTCCCTTTTCATCATATCCATAATAATCCACCAAGTCAACTGAGAGCCCAAGCATGTAATCACGTATAGTGGTGGAGGTTGCCTATCTCGCATCCTTAAAAGACTCAGACATAGCCTCTCGGGTCGTCTCAGTATCCAAGGTTAAGCGCAGTATAGATCTGTGAAGATCTCTTCGGGTCCCAATACCCGAATTTGGTCATGATAACTTGGCGCGCAGAGGGAACGGAAGATCTAATAGGAGCATCCCATAAAAGAGTGAGCACAAGGGCTCTCTCATAGGGTGAAAAGATCACGAAATAGATAGATAAACGAACAAGTAATGAGGAACACGTATGAGATACACAAATGCACACAACCCTGGCATGCAATCTACATGAAGGTTCCTAGGTTATAGTCTAGGTCAAGCGTATTGCCTAATTCTCTATAACCAATAGCTCTGATACCAGTCTGTCACACCCCGCTAAGAGCGGAAACACGGGGGCGTAACGAGACGGGAATCGTCATAACACATGGTAAGCGATAGAGATGCAATAATAATAATGATGACAAGCGTGTCATGACAACACCGACAACAAGGGGACTTGTGTCGTGTTTAGTCAGTAATCACGACCACATAGCCATAAGCATAAACATGATATAAGATAACATAGATAATAACATTGTATGCAATTCCACAACCCGAGAACAAGTTACAAAGTATAATGTTGTTTGAAATAGATACATCTATTGTTTTCAAAAGACAAAATTAGCCCGAAAATGCATCCTAGGGTCTCCACTAAGGCAGCACACCTAGAATCTCAGCTAGCATGATCACCTGAAAAGATATGCTCAAAATGGTCAACAAAATTGTTGGTGAGTTCGCAGGTTTAAAGTAAATAAGTAATTGATGCTGTATAAAGTTGTTGCAGAATACCGTGCATACAGTTATAAGTAAGCAAAATCACATGACAAGAGCTTTACAACCAAACCTAATGACGTACACAAAGAATCTTGTTGGAAATATTCACCCAGGCCCGCACCTGGCTATTGTTGGTACTAACTAGTATACCAACACGAGGGTGGGGGTGTCAACCCAGTAGTACTACCAATACCTAACCGTCGGTTCCACACTGGAATAAATGGTTGTAAGAAAGAACCACAAAGCAGACTCAAGCATGTATCAGATAAGTACCCACAAAATATAGTAGCACGTTGATTCCAAGTATGTAAATTGTATGTATGTAGTACAGCATAGAAAACGGGCGAGCATACTTTTCCCCCATGTTTGTAAATGTTTGTAAAGTAGTATAAGCATAAAAGGGGCCACGAAACTCACATGTTAAGTGGTAAGTATGAAAGATCGAGATTCCTAACAGTTGTATGCAGAGAACAGTCAACCACCTATTGATAGTTATTGTAAGCATTAATGACCTGTACAAAGCGTATAGTAATGGTTGGTCGGTTCGGGTTGTATCGTTTCGGTCGTGGGTAGCACACGCACACAAACAAACACACGTATCAGATCTTATGTAGATCCAAGTACTACGAGTAGTGTCATTGCTTATGACATCCGTGAAATGATCTCGTGCTTAAGAAAGATAGCACTTGTTAAGTATTTGGAGTTCCAATTGGATTGTCGATAACTGTAAAATGTTAGGTTGTTTTCAATTGAAATAGTATGTGCATGTTGATAGCGTTGACTTTAATCTTTGTGGTCAAGCAATGACACTTTTACTGATGTTACCTTATCATCATCAGACGTTCAAGGGGAAATTCACACTCAACATCATCAGTCACACAACAGGACCAGACGCTCGACTCAACGCTCCATCCTTACGAATCAACCTTCAATCGTACGAATCAGCTTCATTCGTACGATTGAGTCTTCATTCGTATGGTTGGCATTCAGTCGTACCACACAACACACATTCGCACGACCCAAACTCCATGCGCACGAATCAACCTTCAATCGTGCGAATTAGCTACTTTCGTGCGATTGAACCTTCATTCATGCGATTGGACTCCAGTCGTGCGAAACACGCACAATCGCATACATTCAGTCGGTCACCTGACTCAATCGCACACAATCATTCATACGCATGACTCAATCACATACACTCATTCGCACGCATGACTCAATGGCATACAAACTCACAGTCGCACGACTCAGTCGCACAACATGCCTAGTCGCACAACTCAGTCGCACGATTGACTTAGACGCAAGATTCAGTCGCACGACTCACTCAGTCGCACGGCTCAATCGCCTGACAGACCCAGTTGCCTGAACTGCAGAATCGCGACTGTGGTCGGGCTGAGCAGCCCCTGAGCTGCTCTAAACGCGAGTTTTATACCACAAGGACTTCCAGAAACACTCTACAAACATACACAAACATGAAACACAAGCAGAAAGACTTCACACGCACCCATACGACCTCATGTGCTCGGATGAACCCGAGCACCCGAAACCCTAGAAAACACAGCAGTAAAACCAAGCCAAAAACGGGTTGAACAAGGTTGTCTACCTGCTAGGAACGAGTATACACGATGATACCCAAGATTTGGCAGTGAAAACGCAACAAACGTGACGTTTTAGGTGCTAGATCGAGAGAGAAAGTGGAGAAAATGTTGAAGGTGAAGATGATGAGGATGAGGATAAATGGCTGGGAATGGGGTTTATATACCCAGTCCAAGTTTGCAAAATTACAAGTTTAGTCCCTGCACTTAACCCTCGAGTTTCCTCAAAATTTGTTTCAGTTGATTACGATCTTAAAATGTTCGTTATATTAAGGTTAAAGGCGGGTTTAATGGCATTTGATAGTCTAAAATGGTTTTATTAATGACAATGGTTGAAATTAAAAATGATATATTTAGGGGTAATGGTGATGAAATTTATAAAAGGTTTATGCTTAACACACGTTCTCGGAGGAAGTACAGGCACAAGGGAAAATAAAGCAGACATGATTCCTTAAAGCAGGAGTTCATGAAGAAAAGGAAGAATAATTAAAATATTTCTATGCTTATTTATGTCGTTCGACGGACCTTAAGGCGACGGATGTCACATTTCGTGCGTATGCACCTCAATCGCACGACACACAGGCGTATGGACTCCAGTCGCATGACCTTCAGTCGCATGACCCTCATTCGCATTTCATTCAGTCGCATGACCTTCATTCGCATTTCCTCCAGTCGCATAGCCCTCATACATATGACCCTCGGTCGCATTACTCATATACGAATGAACCTCAGTCGCACTCCTGTTGTGCGTATGGACCCAGTCGCATGCCATTCGGTCGCATGGGCCTCCAGTCGCATAGCCCTAGCAGTGCGCAGAATGCAGTTCATCCCGAACTGTAGCCGACGATTTCGGCCTCCAAACCTATTTTAAGCTCAATCAACCATTCGAAACCTTAGAGAAGCATACCACGACATCATTCAAGCATTACCAAGCATGAAATCAAGCCCCAAACGAGTCATACACATACACATACATACGGAAACGGGTTTACACCCAAAAACTCGAAAAAGGGTTTTTAGATGTGTTCTAGCCCTAAAATCATTCAAAAATATGTAAAAGAGGGGTCCTAGAACTCACACAAACGATCCCGTCGAGTAGAGCTTCGATTTGACCCGCTACACGACGATTTCCACGCTCGAATCCACCCGAACCAAGCTTTTCTCCTCTTTTCTCCTTCTCTTCTCTTCTCTTTGGATGAAAATGGCATGAATGGGGTGTCTTCCCCCTTTTATACTCCCACTCATCAAAGTTTCTCTCATTGGCGAGTTTGGTCCCTCGACTTTGGACTTTATTTCTTTTTCTTCTTTCGTCGGCTTCAAAGAAAATTTTCGGGTGTTACATCATCAGATTAGGGTTTTTGGCAGCCATGGCGGCTGTAGATCTGAAAATCTACGTGCAGATCCGCTCATAAGAACTAGACCATGCGACTGGACCAGTCTTATGTCCAGTCTTATGTTCAATCATGCTACTGGACCAGTCTTATGTCCAGTCATACGACTGGACCAGTCTTATGTCCAGTCATGCTACTGGACCAGTCTTATGTCCAGTCATACGACTGGACCAGTCTTATGTCCAGTCATACGACTGGACCAGTCTTATGTCCAGTCATACGAATGGACCAGTCTTATGTCCAGTCATGCTACTGGACCAGTCTTATGTCCAGTCATGCTACTGGACCAGTCTTATGTCCAGTCATACGACTGGACCAGTCTTATGTCCAGTCATGCTACTGGACCAGTCTTATGTCCAGTCATACGACTGGACCAGTCTTATGTCCAGTCATGCGACTGGACCAGTCTTATTTCCAGTCATGCGACTGGACCAGTCTTATGTCCAGTCATGCTACTGGACCAGTCTTATGTCCAGTCATACGACTGGACCACTCTTATGTCCAGTCATGCTACTGGACCAGTCTTATGTCCAGTCATGCGACTGACCAGTCTTATGTCCAGTCATGCGACTGGACCAGTCTTATGTCCAGTCATGCGACTGGACCAGTCTTATGTCCAGTCATGCGACTGGACCAGTCTTATGTCCAGTCATGCGACTGGACCAGTCTTATGTCCAGTCATGCGACTGGACCAGTCTTATGTCCAGTCATGCGACTGGACCAGTCTTATGTCCAGTCATGCGACTGGACCAGTCTTATGTCCAGTCATGCGACTGGACCAGTCTTATGTCCAGTCATGCGACTGGACCAGTCTTATGTCCAGTCATGCGACTGGACCAGTCTTATGTCCAGTCATGCTACTGGACCAGTCTTATGTCCAGTCATGCTACTGGATCAGTCTTATGACCAGTCATGCGAATATATCATTTGTATCATCCATTCACACGAATGTGATATTTGTCCTCCATGTCATACAAATGAACAGTGTTTCAGACCAAAAAATTCTGGAACTGCCTCTTGAACAGATTTGAGGATGAGCAAAGCATACTCACCCTGAGGTTCTTTTGTCAAATAAGTTCGATGGATACTCCATTATTCGTTGGACTTCCAAAATAGATGAATGTAGTTAAAACACAAAAGAGAGAAGAGAAGATGTCAGCAGTCGATGTTGATTTTATGGGGTAGTCAGGAGCATCTGACTATTTATGGGCCAATCAAGTTATATTTATCTGCACAAAGAGGATTCTGATTCTTTGGGGGAATCCATGTATAGAGAAATTGAAGACGCAATCAGAAAGTGATGATGTGAGCTGGTTTCTGATGATGAATCTGCGTGCATGATGATTTGTTTGAGATTGTCAGCTGTGGATTGGAACCATCTACTTTTTGCCCAATACACCGTATGAAGACGCCAGGAGAGCATAATGTTTGTATATTGGGATATGCTGAATTTGAGGAGGAATTTCTGTAGGTGTTAATGTTAATCAAGTTAGCTTGTGTGAAGATTGGAGCAACGGAAAACTATTCATGTCATTATCTAGAAAAATCAATCAAATGGGGAATCTTGCTGCTATGATGGTGTTCTGCAAAGTAAACGAAAGCCATTGTGCCTAAATTCATTTTCAGGGATACTGTAGCAACCTGACGGATTAGCAACGTTGGCTAATATGATTTTTTGTTTGATTCTATTGGAAACCAGAGCAAAGATTAACTGAAGATTGTAAGAGGTGTTATCTACTATTCGCAAGCAACGTCCAAGGGAAAATTTGTTGGAGCATATATTGTCATATATAACCTGTTCGTCCCTTGACAATAGTTTAGGCTTAATGTAATACACCTGATATGTTGTAAACATCTGAAACTGAGTCATTCACAGGAGCATATGCGAATGAGACTCAATTGTACGACTAATGGACCAGTCATGCGACTGAGAGATGCTATTGGGCCATTTGTAAAACTGAACCATAAGTAGGTCCAGTCATACGATTGAACCATACGCATGGTCCAATCGTACGAATGGGCCCAGTCGCATCTGATATAGACTAAGGCCTATAAATACCAGTTTCATTATGTAGAGAGGTAAGGTTTTGAGAGTGTGCTCGGGGCCTTGATGCTACCGGATGAGAGGGGAGATCATGCTCGATCTCCCCTTGCCAAGATTCGTGATTCTTTTGTTTAACGAGCTTGTAATCAGTAGGTTTTATCAATGAAACCATTCTATTATTGTTCGTTCTCTTGTTTGTCTCTGGTTTTTTTCTTTCCGTCAAGAACACGCTCGGATGTTAACCGATCTAACGACTTTACAATTTAAAAACTTAATTTTACTCATTTAACCATGTCAGCATCACCATTGGAACACACGACCTTGCAATGTTTTAAACTTTTTCTCATGCGGTTTAGCGTGCGTTGCCATGTTGCTAGTTACATATATTTTGATGTATTTCCAACAAAGTAATTATTATTAAAAGTTTTTTCTGAACGTGATATTTTGTTCAAAGAAAAAAACACAAGGTGGTACCTAGCAAGTAACTTGACCCAATCAAAAATTCCTAAACAAAATATAATTATAATTACACCACTTCGAATATTTTAAATCATAATTTACCACACTATTAATAATCTAGTCACCTTGATTTATTAGTAAAAGTTTGTATGTAGAAATTACTAGTTATTAGTTGTACTTGTTCTTGTATTACTTTAATTTGGTAAAATAGATCAATCGGTAAAACAACTAATTACTTTACGATGTAGAATAAAACTTTTGTTCTTGTATTACTTTAATTTGGTAAAATAGATCAATCGGTAAAACAACTAATTAATTACGAAGTAGAATAAAACTTTCTATTATGATCCTTCAATAAAAATTTTCTAGTTCTACCATTAAATTGAAAACGTATAATATTTATAATTAAATTTGTTAACTAATGTGAGTTTTAATTTATAGTTTTAAGAATATGATAAACAAATGTTATACCTATGCTGCCACTTATAAAATTTGGAGTTAATTTCTATTTTACTCCTTTAGGTTTGTTAAAAATAATTATTTTTCTCCAAAAGATTAAAAGCATCAATTTACCTTTAAAAGTTTCATAATTTGTTTCAATTTCAATCCAAAATTTTATTAATTGTTTTAACTTTATCCAAAATAGTGAAACTTTTGAAGTAAAATTGAAACAACATATGAAACTTTTAAAGGTAAATTAATATTTTTAATCTTTAGGGGAAATAGTTATTTTTGTCAAATCTTAGAGAGGAAAATTAAAATTAACTCTAAAATTTGAGTTATTTATATTTCGCATTTATTCATTTGACTTGGTATTAGGGTGGTGGGGGTTGCTCATGCTACACCCATAACGCTACACCACACATCTAGCAGTGACATAATCATATCAAATTGGTGGGGACACTCACACCACGTTACACTAAGACCAACTTTAATTTTTTTATAAATTGATTCATCAAAATTAAAACCACATTATAATTAAAAAACTAGTTTAAAATTTAACAAAAAATACAAAAAAATAAGAATAATAGTAAAACAAATTATTCTCTGTCATTCAAAACCATAATATACACATTCTTCGCACCGTGTTCCACGAGATCGAGTCTAAGTTTAAAAAGTGTTCTCTTCCCACAACTCCAAATTTGTATTTTTTTTTCTCAACTGTATTTGTCGATGGATCTCCGAATTGTATTTTCATTCTCAACGCATACATTGACTCCTTATCATCTCAACCTTTAACGCCATAGTTGGTCAAGCAATTATTGGTTATCTTGGTTTTAAAACACCAAGAGCTCGTACGACATTTTTTGAATAACCCTTGCACCTTTTTTTTCAACTAGCCGTTGTGATTTGTAACGGTTCAAAATTTGGCATTGTTGCCCTGTGGCTACAACCCCTGTTGCCCCGGCGCGAGGGCCCCACCACAGTTATCTTTTATTGTGCAACATGACTTGACCAACCCGAGTAGGAAAAATTATAATATTTAACCATAATCAAGTGAAGCTTAAAATTTTCCGACCTCGATAAAAAGATTCTGCGTCTACCACGTTTTAAAATAGCTACAAACAAATTAAATGAAATATTTTTGAAGTGATCCTTTTCTAGAGTAGTCCAAACTACTTAACCATAATCAAACCCTCATGAAATCACTTGTGAGCACAAATCGATCCATCTAAAAATGACTCCAAACTTAAAATTAACAATTGTAACTCCTCAAATTTACCCCCGACCAAACAAGTCAACATTAAATTATTTCCATACAACATGAAGCTACACAAATCATCCCAAAAACACAGGCACACGCAGCACCATGCATCTTATTACTAATTTACTATCATCTTATTTGTCTAAACACATACACATAACCAGGGTCTATACATGCAGCAAACTAATCAAGCTTCTTATTCATCGTTATTAATTAACGATACAGCTGCATTGATTCAAGCTGAACAAGTGACACAGGTGCACCCATCCGCACACTTGCAGTAGGCCTTTCCGGTGCCCTCTGACGGTGTCGATTTCGAGCAGCCGCACGGGTTACACCCGCAATGCTCGCCGCACGAGCACCGCTTGTGCTCTTCACCACCACCGCTGCTCGCTGTGCCTCCACTCTTGCACCTGCAACCACACACACATTAATGATTTATTTACTCTAAACCACCCATCTCACACACACGCATAATCGTGCTGGTTGTTTTTTTTCCTTTTTTTAAATATTAATATAGTTTTTTTAATGGGATTGCACCGAGTTTCTACAAATATAAACAATCCTGATACAACTCATAAAAATTTCTCGATTATATGTACTACGAGAGTATTGCTATTGGCAAAAAGAATGAAAGTTAAGATTAAGAATTATTATATGCTAAATGGTCATAGTTTATATTATTAAATCTAACTGGACGTGTAAACATATAGAGAAAGAGGGCGGTGACCGGCAGGAGACGCCGCCGGGGCACGGCGAAGGGCAGCCGCACCGCTCGTCGCATGTAACACCGCTTCCTCTCATGTCCGCCATCTTCTTTCTTCTAGTTTTTCTTTCTAATCTCCATCTCTATTTTGATTCATTCATTCATTAATATATATGGAGAGAGAGTGCTACGTGGCGGTTTGTGGTGATAGACAGGTGGACGTTTGGATATGTCGTGGCGTTGGAATAGGTACACTGGTCATTTTGAGTATTCTTCATGTGCTGTGTTTTTCTTTTTTTTCTAACACCAAGCTAGCAAGAAACTAGCATGATACATACACCAGATATAATTATTATTGCACATGAAAATGAATAGTGTTTTTTGTTTTCTTCTGTCTTTTGTACTTAAGAACGTAGGCTCATCCTCTGTTCAGTTGTGCTTCCTTGGTGGACTGGTAACTAGATTCTTTCTTGGGGAACAACCCGGGTTCCAAACCAGTTGTTCTTTTTCTTCTTTTCCTCATTTTAGGCTTTACACGTGTTGTCTTTAGGCATCTTCCTTTTGTGACGTGTCTCATTTATTGATGCTTCCTCGTCTCTCTCGAATCCAAATCACTTCCCTGGATTAACCTTTTCCTCCACTGTCGTTGCTGTTGTTTGCTTCTCCATTCCGAAATCAGGTTTGTTGTTCCTCTTAGCTCATGCATCTAATGTGTTGTCTTAATTTTAGTTGTTTTCTAAAGTTCTGAGATTTCTGTTCGGTCTCATAATACGTTTTACGCTTTCTGGCTGTTGATTGTGTTTGTATGAGTTGGTTCTCTGTTGTGTTTTGGGTTGTTTTGTTTTTAAAAGATTCCAATTTTGACCCGCACACAAGTTGTTCGACAAAATGTCAATTGCAGCTTGCCTTTTTGGGTGCTCTGAATATCGCCATTTTATGTTCGATTTTGCGTGCTTTAGGTGTTTTAGATGTTTCGTATGCATCGACTACCCAAAAATTCACCACAGATGTTTACATTTTACTTTGTTGTTGCTAAAAAAAATGCCTGTCATGTGTTGGTGTTGAGGCTTCTACATGATTGTTGATGCTGTTAAGGAATTCTAAGTATTTGATTGGATCAGTTTTTTTTTGCAATTTCATGGGTTTCTTAGTTTAATGTATAGGTTTGTTAACTGCCATCCTTGTGTTGGATATCTACTATTTTGCCTACTTTTCGGGTTATGATTCCTTCATTGCCTATATGACCACTTCATATGTGATCTAACCTTTCGATGTGTTGTGATCTATGTAAGTGCTTTGTTTAGTGTTTCATAATTCTGATCTTGATTCATTTAATATAGCTATGTGTTGCTTATTGATTCAGTTGTTACTTTCAATCATGTCTGGTTGGAATATTAGCTGTTAAATGGTCAGATTAGATGTAAAATTGGGCCACCTACATATTAGAGGGTCTTAGGCGAGTGCTTCTGCCTTCTGGAGCTTAATATAGAAGGTTTATTAGTTCATTACCTCCACCAATATGTCAGCCCATTAGAGCAACGGCTATTTTCCACCCTTATGAGTAAATAAAGATACAATTAAAAGTGAAAAATTGTTGTGACATAGACAGTCGGTCTCTTAAAGGAGTTGCAAATCAATTATAAGATCGTTATGTTGATTTATAGATTGGTAGTGAAATTGTAAGTCCATATTAATTTGTGCAATGGTTTAGCTACATAAGGGGTTGTTTTATGGCTAAATTGCCACCATGTCAATGACTGAATTAATTTAAGGGTCATTTGATGAAAGGTGATGATTTGCGTTATGTAATTAACTAATTGTGTATAAAAGAGCTGGTTGCCTGCTGAGTTTTGACTATATAATTTTCAAACTATCAGGGAGTATGTCGCGCCTAATATGTTTTACCAACAAGGTTACCTGATCCAGTTAAGAAAGCCAAAATTAGTTTTACAGTTGATGTAAAAACTGTAAATATATCTGCTCTGAACAACGTCAGGGGAACAAGTAATGGTAACGAATACCTCAGTACGATATCTTTTTTTGGTCTGTCTTTTGTGCCAGTTTTGGTTACCCTATTGAAAATAGTTGCGTTAGGGACAGGAAATATTTTATGTTTGAAATTGTAATCGATAAAAAAAAGTTTGTAAGATCTTATTTGGATTCGTGCTGAGTATTGACCTAATATGACTATAGGAACCGTAGAGTTCGACGTGTACATATGTAACACATTTGTTTACTTGGGAGCTTTATAAGTGTGTCAGCTACGTGAAACTAAATTTGCCCTTTATGATTTTATTCTCGTTGCAATTGATTTTAGCAAGTCTTTTTACTTATGAAAGGAGGGAACCAAAGATCAAATAAGTTATGATTTTTAATGTTAGCCTGTAAGGTTTGTGTCGAGAGAATATCAAATACAAATCCAGGTCGTTGGAAAATGATGGTTCTCATTAATTTACTTATTATGTATGTCTATGTCTGAAAGATGATCCAGCAGCTCAAAAAGGCAGCACAGTATAGGATGAAGCAAGAGGCAAAAGTCTGCAACAACAGAAACCTTTTGGAACTGTAGCAAAATACCTTTTGTATGTCATAGCTTAACATATTTTTTTGCAAGCTGGGGAGGTCGCAAAAACTAACCCTAGCAACATCTACAACAGTGATGCTCATATTGTAAATAATAATCATTTGTAACAGCAGCTATAATGACATTGCCTCTTTTGTAAATGATACTAGACTTAGTAAGCAATATAAACTCTAGAAAAAATCATTTTGTATAACGCAAACCAACAAAATGGAACAAAATGGAAGCAACAACACACGCACATATAATATTTGAGCCCGCGCATCGCGCGGTTGAGTATTCCTAGTTTATATTAAGAAGACTACACATTAAAAAGAGAAAGAACTCCATTGCGACCAATTGGCCATCACCTTTGAAGATCTATTTCTAACCCAAAGGAAAGACAGACTTGAATATTTATTGTTTTTATGCATCCGTTTTTTTCGGCTCTTTCAAATAACCTAACCTAACACGTAATGAGAATAATAGCATGAATGATCTTTTTCACATGCTTATCCCAGGAATAGAATTGTGTAGATTCAGGATATCCACAAACAAGAAGGCGTAAATGGACAGATACGTTATCCAGAAGCCAATTATTGACCAAATCAGATTTGCTACCAGACAAGCAATAAAGACATGGTCGTGTGTTTCAGGCATTTCTTCACACATTGGGCAATTAATCGAGGGAACATTGATACATTTTTTGAAAGAGCAGATAATTAACATGGGGATTGTTCTCATATTCGCTCTCCAATTAAAAAATAGTCACCTTTTTGAAAACCCAACTATTTCACTCGAATTTTGATTCAACGAAAAGGAGGAACAAGTATACATTTTGTTTCGAATAATACATGCTCGGAAATCCATTAGACTACCATTTCCCCAAGCCATATCCATCTGTCCGTTAGCAAATCTAATTTGGTCAAGGCTAAGACTTCAAAATTATATCAGTAGGACTACTTCAAAATGGCAAAATATTATTTATGTTTGAGAACTTATAATAAATAGTTAATCAAGGCTAAGACTTATAATGATCCCATGTCATCCATCCACTTTAGTTCTATAGCGTTAAGATGGTTTATATATTATAGCATTCATTACATACATTACTCAAATTCTTCTTGACGAACCTTGTATATCCGAGCAACTCTTTATCACATTTCATCCATCCACTTTAGCCAATCATATATTATGGTTTCATATGACATATATTGTATTTAATTATTCGTAATCAGTTTTATAATGTTCATATTTAGCTTCATTGCCACTTGTTTAAACTATGACTAATATTCAAAACAAGGTGAGAATTCTTGATGGAACTAAAATTCATATATTCTTCGTGGGTAAACTTTTCCAACTCCGCTGATGTGGACTCAAGTGTGGATGAGCAAGCTTTAGTCTTTTTGAGGGTGACAATTTTTCTTTTGATGAACACGTATCACAAAATCAAAGGGGTGATAGGGGTGATAATAGGCGTTGGGAGGCAGGAATGCGAACCAGCATTCCTGAATTAATGGTGATACTTTGAATCCGGAAAAATTCATGATTGGCTTGTTGTTGTTGAAGAAGTGTTCGAATTCAAAGAGGTTTCTGAAGACAAAAAGGTTTCGTTGATCGCTACCAGGCTACGTGGAAGGGCTTCTGCGTGGTGGCAACAATGGAAACTGACTCGGGAGAGAGTTAGAAAGCCAAGGGTCACAACTTGGAGGAAGATGAAGAAGTGCATGAGGGCCAACTTTATTCCTCATAATTAACAACGATTAATGTACCAGAGGTTACAAAATTTAAGACAAGGGTCCAAGTCTGTTGAGGACTACACAACGGAATTCTACCAATTAATTGCAAGAAATGACATTCAAGAAACTAAAGAGCAACTCGTTTCCGTTACATTGATGGACTAAGGGTTTAGATCCTTGAATTCATTAACATGTTTGATCCGGTGACACTTTCTGATACTCATCAACGTGCTCTAGCTTTTGAAAAACAAAACCGGTGTAGTGGTGTTTCATCTTCCGTTGGAGGAGGTTCGGGTAACACGGCATCTCGTTTTGTGCCTAACCAAACAAAACAGGGCGTTGGTAGTAGTGGACCACCTTCTAAAGGAGTCAGCGGTAGTAGCATGAAGTGTTTCAACTGTGGGGAGACTAGTTATTGACAGTCAGAATGTAAGAAAGCTGGTAAAAGAAATATGTTTGCTGACCCTACGGAATGGAAAGATGGTGGTGAGGCTGATGAAAATTATGAATACACTCCAATATTTGATGAAGAGCTTGATTATATGGAAGAGGAGGTGGCTGGAGACGTGGGAACATGCATGGTGGTTATACGTTCATGCTATACACCAATGGCAAATGATAATGATTGGCTTAAGCATAACATCTTTCATTCAACATGTACCGTGTTGGGGAAGGTTTGTATTTTTGTTATTGATTCAGGGAGCTGTGACAATCTAGTTTCTGAAGTGGCTGTTAGAAAGTTGAGCCTGAAAACAGAGAACCATCTTAAGCCTTATAAGCTCCAATGGCTTAAGAAGGGAGGTGAGGTGCCAGTAATCAAGCGTACCCTTGTTCCTTTTTCTGTTGGTAAAACATACAAGGATGAAGTCTGGTGTGATATGGTTCCCATGAATGCGTGCCATTTGCTGTTGGGTAGGCCTTGGGAATATGATCGCAACGTAGGACACAATGGGCGGTTTAATACGTATAGTTTCCTGTTTGATAATGTGAAGATAATACTGTTGCCCACTAAGCCCAAGGAAGTGGCTACCAAACCTACTGCTACTTTGTTGACTCTTTCTCAGTTTAAGAACGAGCTGGAGGATGGGGATGATGTTTTTATGCTAATAGGTAAAGAAGTGGTTGAGGGTGCTGATGTTCCTGATGCTATGGTTCCTCTACTTGAAGAATTTTCTGATGTTTTTCCCACTGAATTGCTTGATGTTTTGCCGCTTTTACATGACATCCAATATCATATTGATCTAGAACCTGGATCACAATTGCCTAATAGGCCACATTACAGGATGAGCCCAGCAGAGCATGAGGAGTTGCGAAGACAGATTGAGGAGTTGATATCTAAGGGTCATGTTCGTGAAAATGTTGACTCCAAAGAAAGATGGCACTTGGCGCATGTGTGTTGATAGTCGAAAGAAAAGCAATAAAGTCCCAATGGAGGGACTAAAAGTGTCCAAAAAGGACAAATCTTTCAAAAGTTGGTGTAAAGGTGGGCATGGCCGCCCACCCTCACTTCACATCACCACTTTCTTTCGGATTTAGAGAGAGCGAGCAGAGGAACTCTCGGTTGAAGAAAAATAAGAAGAAGAGAAGTCGAATTCAAGGTAAGAATTCGTGGTTTTTAAATGTTTATGACGGGTTTTAACCCGGTTACATGCTTATGTGCTTATGTGGTTGTGTATATGCTCGGGTGTGTGTGTTTGGTGTTGTTTTTAGGTGTTTGAACTCATTTGCAAGCAGGTTAGAAAGGAAGAAAACACCCAAGTTGCACCAGGTGAGTTCTAAACCCCGGTTTTTACTTGTTTTAAACTATCTTTGGGGCTGAAAATGTATTAAAACGATTTTCAAAGCTTATGTATGTTTACTCGTATGTATTGTGCATGTTGGATGTTAATTCTTGAATGCTTATAGGTTATTCCTGTTATAATAGCCATGCTAAGCTTAGAACAGATGGGTTGATGATTGGGTTTGAAAACATACTAGAAACATGTTACACATGAGGTTCATGCGCCTAGATAAGGCTCATGTGCCTGAAAATGCCTTAGAAAGATTCAAGTGAAACCCATGCGCCTGAACAGTAGCCATGCGCCTAAGATTTGCCTTAGAAATGTTTAAGTATAGCCCATGCGCCTGAACAGTGGTCCATGCGCCTAGAAATATTAGTCGGAACACTAAGTGTAGGGCCATGCGCCCCAATAGCGCCCATGCGCCCAAGTGACTTATGCGCCTAAGTGTTCATACGCACAAATAGTGCCTATGCACCTGAATAGTTCATGCGCCTAAGTATAAAATGATTAAGTGTTGGCTGATGCGCTTACATAGTGATGAAACACCCAAACAAGGCGATTGCGCCTGAATAGTGTCAAAGCGCCTAAGCACTTAGAAATTTTTACAGAATTTTTGGGAGTCTGTGCTTTTAGGGTTTTGACCGAGGTTGACTAGGGCTTATTTATGATGATGTTCCATGCATGATTGTGATTGTTCCTTATTATTATTATTGCTATTATTATTATTACTTATAGTATGTGACTTTATGTGGTATGTTTATTATCGTAACGTAAAGTATATGTAATAATAAAGAGAAAGAGCAATAAAGAAAAGATGATGAACATTAATAAAAATGTTAACAAGTCTTGCAAGCTTACAGGAGGTACACGATCATGTTGTCGTTAGCTCAACTGGGCTGCGGGTTAGCTACCCTATTATGCACACAGGGCCAATCAATTGAGATTGGCAGGACCTTTGTAACGTGCCCTGGGTGATTGGGTCGGCCTTGTACACAGTACACAGAACTCTTTTGAGGGATACAGTTGACCCTTTCGAGGGATATAGTCTACCCTTTCGAGGGATATAGATGGCCCATCACCCGTTTTCCATCGTGCATATAGTTGGGGTATTGCTCATTGGTCTATACAGAAAGTGAAAGATAAAGATAAAAGTTTACAGAACAGACAAGGCATACAGTAAAGAAAACGAACAATATTTGTTCATATAGTTAATGCGTGCTCGCATATACAGTACAAAGTTGTATTTTACAGAAAAGAGTATTTTCATATACAACATACAGAAAGTATTTTATTACTTATAAACTAGAGCTCACTCAGCAACGCTGACTTTTATACATTTTCAGTTGGCAGGTAATTATTGCTGAGGATGGCATGAGGGTGAAGCTACTCGGCAGGAAAAGACTGACATTCATTCGTATTTTATGTTGTTGTTGTTTTGTAATGCAGTAAAACAATTTTTTTGTAAACAGTTTAGGATGATGTATTGCTTAACAACAGTGATTTAAATGAAATGAACGGGTTTTGATAAATCATTTCCGCTGCTTAAGTTTGTATAATTATAATGTGTAGTGTTTTAACTGTTGTGATTGACCAACTGTGAGGTGCCCGAGAACGGGGCCTTACATAATGTGTCACAACTTTTCTTTCGTGATGTGTATCGCTTACATGGATTGCCTTCTTCTATTGTTTCTGATCGGGATACCCGGTTTTTGAGTCACTTTTGGCGCAGTCTATGGAGGATGGTGAATACCCAACTCAGTTTCAGTAGTGCTTATCATCCACAAACGGATGGCCAAACTGAAGTTGTGAACCGTTCACTTGGTAATTTGCTGCGATGTCTAGCGGGTGATCATGTGAAAGCATGGGACCAGAAACTATACCAAGCTGAGTTTGCTCACAATCATGTTGTGAATCGAAGTACCGGATTTACCCATTTCAGGTAATTTATTCTTCTCAACCTCGAGGCCCACTTGATTTAATGTCACTTCCTGCATCTGGCTCAGTTCCCAAAAGGGTTCAAGATTTTGTGGAGGGATTGCATGAAGTTCATAAAGTTGTTCATCATAACTTGACCTAAGCGAATGCCAAGTACAAGAAAGCTGCTGATCAATACGAAGGCATGTTGATTTTGAAGAAGGTGACTTTGTTTGGGCTGTGCTAACCAAAGATCGTTTTTCAGTAGGGGAGTACAACAAGTTGTCTGCCAAAAAGATTGGTCTTGTTGAGATCATGCAGAAGATAAATCCTAATGCCTATCGACTAAAGTTGCTTAGCCATATTCGGTGTTCTGATGTGTTTAATGTGAAACATTTGATGTCATATCATGGTGATTCTTCTGATGATGAGGCCGTTGGGAATTCGAGGGCGAATTTTGTCTACCCCAGTGGGGTGATGTGGGCTCAAGTGTGGATGAGCAAGCTTTAGCTTTTTTGGAGGCCAAAGATCGCTTATCAAAAGGGGCTTCACTGAAACGGCCATAAGTTGGGCTAGAAGTCTTCGTTTTGGGCCTGTGACCAGTCAAAACGACTGTCGGACCGAGGGGCCCGTTTTCACAAACCGCCATAGGCGGTTTGGGTCATCGTTTCGGCCCAAAAACGGCTTATTTTATGAGTTATTTACATTTGTGTTTTATTTTTATATTTTGTTGAACTTTACATTTAGCCCAGTTTTCGGCCCGTTTATGTTTTGTAGCCCATACGACTTTTTCTTTGTTTCTTTAATGTTTGTAAGAGATGGATGAAAGAATTATTGAAGTTTATAAAAAATCTGTTTTTCTCTCTATCACTGTGTGTGTTAGTGTAAATCCTGATTATCGGTATCTTTGTGAATCAACGATAGTTAGAATAATTGTTCCTGGTATTTTCGTTGAATCAACAGGTTCAATTATCTATCTCTCTGTTTTCGACTGCATCAAGATCCTTTTAAAAAGTGTTGAAATCAGGAAAAAGGATGAAGACAATATGATATAGGTATGAGATATCTTTATATTCTTTTTTTAAAGAACAATACTCTATTATTAGTTCTTTTATTTATAATTAATTAGATTTGAACCTAGATAGTGTTTAAAGATGTAAAATATCTTTAATGTTTACCATTAAATTAGGAACCAAAATAATATATATGTTTAACTACCGTCACCAGCAACCGCCACCACCAATTATGACCAGCTACCCCACACCATAACCACCACCACCACCACCATCACCCACCACCACCATCGCCCCCTACTATTGATGCCAACCACCGGCAACCACTACTATCATGGGCAACCACCACTGGCCACCACTACTATTGGTCGTCACTACCATAATCATTTTTGTATTTTATTTTTTTAATTTTTCTACCTAATAAACAATATAAAGTACTAATTTATTTCATTTTTATATAGTAATCAAACAAGATAATATAATATAATAATTAATTTCATTCATTTAGTTATTTCGTTCTAATACAGGATAACCATTTATTTATTTTTATTGTATTTTATATCTTTATATTTAGTTACTAAAATATTTTTTCTTGTACTAGAATCATCAAAAATACGTTTTTCTTTTCAATTTGGTAACGTAAAACAAATACATCTTTCCACGTGCAATTAAATGCACAAACAAAAACTCAAAACTTAACATATCATATAACTCCAAAAAAACATTTCTTTAACAATAAAAATAAAATCCTTGGTTTAAATGCGTCAAACTTTGCATCTAGTCGGAGCATGTATAACTATATATACATGTGATCATTGATTTCTGAGACATTTTGACTTCAACATATGAATGCATGTTAGGTTATATATTTATATTCTAAGGTAAAAAAACTCCAGAAAAAATAAATAAATTATGCATGTGATATACATTATAAATAAATCTTTTAAAGTAGTTTTTGTAAACTTTAAGACACAAGATATTATTATGCCACAAAATATCTCACAAACAAATGACACTGTGTGTGTAATGTGAGTTTACACACAGGACAATTCTGAAAAAGAAACAAAGTGTGGTCACTCACATTGATTAAAGCTGTCTCCACCCCATTTCCCTCCAAAAACTCACACTATAATTCTATATATACATCACTCATCACCTTCATCCCCTCACATTCTCACTCAAAATGTCCATTCTACCCCTCACCTGCATCATCTTCTTCATCTCAATTTCCGCCATTGCAGCTGCTTCTGCACCCACTGCACAAACCCTAAACACAAATCAACAACACCCACATGATAAAGATGATAAAGATTACACCTTTATCAACCCAAAGATTGAACCAAACACTTTAACAACTTCAAAGAAGTTCGAAGGCTCATCGGAGTTCGTCAACCTCCGGTACCACATGGGCCCTGTGCTTTCATCTCCGATCAACATCTACATCATCTGGTACGGCAAATGGGCACCCACCCAAACGCAAATAATCAAAGACTTTCTTCTATCAATCTCCGCCACCGCCCGCCGTGGCGCGCCACCGCGCCCCTCCGTCGCGGACTGGTGGCGGACGGTGGCGCTGTACACCGACCAAACAAACGCCAACATTTCCCGATCAGTCATCGTCGCCGGAGAATACTCGGACGAGAAATACACCCACGGGAAACACCTGACAAGATTATCGATTCAAGAAGTGATCGCGTCGTCAGTTGTGTCAGCTCCGTTTCCAGTGGACCACAGGAATGGAATATTCCTCGTACTGACATCTGCCGACGTGGTTGTCGAGGACTTTTGTCGTGCGGTCTGTGGGTTCCACTACTTTACCTTCGCGTCGAAGGTGGGGTACACGTTACCCTATGCGTGGGTCGGGAACTCCGGGCGCCAGTGTCCGGAGGTCTGCGCGTATCCGTTCGCCGTTCCCGCGTACATGCGCGGTGGGGGGCCAGAGGAGCTGGCCCCCCGAACGGCGACGGTGGAGTTGACGGGATGGTGAGTGTGATAGGGCATGAGCTGGCGGAGTTGTCTTCGAATCCGCTGGTGAACGCGTGGTATGCTGGAGAAGATCCGACGGCTCCCACGGAGATTGGGGATCTCTGTGAGGGGTTATACGGTCGGGTGGGGGAGGGGGGTATATTGGGGAGGTCATGAGGGACGGGTCGGGTCGGGCGTATAATATGAGGGGGACGCGGGGGAGGAGGTTTTTGGTGCAGTGGATATGGAGCCCCGTTTTGAAGGCGTGTGCGGGCCCGAACGCTAAAGATTGATTGTACTATGCGCATGAAAAGTTGTACACGATGAAGGAAAGCCTAAGATTAAGGGGAAATAACGGGTTGAATGTTGATGAGAGTTGGATGTGGGGAATTTTTTTTTTTGTGATTTGATTGGTAGGGTTTATTTATTTTTTAGATTGAAGTTTATATTTTTTTATATATAAGAAATCGTTTTGAAGTATAATCGTTTGTTGTGGTTTTAAGTTTCAATATATTTTTCTTGTTATTGATGATTAATCATGGTTTTAGATTTAAATGATCTTTAAATTTATTACTATCGTCTATCGGTAGTTATTAACATCATAGGAAAATATCTTTCAACATTGGTGGAATTAATGGCATGAGAGCACTCACGATGAATTTTTAAAAATTATGTGAGTGTGTTTGTTATATTATATAGAGTGGTTTTGGGTGGTTGTGAGTGAAGGAGAGATAAAATGTTATTATGAATTGGTATATTTGAGGAATCACTGTTCAATCCTTATAATTTTTTTAATATTTTTTTAAATGGTTGTGAGTGGAGGAGAGAAAAAAAAATAATGATAAGAGTATAAAAATTATTATTTAATTGAAAAGGAGAGAGAAAATATAGTGATTTTTAGTGTAATTATACGAATAAAAATAAAAAATCTACTGTGAAAGGTACATAACCTTTTTTCAAAATTGCTCAAATAGTTTTCCTTTAATCTTCATGTACGGACTTATTTTTTATACGGCTATTAGGGCCGTAAATAAGCTGAGTCGAGTCGAGCCAAAATGGGTTTGAGCTCGAGCTTGATGCTTATCGAGCCGAGCCGGCTTGAAAATTTTAACAAACTCAGAACACTGGCTCGAGTTTGGCTTTTAAAAAGCTCGAGCCAGCTTGTAACTTGTTTGAGCCGGCTTGATTTAATTTTTTTGTTTTTTGATTTTTCACATTAATTTATATGAAAATACAAAAAATATATATTAGAGCTTTTATATTTTGTTGGGTACTCCATTCCTAAAAGAACAAAGTTTATTATTTTAAATATAAATAATTTACTATCATGTTATATATTTTTTAAACAAAATACTTAAGTGTTTCTAAAAAGAATCTATTTTTATTTAAGAAAAACATTTTTAAAATCCTAATAAAAAATAATAAGCATAATAATAGCAGTAATTATAATAATAATAATAATAATAAGTATACTATATAAATATATATACATATACACACATATATTATATGCACCGAGTCACAAGCCGAGCTAACGAATCGAGCCATGAGCCGAGCTCGAACCGAGCTAACCCTGGCTCGAGTTCAGCTCGTTTAAAATTTGAGCTGAGCCGAGTCGGTTCGTTTAGATTCAAGTTTTTCTCGAGCGAACTTCGAGTGAGTTTTAGTCACGAACTTTTTGTACAGTCCTAATGGCTATGAATGTGTTTATAAGTGTTTATGAGTGAATAATAGATAATATGTTACTGTTTATCTTTATATTTTATAAAGCATCACTTATTTATATAACTTTTATTTTTTTGATAATGGTTATGAGTAAAGAAATAAGAAAATATAAGGTTGAAGGTATAAAAATATTTTATAATTAAAAAAAGTAATTTTTATTATAAAAGATTGAAGATGAAAAAAAAGATGTAATTATTTTAAAGAATACTATTTAATTATCAATTTTCTTTCTAAGAACGCCTTCAACTTATTAGTATAATAACAATTCCGTTGTATGTGTTTCAAACTTTCAATACATAACATATAAATGGAGGATGTAACATTTGTATCATTATTTAATTTTGGTTTTTTCAATAGAGTGAGCTCCTTTAAAGTTTCATTTTTTTTTGTTTTTTTCAACTTACATTTTTTAAAATTGTTAAATTATGAATTTGTAATTGTTATGTGCTTATATTTATCAAAGTTTGTGCTTATATTTATTAACGTTTCAACGTAAATTATTCCCGAAATCAACTTCTCGTTGGAAATTTTATTTGAAACCATGTGTGTCATAATGAGCAAGTTTTAATGCTAGCTTTGTACAATTGTTATCCTTTTATGTTGATGATTTATTTTCACAATTACATTCATCAAGGTCTTCATCTATTAATTAGGGCTACTTATAATATAGTTAAGAGGCATTGAATTGATTGCCTGAATCGGGACTTAACTAGCTTCTTTAAATAGGTCCTTCAAATCTGCTTCAAATTCAATATTTTCACTATCAAACTTTCACAAATTAATATGCATATTCAATGGTATAAATATTTGTACAACCACCCATCATACATTCTTGAGAACACCTAATTACTTGAGCTCAACCTGTGATTTTAACCCCACAACCTAGTTTTTGTTGCCGATCTAATTCGATAGACTGAACTATCAAAAGTGGCTAAACCAAAACCAAAGGGTGTAAAACCAGTTTCATCTTTGATTTTCTTTTGTGTTTTTGTATATAGAAATACTTGAACCAAAAACGCACATGATAATATGCTATTAGTTATAGTCTTTAAAAGGATATAATATGTGAGTTTTATCATCAAAGCATCAATGTGACATTTTTAGTTTAGACACTTTATGTCAACTACCTCCAACCTAGTACTCTTTGTTGACATCTTCTCATAGATGGCTCCATAACCTTCCAAATCAAAGCCCTGCCTCCAAGTATAAATAGATTAATTTGAATCGATCATTAATTTATTTTCCTTATTTACTGAGATTTTTATTTCTAATGACTCACATCAGACTATGTGTTACACTCTATTACGAGAGAGTTGGCAAGAGTGATGTGGTAGGGACGTGTGGCACGGAAGACTGCCCCACCAAGGCGTGAGAAGGGTGTAGCCCTTGAGACGTGAATTGGTTACGAGTGTTACCCCTTGACCCTTGTACATTACTAGCCTCGGTTGAAACCTTCAAAAGCTTGTCACGTCTTTAATAATTGGGCTTCATCCACAATTGGCGTATGAAGTATGATATATAGTCTAAGAGTTTGTTAAAGCTGAGTTATTAGTTTATCTAATTTAAGCTATAAAAAAAGTATCATGAAATCATTACAATTAATATACAAAACGCGTAGTTCCGAAATTAGTTGTTAATGGCCAAATGTTTTTTTATCTCTTGTTAAAAGGTAATGTTTCTAGAATCGGACTAGAACCACTCATAAATCTTGTACGATAAGACTCTTGAATCGCCTCGCTTTGGACCTTTGATTAGTAGTTGAACTAGATCGTTAGTTAGATCATATTTTAAAGTAAATATAACATTTCTTTCGCAATCTCTTGCCACTTTAGGTTTTAATTTATAAACTATTTATGACTTTCTAAAACCGGCCCAACTCTTGGAATTATTATTTATCTTTTTAACAGCTTCATATTTGGTTGTTCAAAGAGATGATTTTAATCTAAGAGGTCAGCTTTCTTTAATAAAAAGGACATTTGAATAAAAGTGTTGCGTGAATGGTGTAAAAGGCTTTAAACCTAATAAGTTAAGCAAGAATCTTGAATTCTTGATGTTTGGTTTTGTCGGGTTATGCATTGAAACAAGTAAGATGTGCATCATGAGTTGTACCAAAGGTACCATGATTCATCGATGTCGGGGGTTCTTTTCATCATTATGAGTAACTGGCTTTATAGTGAGGGGCACATGATACGTACAACCCGATAATGCATAGGAGAAAAAAGAGCCACATTAAAACGACTTTAGGTGAAAACAGCTAATATTGTGGGCCCAAAATCAATTCAAAACAAAGAATCACGGGTTTGTTTGGGCCCAAACCACACCAACCCATATTAAAACAAAAGTAAGTAAATGAATTTCAAAAATATTAAAAGATATTCTTATAACTTCATTATAAACTTAAAACATTAAATGAAATTTCAAAGAAAGGACTAAGAGGAGATTATTAGTTTTTCTTGGTTTAGTGGGATATTATCGTTGTGTATGCTCACTTGTTAGTGGCAAATTCGCAACGCAATCACAAAGAAAACGGGCTTTGATTTGGACCCTAGAGATCATCTTAACATAAAAAGGATATTGTTTCAGACATCCTCAACTTTTGATCGAGAAATGTTTGTCATCACAAAAATGTTGAGGTTCTATAATCTAAGCAAACGCTTTAGTATACAAACGGATCATATCAAAAGCTACGATCCAGTGACCTAATATTTTTAAGTTGTTTAGAATAAACTCTTTAGTTCTCAAGGATTTAGTATCTTCACGAGTAGCGCATGCCACTCGTAAAAGGATGTACATGCCAAACTCATGGGTTTCTCCATGCTTTTAGGCAAAATATACTTACAACACCACTTTTCACTTCGCTATAAAGATTACTTGTTTCGGGTCAAGAACCACCTTTAATACAAGCTAGAAAGTCTTCTCTAGTGATGTGTACATGGCATTGAAGAGTTCATTATATTATTGTCAAAACATATTGACCCGACTCCACTACAACTTATAATCGGTCTAACCTAGAATTAAGCCACGTGTTGTGGCGTGTGCGTAAAAACACGTCAAATGACATCAATGTCACACCACTGTTAGCGACCATCAACACTGAAGTTGTGGTGTGTTAATGCAGAGAAATTAGACCGGAAAGTAAAACATAGAAAATTTTAATCAAGTCGATCTAGAACCCGAGTGATGTGATGAATTTGTCAAACGAGTAAAAATAGACATAGAAATATTGAACCACACATGCACGTTACACCTTGTTAAGTTGTAAAATTTAAAATGAAACGTAAAAATGTTGAGCCACACATGCTTTACACTGTCTTAACTTACAAAACTTATACAAAACGTAAAATAGAAATTTACAAAATATGAAAAAGTATAAGGAATTAAAGCTTTAAGTAAAAAAGTTATAAGGTTAAATTACAAAAGCTGAAAATTTTTAAGTTAAAATTAAAAACTCAAATTTTGTGAGTTACATTGCTAAGATGAAAAGTTTTTGAGTTAAAAGTATAAAAGAAAATTAAAACACCAAGTATTATAACATCTTATACATAAAAAATTGAAATATGTTCAATTATAAGTTGGAGATTGGGTCCTCAAGTTGCAGCTGCACACATGGTCCATATTATCTCACCACAAGTCAAACAAATTGGTTCTGGAAGTCTTATGGCCCATTGCAGTTTGTAGTTAGCATGGGCGGAGCTACATACTTGTAGAGAAAGTTTGTGTCACACTTATATCGGCCCTCACACCACCAGTGCCAGAGCCAGGATTTTATTTTGGGTCGTAATTTTGCGGCCTATGTTTGTATAAAGATACTTTAATTGGGTTGGGTTGGGTCAAGTGACCAAAGAGTTCGGTTAAAGAGTTCGGTTCACTAACTGGATTTCATGATCTCGTGGTGTAATGGTTCGGTTCGGTTGTGCTAATTGAACCTGTTGCTCAACCTTTATAATCTATGTGTTTTTTTTCTTTTTTTTATAAATATGTTGTTATGTATGCATAATATAATAATGAACCATATTATTTGTTTATCAAAGACTAGTGATTAGAGAAAAAAATAGTAACGTTAGTTAGAACGTCAAAAACTCAAAACAAATTTGTTAGCCCACAAGGCCAATAAATTGATTTGTATGGCTGATCTACCCAACCGTTATGGATTGATTTGTCATTTCCTAAAACTGTAGTCAACGGCTAACGGCTTGAACTAGAAATTTATCAAAACTGAGCAAATCAGAATGTAAACAACTCTATTTTTTCACTTAGTAAACTCTCTACGTCTCTCGTATCCCAAGACCTTTCTTTATAGTTGCACCATCGTCGCCAAGAGAAACCATCAACTATTAATGCTAACTCGATGGGAAGGTTAAGGTTAACCTTAACGACACTACCATGGTTTACCTACAAGGCTTGACACATGTGTTGAGGACAAAGACATACAGGGTTTCTTTGTTGTTATGATGATGTGCATTAACTGAAATTACAATATAGCCCGACACGTTTTCTGGATCAGATTAGCTATTTTAATTGTAATCATTAACATCCAAACCAAAAAAGAAAAAAAAGGAGAATGCACATGCTTAGTGAAGTTGCATTTATACATATGGTTATCAACTTCAACCATTGCCACAACGCCTTTGTTAAATCAACTTCTTAAGTCATCATCTTGCTTGGTATGTCACATTTTATTAAGGATAACATATATCGTAATCAATCTAATATAAAAATTAGAAAATATCAATAAACAAGAAAAAACGTTAAATCAGATTATTCAACATTTTGAATGTTTCTGCAAACTTATTTATTACACAAAATGTTGAATAGCTTATAAAGGAAAATGAGGGCGAAGAATATGTTATTTGTAAAAAGGGTACCAGAACGTGAATGATATATGATTACGAACTTGTTAGTTATGCAAAATATTAAATAGTTAATAATGAAAGGAAGCGGTGAAATAGATAATTAAATTTTAAGCAAGTAATATGACAATAATATATTAGATATAATAATTTAACTAACAATGAATCATGACTGACAATTTCTAACAAATACTTATTAACGCAATATGACATGATGTTTAACATGTTTGGATTTGAGTTTAATAAGTTTCGTGTTTTAAACAGATTGACACGTTTAAACAAATAAAATTCGTGTCTAAACGGATTAAACACTAACCTTTTAATAGTTTTTATTATTTTTTAATTTTTAAAATCACTTATATTTATTCTTAGATAAAAAAAAACCCTATTCCCTTGTTGACTCCTTCCCTAGCGGCCAAATGGTTCCTAACTCATGCTTCACTTTATTGTTTTCTCGAATTTACTTAACAAAACAAAATAAAACAAAGAGTTTATTTTCATTTTTTTTCTCTTTCTTTTATCTTCTGTTCTCTTCTTCCTATTAGAAACACACCCAACACTTAAGATTTGTAAAACTTATAAAACGTCACAAGAAGAGTTACCTGATGCAAAAAGTTATATTCGAAATGATTTGAGGCACGATATGACGCTATGTCGCTATGTGTATATAATAAAAACAAATTACTAAATTTTCTAAACTTGCCAGCCCATTTGAATTTGGCCCAAATATCATTTCAATTACTATTTGTATTCGGCTAAACTGTGATTTGTGATTTTGTATTATCCTATACACTTGTCTAACATTATAAATTAACACTTTTTATACCTCTTATATAACACTATACTTAACGTATAGAGTTGAACACACCGGAAGCAATGGAAATTTAAAGGGAGCTGTCAGAGTTCTATACGTTCTATATAAACGACCCCCAATACGAGACATATAATTAAATTCTATACTGACTACGAGAAAAAGTTCAGGGGCCTGTTAGAGGGGTTATACGCCCCGTATTAGGTTATACAATCCTCTACATGACGCGTATGGAGCTATACGACCTGTATTGGGTTATACGATCCCAATAATCACACCCTTTTATATTGGGTTTTAAGTAACACAAAACACATTCATTAAATTTAGAGTCAATCAAAGTCGTCACATGCCTACTAATATTTTGATAAATGCACGACCCTGCTTCAGATGATAGTTGTTTTTTATACTGGGTTTTAAGTAACACAAAACATATTCATTATTTTATTTATTCAACCCGTACAACGAGATAGTAAAACCACTATTACTTATCTATATAATTTTGAACTCTTAGATGCATGGAATTTTTAGTTTTTGTGTTTAAGTCTCAAAAGTTTTGTGATTTTCATATTTGACCATTTTTAAATATTCAAACAATTTTAGTAATTATAAATTGTTCTAAATACCTATTATATATTATATATTATACTAGCTTTAGTTACTCGTATGTTACACGGGAGGTGGAGAGTTAATTATTAAAATAACACAAAAACATAAATAAAACTAAATGTATTACACGGGTCGAAAAAATAAAATGATTAGTTGTTGATTGTTATTTATATAATACGAATATTAGTAAACCCGTATATTACACGAGTTAAAAATAAAATATTAATTATAATAAAAGTTTATGAAGTATAAAATTAATATTTAAAATGAGATATGATTAAATTACATGAGTAATAATTATAAGTGATAACTACATGTAATAAAATAATAATATTAATTTTAAACTTTAGTTTTTAATTTTTTTTTCCATTAAAATTTAACCATTTTCTCAAAACAAACTGTATTAGAACTATTATTTTTAAAAGTTTCTTATTATAACTACTACTTTTAACTATTTTTAGTTTGTAAAGAAGTTTACTTTTTAAGATATTTTATATTTATAAAAATATTTTATGTTTTAGAAAAACTTTTATTTTATAAAAAAATTTATTTTCTACAAATACATTAATAAAAGACATTTTCTTAATTTATTAAAAAATATTTTTATATTAAAAAGTATTAAAATTATTTAATTTTTAAATATTATTTAAGATGAGATAGAGACGGAAAAACATATCCTAAAAATATTACTAAGTGTTCCTCAAAATAATAGATACAGATATATAAATATAGATACTATATTTAAATGGCACGAGATTGAATAGTATCATACAAAATTTCAATGCGTAGCATATTACAACCGGTTATTGTGTAAATCTTTATCTTATTTGGTTTGTTGTCTACTTTTTTTACGCTTTTTATATTGTTTTAGTTTTATGTCTCTTTTTTGTTAAAGTTTTGTCTTGTATTTTTTAGTTTTAGATTTTTTTTATTAATGTTCTATTTTTTTAATTTTTTTACATATTTTATTTGTATGTGTCTGTTTAAGTAACGTTGTGTTAATGGTTATCTACTTTTAATGTTTTATTTTTATGATTCTTTATAATTATTGTTTTACATTTAGAATTTAACAATTTTTAGTTTCGGAGATACAATGTGAGGTTTATTTTTTAAAATTTGGTTCACACCCGATGTACAACAAAGGTGCCCATGTGAGGGTGTTGAACGACCGCACGGCTGCATCAACATGCGGTTGTGTCATCTAGTTGATATAGATTGAGGTAGATGTACATTAAAGTTTTATAATACATACATTGATTGATTGATTGTACAAGATAAACGGGTCACTAGTGCAAATGTGTCATAGTGCAATAGATGTGAGCATAAAAACTGGGTTCGGACCTGCAGGACCAGTGAAGGGGGTCACTTACAACACAACAACACAAAGAGGAGAATAAACTAAGACTTAATCAAACAGTGAACTGGATTAACCACAATATATGATACTAAGAACACAAGTAATTTAGTAGGAGACAGAACAAGAGAACAATATATACAAGTGTATGGTTTTCAAGAATGCAGTATATTGTTTTCTCAAGTTCTATTACAAGTGTTACAAAGCATAAAAGAAAGTTACAAGAACCTGAGATACTTATACTACATCCTACAACCGGCCATACTATGAAAGCCAGCTGTATATAATTGACTAGACACAAAACAAAATCAATTGTAGAGTCAAAAGGCAGATTGCCTTTTGACTAGTGACTATGACATGCCATAGCTCACATCCTTATCTATTACAAAAAGGATAAAGTACATGAAGTAGAAAGTTACAGACTCAAGACCTCAATATACAGTTACCAAAAGCATGGACCTTTTCACCAACTCATATAAGTTGGTGACTTTACAGAGTTGTAGCGGAAAGGGGTCTAGCTTTATGAAAAAGTACATCAGATAAAGCATGTTGTTAGAAGTCTTCGGAAGAAATCTGTCTTCAAGAGTTGAGCTTCAGAAGACTTTTTCTCTAAAGCTTCGGAAGACTTCATCTTTGGCTTCGGAAGATATTGGTCTTGGCTTCGGAAGATTTCACACTTAGAGTATTTCTGTTGCATGTGTGAAACTTCTAAAGCATTATTCTTCAATGCACTTGTGCAGCATGCATGAGAGACTTTGGGTGTTTGAGTTGCATCAGCCTCTTCATATATTCTCTACAAACTCCCCCTAGGCTTATGCTACCAAAACACTTAGTAGACTTCAGATATCAACAGTCCTCATTAGGATAATCATCATCCCTTTCTTCATGAGGTGATCATGATCCTTCAAACTGTCAAAGTGTCTTCTCATGTCAAAGAGATCATGCAAAGGCAGATTGAACATGTCTTGCCATGTGTAGACATCCTCAATGCCTCGATCTCTGATGACATGCCATCTTTTCGGATTTGTGGTGTATGTCCAAGACAAGATGGGTCTTCCTGATGCTAGAGGAGCTGTTTGAATGGGAGTTGATGTAGCATCCTTGGGCTGCACATCCTCAGGATGTTCTGACTCATCCTGAGGTTCACAAAAGGATGCGGTCTTCTTCTTCTTTGGCTTTGGCTTTGAAGCCATCCTTTTCTTTCTTTTGTTGCTTTCAACTGAGAAGACTGGCCTACAGCACCTGATTGATCTTCATTGTCTTTCTCGGTTGGGTCTTCCTCTCTTATAGTTTCAGAGGGAGTGGGAGGTTGACCTTGCTGTAGATCAGAAGATGAAGCTTGCTGAGATTCAGCAGGAGGTCTAGGTTGTGTTGTCTCTGGTTGTTCAACCTTAACCTCCACTTCAGATGGAGCTTGACTTGGAGGGTAGTGTAAATCAATCAGCTCTCCACTCTTGATCTTTTGCTTGATCACCCTGATATGCTCATCCATAGTGGATAGAGACATGGGGCCAAGTCTCCTTCCGAAGAATCCATACAGCTTCAAGAAGCTCATCATCCTCTGTCTGTCAGCATACTTCTTCATATTCTTTTGGATGATGGCTCTTGACTTAGCAGCTTCTTCCCTTAGCTTTCTTTTGGTTGTCTTTCTTTCCTTGACTATCTCAAGTTCAAGTTTTTTGAGATACTCAAACTCAACATAGTCGTAGGATAAGGGAAGAAGTGCTTCTGCCTGATAGAGGCCTATGGCACTTTGGTAGTTGATCATCTTGATCCTATCTTCTTCTATATCTACCTGAGGTTCTTGTTGAACCACATCCTCTTGTGCAGAACTTTCTTGAACTGGGGAGAGAGTAGGCACATGCTTGTACAGTCTTTTCTTTCTTTTGTCTTCTTTGATTTGTACCAGTAGCTCTGCATCTTCTGCCTCTTTCTTCTCCTATGACCTCTCCATGTCAATCAGTTCATTCAGTTCATCTAAGGGGTGAGAAATGACATTGTCAATGTCATAGTTCCTGGTTTGCAAGCAGTTTATCATGACTGTCCTCAACTCATCATCCTGAGTGTTTGGTCTGGGGGCAACCCTAATTGCAGTCTCCATGAGTCTTGCAGACCCAGAAAAGGAACTTTCTCCCCTCAGCTTCCTTTTCCTCTCTCTCTCCTCCTCCTCAATCTCCTCAGATGCCATCTTTCTTTTCCTTTTGTCACTCACAGACCTTTATGACTTAGGGTGGAGAGAGCTTTGGCTTTCATTGCTTGATGTAGCTTCTGAGCTCTGTCTAGAGAGAGGTTAAGAAGCACCTTCACCAGCAGATGTCTTAATAAGGGTATGGATCACTGCAGCAGTTAATGTTGATGGGACTGGGCTCTCAAATTCTGCCACTGGGCCTTCAGTCAAGGTTTCCCCTATGAAACTAATCTTAGGGTTTGCCTCAACATCTAGTTGACCGATGGCATAGCCTGATTGCCTTAGTCTTCTATAGAAGCTGAACTCTGCAATGATCCTATCTTGGATTCTTTGAGCCATTTTGTCAGCTTGTCTTGATTGGCTTGTATTGACAAGTGGCATTGTGACTAAATCCAGACTTTTATAGAAGTTCATGGTGTGAAAGTTGAAGATCTCTTGTTGCCCTTGAACTCTAAGAAGGATGAGGGCTTTTCTGTTGTTGTCATACATCCCTTCCTCAAACAGATTCTATATTAAGGAGTCTATTGAGTCCATATCAATATGAACTTGAGGAAGTTGCTGATTAGGCACAATTGCAAGTGAGGATGGTGAGTCCTCAATGTCCATACTCTCTGAAGAACTCCCAGGTTCTATGGCAATGATGACTTTCTCTCCCTTTTTGGTAGCATCACCCACTTGCATAGGTAAGCTAGGAGTTAGGTCAATCACCTCCATAGGATCTTGTGTTCATGGTTGAGCTCCTCTTAAAGGTCTCCCAGCTAGTTTGTCCTTAAGATATAAAATCTCAAGTTGCTAATCATTGACCCTGTTTTGCAAGGTAGTCACCTGAGATTCAAGGTGACTGACCTTGGAGACTAAATAGGTGCATATTGTAGACAATTGTTGCACCTTTATTCTTAGATTCCTCTCATCTTCATCAAAAGAATCATTGGGGGATGAGATGATTGGAGCAGAGTCCTCCATCTCATCACCAGCTTCAGGGTTTCCTCTGCTCACTGACAACCTCAGTTGGGAAGTCAGTGAGCTAAGTTTCCATGGTTGAGGTCTTAATGATATAATCACTTTCAAAAGTGAGAGCCTCTTCCATATGGACATCCTGAACATGTTCAGAAGTGTCCACCTCAGTTGTAGGTGACTGATGTGGGATAGAAATAGGAGACTCAAGAGCATTCATCTCTCTTTGAGTAGGGGTAAAGAAGAAAGAATCATGATACTCACTGAAACCTAGATCTTCATCAGTATGGAAGTCAAGGTTGGGAATTGGTTGGTTGAGATCTAAAGGCTGGGGATGGTAACTATCACCTGAAGGTTGATCACCTGAGTGTTGAGACTCAAAATGATAGCTTAAGGTAGTTTAGGTTATGAGCTCATTAGGCTGAGCATGAGGAACCTCAACACTGATCATAGAATGAATAGGAGTGGTTTGCTCCTCAAGAGAAGTAGGAGCTCTAGTGTCCACTTCTTCCTGTGTGGGTAAGGATATGGGGGCCTCCACAGACTGAATAATCTGAGTAGGGGTTCGTTTGTGTTTTCTTTTGTAAGTGAGAGTGATTTGTAGCTGTTGAGGTGGTTGGGAAGTAGAAGGTGTGGGTTCAAACTAGCTGGTGCTGCTAGGTTGTCACCTTGAGCAATGAGCTCTAACATTTTTGGGACTAGGGCTGTTTCTAGCCTAGAGAAGCCAACACTGGGCTTTCTCATTATTTTGAAGATGTCGGGCTTCATCTGTCCTAATTTAAGAATATTACATGTTCCCCTTAACTGTGAGCCCAATTCACAGTTAAGAATGTATTGAACATATCTAGGGAACATGTAATACTCTAAGGAGTCCAAGTTTTCAAGTAAATTAGTATAAACAAACTAAGAGTACCTGAACTTGACTCGCTGAACCATCCCATGGACTATGAAGGAGAGGTCCTCAGGAATCTGGTCCCATCCTACATGCTTGTTTGATATGCTGTGGATAACCACATGGAGCAGGAATTTCCATTTGGATGAGAACTTCCCTTTCCTGAAGGTCTTGACAGAGTAATCTCCCTCATAACCCATCTGCACAAACGATTGGTTGACAGCCTCCTTGGGAAAGAACACCTCACCTTCTTCATCATCCAGCTGAAGATGCATGTTGATGATGGCCGGAGTGATGAAGACTGTTCTCCCCTGCACTATGGCATACAGTGCCTTCTCCCCGTCCATTATGACCTCTTGGCAGGTCTTCCAGAATTCTAGCAGTTGATTCTCAAAAAGAGGAGGATCAATGGTCAGGGAGGTGGAATAGTTTGATCGAGCTAAAAAACGGCAAACCTCTTAGATATGTGAATCTTTCTTAGAGTTTAACAGAGCAACCTGATTATGTTGTCTGTGTAACTACATGGTAAAGTTTGGATCATTTCTATGAAGAGGGTTGGCCATTTTGAGGTAGCTTAAGGATGAAGAAAGAAAGAAGAAAGAAATTTCAGAGAGAAATTTAAGGTTTTAGATCAGGAGGAAGAAGATGATGATAGAAAGAGGGGGAAACCGTTGGGTTTATATGTGAAAAAGGATTTTAGATAAAGTTTAATGAAAGAGGACAAATTTTGAAATCCGGATGTCGGTTCCACCTCTGAAAAAGTAGTTTACTTTTGCTCAAAAGTAGTTTTTCTTGGAAGTCAAAAAGCTTCCGAAGGTAAATTAACTTCGGAAGTTTTAATGAAAAATCTTCCGAAGCTAAAATGACTTCGGAAGATTTTCCTCAGAGTTGTGAAAATTTTGCTTCGAAAGAGAAATTTAGACTTGAATGCTTTGTTCTAGAAGAATAAAGCTTCCGAGAGTTATTTTGCTTCGGAAGAAAATGGTCAATGAAAACATATAAGTGTCTGAGATAAGCGTTTAAGCTTCGGAAGATATTTTAGAAATTTCTTCCAAAGGTAAATTTCTTAAACAGTTATTTGTTTTGGAGGCATGATTTTCTTCCGAAGATAAAACATATCTTTCGAAGGATTAAAAATTTTCAAAAATTTAAGGAAAGTCTTCAAAAAGGATTTTCATCCAGAGAAAACAAGAGCTTATGAAAGTGATGAACTAGACAACTTCGGACACACATATTTTAAGAAATAATAAAAATTATTTTTAAGAAAAAACTTATTCAAAATTTATCATCCCAATAGCTGATATTAGATATTTAAATCTCTGTTTATCAAAAACTTTTGTAAACAGATAAGCATATTGTTCATTTGTGTGAACTTTGACTAGTTTAATTAATCCTTTTTCATAATTATCTCTTATTAAATGATACCTGATATTGATGTGTTTAGTACTTGAGTGCTACACATGATTTTCTGTGATAGAAATAGCACTATTGTTGTCTATGTGAATGGGAGTCTCCTTGAAGTTTAACCCATAGTCCAGCATCTAATTTTGAATCCAAAGCACTTGAGCACAACAGCTTACAACAGTGATGTATTCAGCTTCAGCAGTTGATGCAGAGACACAAGATTGTTTCTTGCATTGCCATGAGACAACCCTTCCACAAAGAAACTGACATCCCCCAGATGTAGACTTGCATTCATGTTGCAAGCACCATAATCACTATCTGTATATGCATACAGATTGAAGTCAGAATTCTTAGGATACCATAGACCAAGTGTTGAAGCACCTTTGAGGTATCTTAGAATCCTCTTGACAGTGATAAGATGAGACATCTTAGGGTTGGCTTGATATCTTGCACAAATACATGTAGAAAACATTATATCAGGCCTGCTAGCTGTAAGATACATAAGAGACCCAATCATAACCCTGTAAAGCTGTTCATCCACAAACTCTCCCTCAAGATCAGGTCCAAGGGAGTGGTTTCTCATTATGGGTGTCTTAGCAATCTTACAATTAGTCATGTTGAACCTCTTGAGTATGTACTGAACATACTTTGACTAACTAATGAAGATGTCATCTTCAACTTGCTTCACTTGAATTCCAAGAAAGAAATTGAGTTCCCCCATGGCACTCATTTCAAATTTGTCCTTCATCAGCTTCTCAAAGTCTTTGCAGAGCCTTGGATTAGTTGAACCAAAAATGATGTCATCTACATATATTTGAACTAGCATCAAGTCATTTCTCTGTCCTTTGATGAAGAGAGCTCCATCTATAGTACCCCTCCTGTATCCATGTTTGTAGAGATACTGAGATAGAGTCTCATACCACTTCCTGGGTGCCTAATGCAGCCCATAAAGAGTTTTGTCAAGCTTGCAAACATAATCATGATGATCAGGATTTGCAAAACTAGGTGGTTGTTTGACATATACCTCTTTAGCAATCACTCCATAAAGAAAAGTACACTTCACATCAAGTTGATAGACCTTAAAGTTCTTGAATGCAGCAAATACCAGGAAAATCCTAACAGCTTCCAGTCTTGCTACAGGAGCAAAGACATCGGTGTAGTCAATCCCTTCTTCTTGTGTGTACCCTTGAACAACTAGTCAAGCTTTGTTCTTGATGATAATGCCTCTATCATCCTTCTTGTTCCTAAACACCCATTTGGTACCAATGGTAGTCTTCCCATGACGAAGAGGGCAAAGGTTCCAAACTTTGTGCCTTTTGAATTGAAACAACTCTTGTTGCATAGCTTCAACCCAACTTCCATCCTTTAGAGCCTCCTCAATCTTCTTGGCTCTATCTGGGATAAGAAACAAGAGTGAAGAAAAACATTTGCTTCATGGGTTTATCCTCTTGTTCTTACTCTTGTGACAACATCTCCAATGATGTTTGTGGTGGGGTGAGACTTGTGGATCCTTAGCTGAGGGATCACAACAAGTTGTTGACAGAGATCTAAATTAGAGAAATTTAGATCTGGCATAGATGTTGCCCATCACATCAACACATTTATCAAGAGATGCTTGATCCAATGAGTGTGTGACATCATTGATGTTGTCATCTATGGAGTGGTTATCAACATCAAGAAACTCTTGAGCACTGTCACCACCTCCATTGTTTTCTTCTACATTTAAGGCATCTTTATCTGGTTGTGGAGCCTCTGAGCTAGAATTTGAAGGCATCCTAGATGTATCAGCTGGGTTTGTTATTGTGGTGCTGATAGATACCTCATTTACAGAAGTAGTTCTAACTGGAGCTGAAGATGTGTTACTTGAAGGTCTTCTTAGCTCAAATCTTAGATCAAGATCACCTGTATTTGAATTTTCTGCAGATCCTAAAACAGTCTCACAAGATTTTTAAAACAGTTGGTAACTAAATCAAGATCAAACAGCCAATCAGGACCAGAACCAGCTACACAGGGTATCGGTTCTTCACCGTCAACTTATTCAGCTCACGGTAGTCAATACACATCCTCATACTACCGTCTTTCTTTTTTACAAACAGGACGGAGCACCCAAGGAGAGATACTCGGTCTAATGAACCACTTATCAAACAGCTCTTGCAACTGGTCCATCAACTCTTTCATCTCCATCGGAGCCAACCGATACGGTGCCTTGGCAACAGGTTGGGCACCCAGTATCAATCAATCTGAAACTCGATCTTTCGGTCAGGTGGCACTCCTGATAAATCTTCTGGGAACACGTCTGGAAAGTCACGCACAACCGGTACATCAGACAGTTGTGGTGTCGGCGTATAACATCCTTTACATAAGCCAAGTAGGCGCTACATCCACACCTCATACACTTTCCCGCCGTGGCCATTGAGATCACTTTCGGGATTGTTTTGACCCGATCCCCATAAATCGTCACCGAACTCCCGTCAGGCGCTGTCAAACGAATCATCTGCTTGCAACACACAATGTTCGCCTTGAAGTCTGCTAACCAATCCATCCCAAGTACCAAATCGAAACCACCTAAGGTCATCACGAACGGTCTAACAGGAAACTTATGACCTTCTAGCTCCACATCACAGTTCTCTATCATCTCAGAAATCCTGGTAAACTTACCTATGGCAGTATCTACATCAAAGGGCGCATCAACACGTCTACTTCTAACAGGCAGCTTAGCACAGAAAGTAGCAGAAATAAAACTTTTACCGGCACCCGAATCAAATAACACAGAAGCTAAAGCTTGGTTCACCAGAAACGTACCGGACACGACATCAGGGTCCGTCCTAGCCTCCTCCTGTGTCATGGTGAATGCCCTGGCGCTCGCCCTTGGTCCTTCACTCCTCGTCTTCTTCACCCCAGAACCCTTAGCCCTCGGCTTCTTATAGTCTTTATTCATATGTCCGCTTTCCCCACAGTTGAAACATCTGCCCGCACGACAATCCTTTTGCGATGTGCCCCGTCTTCCCACATTTGAAGCACATGTTCAATCCCAACCTACATTCCCCCGCATGCTCCTTTCCACACTTGCCACACCTCTTCGACCCCGCTCCCAATGTGGCCACACGGCGGTCATCCACCCATGCCTTTTTGTTACCTGTCGAGGCATCACCCAAACCAAACCTTTTCCCATTCCAGTTCCAATCACCACCACCCTTCTTGTTCGCTTCAGTCACCACCACCTCCCGCTCATCATATAGCCTCCCTGCTAAATCGACCGTCGACCTAAACATGCTTGGTCGGGCGGTGATCATATGTATGCGAATATCCACTGGCAAGCCCTAAATGTACCTCTTGATCTTTCAAGACAGAGGCGTCACATGTTCCGGCAAGTGCCGTGCCATTTCATTGAATTTGGTGGTGTAGTGCTGGTGTGTCATGGTTCCCGCCTCCAGCTGCAGGAACTCTCTCTTTATCTTATCGATCTTCCTATGAGGGCAGAACTCCTCAACCACCATCTTCTTCAACTCCTCCCACCTCATCCTTCCTATCGCCCCACTACCCTCGGCTTGGACAATATTGTCCCACCAACATAGAGCCGAGTCTACAAACGAGTGGGTAGCAAACTTCACCTTCTAGTTCTTCCGGCACTTGCTGATATCAAGAACAACCTCCATTTCCCTCACCCACCGGTAAGCAGCAACAATAGTGTTGTTAACATCAAAGGTAGGGGGCTTGCATCTCATAAATGCCCCGTAGTTACAGCCTCGTGCTGCCTCCGGCGCAGGCTCTTCTTCTTCCTCTTCATCATCAGACAGAACCGTTTCAGGCTCGGGTTGTCTTCTTTCGCCCGTAGGTCTACTTCTTTCTTTCCTCTCCCCTTCCCGTACTACCTTGATAACTCCGATCACTACAGATGGTAAGATCGTCTGCATGACCTAGTGAACTTCCTCAACCACAGCCTCGTTTACTGAGGCTCTCAAGTTTGCACTCTCGTCACCACCTTCCGGATGAGGGGTCTCGGGTTCTTCAGGAATCACCTTTTCAACTCTGGGTCTTCCCCTCTTGGGTTGCGGTTCAGCACCACGACCTCCACCCCGTGAAGCTTTCGAAGATCTACTGCCAGCCATTCACACACACATTGAAAGATTCAAACACCAACACGGTCATTCAAAGGAACATCTCAGTTTATGTCAAGTATAGTAAGTCCCTAATTACAGTGGCCAGTTGTGATTAGCCACTTACTTTACTCTTCATACCCCAAGCATTACCTATCATGACTACATCAGTATTTAAATTTACATACAACACATAAACCACAGAACATGCGCATATAATATCGGTTAATATTACGAAAATACCTGATGGCACGTAGCTACTCAGATTGGCATCCCTTCCCTTTTCTGTCCCATTCTCAGTTGAAGTTAAGGTTTATTTTAAAATTTTATCTATTTCACTTGAACTTTGGCTCTGATACCAACTTGTAAGGCCCCATTCCCAGGACGTTTACAACTGGTAAATCATTGCGCATAAAACAAATATTTTTATCGTATTACATAAAAATGTTGTAGCGGAAACATTTAAACAAAACATTTCACTTCAATATAATAGCTTTTGCAAAATAATACATCATTAACCAATTACAAAACCCAAGTTGCATTACATTACAAAAGCATTATAAATGGATACCATCCCAAAAGAGTTGAGTAGCCATCTCTTGCCATCCTCAGCAATCATTACCTGCCAATTGAAAACACATAAAAGTCAGCGTTGCTGGGTGAGTTCTAGTTTTATAATAATAAAATATATTTTTCTTTCGTTAAAACCGTACTTTACATTCATGCGATCACGCAATGTACGTACACATAGATAATATCATTATTATCTTCATTATTCGTTCTTTCTTTCACTTTTCATATCTTCCGTACCAATACCATGTGCTACACCCCAAACTATATGGCTATTGAGTCGAAGTCTATAAATAGGCAGCAATACATGGTGCCGCAGTACAGGGGTAAGCGGTAGAGGTTCTATACAAATGGTCGATCACAAAGAAAGACCCCGATGTGCATCCTCCCGGGATAGCGAACCCGCACACCGTTGGGCTAATACCTTTTAATGGTGTGTCCCTTCCATACAATTGCTTGCAAGCCTTTCATTTCTTTTATCGTTTATTAATGCATGCATTCTTCCTTCATGTTCTTCTTTCATTATCTTTCACTTTACGTTACATAATACTTTCATTTCATTCATTAACAATTATCGTAAAGCCACGGAAAGATAAACATACATCATAATAAGGAACATAACATACATAGACATCATCATCAGGGCAACATCATACATAACAACATCATACATGAAATTACAGGAACTTCCACGTCAAAACTTACATCTGCACTTTCCCCCGAAAGTCAGTCATTAAACTACGCTTCCCTCGGGTACAACAGCCCTATTTGGGCGTATGGGCATCCTTCAGTCGCATGGCCTCCATGTGACTGAACATCATACGAATGGACCAATGCGGATGAACACCTATGTGAATGAACACTCAATTGTGCGAATGGACCTAATGCGGATGGAACTAATGCGGATGAGCACTTATGCGACTGAACCCTTAGTCGCATGACTCCCCATGCGACTGGCCCCCAATCGTACGGATGAGATCTCAATCATGCGAATGAGCTCTCAATCGTGCGAATGAATATCAAGCGCACCTCATTCGGCCGTATGGCCTCCATCCGGTCGCATAGCCTTAGCTGTGCAGAATGCAGCTCACCCTCGAACTTAATCTGCCATTTTCGACCTCCAAGCTCATCCAAACCCATTCTAAGCCCAAATCAACCATCCTAAACCTTATGGATGCATACTACAACACCATTCAAGCACACACAAGCTTGGAAACAAACCCCAAACGCATCAGACACAAACACATACAAATGGGTCAAACACACACACATACAAAAATGGGTTTTCAGATGTGTTCCAGCCCCAAAACCGACCAAAAACATTTAAAAGGGGGGTCCTAGAAACTCACATAAACGACCACAACGAGAAAGCTTCGATTGGACCCGCCAATGATTTTCGAGCTCGAACCCACTCGAATCACGCCTTTTTCTTCTTTTCTCCCCTTTTCTCTCTTCTTTCTTTCTTTTGGCTGAATTTTGGAGATGTGGGGAGAAGGTAATGGCTGCCCTCTCCCTTCAAATATCACCACATACCCAATTTTCTCTCGTTGGCGAGTTTGGTCTCTCGACTTTGGACTTTATTTTTTTTTCTTCTTTCGTCGGCTTCAAAGAAAAATATCCGGGCGTTATAGATTGTTTCTTGCATTGCCATGAGACAACCTTTCCACCAAAAATAGACATCCCCCAGATGTAGACTTTGCAGTCATGTTGCAACCACCATAATCACTATCTTTATATGCATACAGATTGAAGTCAGAATTCTTAGGATACCACAGACCAAGTGTTGAAGCACCTTTGAGGTATCTTAAAATCCTCTTGACAGTGATAAGATGAGACATCTTAGGGTTGGCTTGATATCTTGCACAAATACATGTAGCAAACATTATATCAGACCTGCTAGCTGTAAGATACATAAAAGACCCAATCATAGCCCTGTAAAGCTGTTCATCCACAAACTCTCCCTCAAGATCAGGTCCAAGGGAGTGGTTTCTCGTTATGGGTGTCTTAGCAATCTTACAATTAGTCATGTGAACCTCTTGAGTATGTACTGAACATACTTTGACTGACTAATGAAGATGTCATCTTCACTTGCTTCACTTGAATTCCAAGAAAGAAATTGAGTTCCCCCATGGCACTCATTTCAAATTTGTCCTTCATCAGCTTCTCAAAGTCTTTGCAGAGCCTTGGATTAGTTGAACCAAAAATGATGTCATCTACATATATTTGAACTAGCATCAAGTCATTTCCCTGTCCTTTGATGAGAGAGTTCCATCTATAGTACCCCTCTTGTATCCATGTTTGTAGAGATACTGAGATAGAGTCTCATACCACTTCTTGGGTGCCTAATGCAACCCATAAAGAGCTTTGTCAAGCTTGCAAACATAATCAGGATGATCAGGATCTGCAAAACTAGGTGGTTGTTTGACATATACCTCTTCAGCAATCACTCCATAAAGAAAAGCACACTTCACATCAAGTTGATAGACCTTGAAGTTCTTGGATGCAGCAAATGCCAGGAAAATCTTAACAGCTTCCAGTCTTCCTACAGGAGCAAAGACATCAGTGTAGTCAGTCCCTTCTTCTTGTGTGTACCCTTGAACAACTAGTCTAGCTTTGTTCTTGATGATAATACCTCTATCATCCTTCTTGTTCCTAAACACCCATTTGGTACCAATGGTAGTCTTCCCATGAGGAAGAGGGCAAAGGTTCCAAACTTTCTGCCTTTTGAATTGAAGCAGCTCCTGTTGCATAGCTTCAACCCAACTTCCATCCTTTAGAGCCTCCTTAATCTTCTTTGGCTCTATCTGGGATAAGAAACAAGAGTAAAGACAAACATTGCTTCATGGGTTTGTCCTCTTGTTCTTACTCTTGTGACAACATCTCCAATGATGTTTGTGGTGGGGTGAGACTTGTGGATCTTTAGCTAAGGGATCACAACAAGTTGTTAAAAGAGATCTAAATTAGAGAAATTTAGATCTGGCATAGATGTTTCACCTACCATATCAGCACACTTATCAAGAGAAACTTGATCCAATGAGTGTGTGACATCATTGATGTTGTCATCTATGGAGTGGTTATCAGCATCAAGAAACTCCTGATCACTGTCACCACCTCCATTGTTTTCTTCTACATTTGAGGCATCTTTATCTGGTTGTGGAGCCTCTGAGCTGGAATTTGAAGGCATCCCAAATGTATCAGCTGAGTTTGTCATTATGGTGTTGATAGATACCTCATTACAGAAGTATTTCCAACTGGAGCTGAAGATGTGTTACTTGAAGGTCTTCTTAGCTCAAATCTTGGATCAAGATCACATGTATTTAAATTTTCCGTAGATCCTAAAACAGTCTCACAAGATTTGTTAGAACAGTTGGTAACTAAACCAAGATCAAACAGCCAATCAGGACCAGAACCAGCTACACAGGGTGTGTGTTCATTGAAAGTCACATTGGCTGACTCCTCAACAATTCTAGTTCTAAGATTGTATACTCTATAAGCCTTAGCTTGGAAAGAGTATCCAATAAAGAGTCCATCATCTGATTTCCTAGCAAATTTGGCAATTTAATCTTTGGTATTCAAAATGGTGCAAGGACATCCAAATTACCTGAGAAAACCAATGAATGGTTTCCTCTTGTGCCAAAGTTCATAAGAAGTTTTGCCATGAGTCTTAACCACTAAAACTCCGTTGTCACATAGCAGGCAGTGTTGACTGCCTCTGCCTAGAAGGTGATGGGCAGCTTAGATTCAGACAACATGGTTCTTGCAGCTTCAATAAGTGTCTGGTTTCTCCTCTCAGCAACACCATTTTGCTGAGGAGTCCTGGGAACACTATATTGTCTTGAAATACCCTTTTCATCACAAAATGCATCAAGGATTTGGTTCTTGAATTCAGTTCCTTGATCACGTCTTATGATTTTGACCTTGTGATCAGATTGATTCTCAATCTTTAGGATGAAATTCTTCAGAATCTCAGGAGTCTCATCTTTAGTTCTATGAAAAAAGACCCAAGTGAATCTTGTAAAGTCATATGTGATCACTAAACAGTAAGAGGTCCTTCCTAGACTCATTACACTGGTGGGGCCAAAGAGATCCATATGTAACAAGTGAAGGGGTATAGTGATGGAGTTTCTTTCCTTAGGCTTGTGAGATACCTTATGTTGCTTCCCTTTCAGGCATGCAACACAAAGGTCATCACTTGTAAACTCTTTTTTGGCATTCCAGTTACCAAATCATATTTAATAAGTTTATTTATGTTCTTAAAGTTTACATGGCATATTCGTTTATGCCATAGGAAAGACTCATCACTATTGGCTTTAGACAAAAAGCATGAAACTTCTCTAGAGGGAGATGTTTCTTACAAGTCCATCTTGTACATGTTTCCTTTCCTGGGGGCTCTAAGCAAGATATGCTCATGAGGAATAATCACCCCGGGCTTGAGAAAAATGTACTCATGCTAAGTAAAGAGCATGTTATGACTCTGATCACAAAATTAGGATACACTCAGAAGATCATACACAAGATCCTTGACAAAGTTTACCTTTTCAATGCCGAGCTTACCATTTGTGTTCTAGAAATGTAACCACCTTCATCTCCTCTAAAAGCAACTGGCCATCCATCAATCCTTTCAAAGTTCTGGAGTAGTGACTTATTTCATGTCATGTGCCTAGAACAACCACTGTCAATGATCCAAACATTCTTGTTTGTCTTGAGCTATCACTACACAAAGAAAATGATTAGTTATATTTGAAAACCCAGCCTTATTTGTCTTGGGCTCACTAAGAGAAACAGAAGGTAATGCAACAGTAATAAATCCTATGGTTGTGCTAGGAGGATCTTGAGCTGTTGTAGATGGAGAATTTTTAGTCACCTGGTCTTTCTTAGACTTCCACACCACCTTTGGAAGCTTGGACTTAACCTTCAATACTTCGAAAGCTTTTGAGACTTCGGAAGTTTTGATGACCGAATCTTCAGAAGATTCTGCAGACACTGCAACAGACTTCAGTACTTCAGAAGTATTCCTTCCTTCCAAGACCAAATTTTCTTCTGAAGGTAATTTTCCACTTGCCTTCTTCTTAGATTTGGAGCTTCTGAAGGAAACAGATTTTCCTTCCAAGCTTGAATCTTCTTGGAACTCTTGGAAGTCCTTGTCTGGTCATATGAAGAGTACCTTTAGGATTGTATGGACAATCCTTAGCAACATGAGCAACACTTTCACATATGACACACTCCATTTTCTTCTTCCCAAGAGCCTTCTGCTGGGAACAAGACTGACTTTGGTCACGCCCCTTCTCCACCCTCATCTTTGCAGATGCTGAGACAATCCTTTTGGGCTTAGGACTGTTCTTCGAGTTGGATGGTCCGGGTTGTGTAGCAGTGGTACACAACAGATCAGCCTTCTTCGGGGTACTAAGATGATTTGAACATGAACCAGAACTCTTAGCAGAAGAGTTTTGGTTGATGTCTTCAGTCTTTACAACTTCAAACCCTGCAGAGATAAAAACTTGTTTCTGCTTAGAGTCAAAAGTAGCATTGATCTCTTGAGCTTTCCTTGCTTTTCTGTTGCTCTTTTTGATCAAGTTCTTTCTCATTGACTTGGTCATCACAATCTTCTTCTTCTCCTCGGAAGGATAGTGGCCCTTCTTAGAATCCTCTTCTTCATTCTTCTCAGAGAGATTTTTCATAATCACTTCTTCATCCTCTTCATTCAAAGTATCTATGAGAGGAAGATCATCTTCACAAATTCCACACCAATTGATCTTACAGACAAGATTGTATGTGGAGGAGCTATCTCATTGATCCTAGTCCCTACTTGTTTTGATAGCACACTTTGTTGTGCAGGGATAAGGATATCATGTTCTTAAAGGTCTCTTCTTCAAGAACACATTTTTCTGCCCTGGCTTTGCTGATCACAAGCTCAGCCTGGTACTCAGTCAGCTTAGTTATGAGATCTTTGATCTGAGTCCTAAATTTGTATGCTCATGTTTAGAACTGAAATAGTTTCTCTAAGTCCTCTATCTTCAGTTTATAATCATTTTCAGACTTTCTAAAATCAGCTTTTAGAATGTTCAAGGACTCAATATCATATATCATTTCTAAGTTGTAGGACCTAAATCTGTTAACTTTAGCAATGCATTTAGGTGTATAGAGATGTTCCAATACCTTGGCTTCATTATCATCTCCATCAGTGCTTGGTTTGGAGAAGCATCTTCCACCTGAAAGCTCCAGTCAAAGCCTCATTCTTCAACAGCAACAACAACCTGCTGCTTTGGCTTCTCATTCCGGGAGGCTTTATCAATGTAGTTTGGTTTGGATTGTGTTTGGCCACCATTTTTTCTTGGTGCCTTACACTCCCTGGAAAAGTGGCCCATCAAGTTACAGTTGTAACACTTGACTTTGCTTTTATCCAGCCCAAATTTCCACTGGTTGCATTGCTTGGAAACTTTCTTCCAGTCCGCTTGTAGAACTTCTTGGCTCTGTGAGTGAGAAGAGCCATCTACTGGACAATCTCCATGTACTCCAGATCATCTGGATGGATATAGTCCAGGTCTTCAAGGGTGAAAAGAAAGTTGTCATAACTTTCATCAGAAGACACAAAGGCTTGAGAAGAACTTGTCTCTTGGAATGGGCTTCCTTGAGTATAGTTCTCCTTTGGTGTCTCTGGGAAGGTGATAAAAGGGCCCTTTAGTGAGTTGTCAGGGTAGCATATGAGACGATGTTGGGGTTCTATGCTATCCCTTTCAACCACATGAAGGGCTGAACCCATTTGATTGTTGGAGTTGCCAGATGAACCTTGCATGTTCATCTCCATCTGGTAGCCACTAAGAATCCCATATAACTCTGTCTGGGTGAGAGTTTTCAGGTTCTCAGTCCTCTTGATAACCACACAGTACTGTGTCCATTGCCTAGGAAGTGAGGACATAACTTCTTTACAATGTCTCTATTCTCAAGAGCAACTCCTCCATCCACTAGGGTATCCACAATCTTAACATACCTGAAGTATTGTTGAGTCATGGTCTCACCTGTTTTGAAGGTGAAGTTTTCAAACTGCTGCTTCAGGAGATCCTTCTTGTTCTCCTTTGCTTCAAAAGAACCCTCATACATCAGTTTCAATGCATCCCACAGCTGTTTAGCTGTTTTTCATTTCTTGAAACCTCTGTATATAGAGTTAGGAAGAGCAATCTGAAGGGCTGTCATGGCCTTCCGGTCAATCTCTACTCTCTTTCTGTCTTCATCTGAGTAGTCAGCCACAACCTTGGGGATCATACCGCCACCAGTAACAAAAAGGGTGTATGGTATATAAGGTCCATTCTCAATAGACTCCCACATTCTTGAGTCTAGAGACCCAATGAAACCTTCCATTCTTAGGCACCAGGTATCAAAGTCTTCAAGAGTGATTAGTGGGGAATTGTTCATGGTTCTAGTTTCCTTATCAGTTTTGGAAATGGCTTCCATTTGAAAAGTTTAGTATTTGTGTGTGAGGGATCTAAAGATGGTGAGATATTATATCAAGAGCCTGGAATGCTCTGATACCAAATGTAGGACCGGTGAAGGGGGTCACTTACAACACAATAACACAAAGAGGAGAATAAACTAAGACTTAATCAAACAGTGAACTGGATTAACCATAATATATGATACTAAGAACACAAGTAATTTAGTAAGAGACATAACAAGAGAACAAGATACACAAGTGTATGGTTTTCACGAATGCGGTATATTGCTTTCTCAAGTTCTATTACAAGTGTTACAAAGCATAAAAAAAGTTACAAGAACCTGAGATACTTATACTATATTCTACAACCGCCATACTATGAAAGCCAATTGGATACAATTGACTAGACACAAAACAAAATCAATTGTAGAGTCAAAAGGCAGATTACCTTTTGACTAGTGACTATGATATGCCATAGCTCACATCCTTATCTATTACAAAAAGGACAAAACACATGAAGTAAAAGTTACAGACTCAAGACCTTAATGTACAGTTACCAAAAGCATGGACCTTTTCACTAACTCATGTAAGTTGCTGAATTTACAGAGTTGCAGCGGAAAGTAGAGGTGTACAAACCGGGCTTTTTTTAAAACCGGTTTGGGTTCCAAACCGGAACCGGTTTGGTCAACGGTGGTCAAAACCGGTTTGGGCTCAAACCGGTTTGGGCTCAAACCGGTTCGGGTTCTAAACCGCTTTGGACTTAGAAAAACCCAAACCTATAAAACCGGTTTGGGCCGGTTTGAAAATCGGTTTGGGCCCAAACCGGTTAGTTTTTTTTAAAATGTTATAAATTAAATAAATAATTAATTGTAAAAATTAAATCAACTTATAAGATGAATGTTACATATTAATTGTATAAATTAAATAAACCTATAAGATACATTTACGTATTTTTATTTGTAAAAATTAAAACATATAAAATTAGGAACATTACATAATTGTTTTTAAAAACAAAGTACATAATTTCAAATTAAGTACATAATTTAAAATCAAAGTGAAATATATAATATATAAAACATAGAAACAATTAGACATAAAAAAATTTTAAATAATTGTTTGAAAACCGGTTTGGGAACCGGTTTGAAACCGGTTTGGGAACCGGTTTGTAATCGGTTTGAAAACCGGTTTGGAACCGAACCGGGTTAGAAACCGGTTTGAAAGGGGAAACCTACAAACCGAACCTAAACCGTCGGGTTGGGCCGGTTTGAAACCGGTTTGGGTCAAACCGGTTTGGGCCCAAACCGGTTTCGGTTTTTTTTTTTTTCCGAACCGGTTTTCGAACCGGTTTTTATGCCCACCTCTAGCGGAAAGGGGTCAAACTTTATGGAAAAGTACATCAAATAAAGCATGTTTAAAAGTTTTCGGAAGAAATCTGTCTTCAAGAGTTGAGCTTTGGAAAACTTTGTCTCTGAATCTTCGGAAGACTTCATCTTTGGGTTCGGAAGATATTGGTCTTGGCTTCGAAAGATTTCACACTTAGAGTATTTATGTTGCATGTGTGAAACTTCCGAAGCATTCTTCTTCAATGCACTTGTGCAGCATGCAGGAGAGACTTTGGGTGTTTGAGTTGCATCAGCCTCTTCATATATTCTCTACAGGAGCCGACCCGGACCCGGGTACGGGTAGTACCCGATGGGAGGCATACCCGGGTTGGACCTGTTTAAACCCTTAGGTTGGAACCGGGTTTAGTTTTTTAGTGAACCCGAACCGAACCCGGCCCGTTCTTAAACTCAAATTGAACCCGGTATTGGATATAAAACAAGAAAAAAAAAACTCAACCCGGTTTCGGACCCGACCCTACCCGGGTATGACGGGTAGGATTTTCAAGTAAGTGAACCCGACCTGGGTTCATACCCGGGATCATTAATATTCGCATACAAAAAAACCCGATTGGACCCAATCTGGTTTGAACCCGGTTTTAGGTATGATCCAGAACTCGGTTTACCCATCTCTAGAACTACATATATGTTTTGAGACATGTATTGGATTAGGCCCACTGGAGCCCAATTCAGAAAACAAAAGCCCCTCGTTTAAACCCTAAACCTCTTATTTCATCTTCTCCCTTTTCACGTTTCTTCAGCTGTCTGCAAATTTTCCTTTGAAAATCGGCTCATCAATGGCGTCAAATCAATCCACATCACGAAAGCGAAAGAACAAAGGTTTAGGCGACACCAAAAAGAAGAAGAAGAAGCATCAAGATCTCTCCGATGTAAAAGAACTCGGTGAACAACTGCTTTCATCAAGAGCCCACATCAACAACCTCCCTCTTCTACTCAATTTCCTCAATCCAACGTCTTCTTCACCCCCTGAGTTCATTCTTGAATCTATCATCTCTCTGCAATCGTTCTTCACACCTCTCTTTCCTCAACTCCCCTCTTCTTCCGCTAAACCTACTGAAGATCCTGAATCCATTTACCTAACGTGGGTGCGTTCTAAGTTCGATGAGTTTGTTCAGTTTCTGATTCAGCTTGCGGTTTCCTCAAAGCTCTCTGAAGAAGCTCTCAGAGTAAGTACAACATCTCTTGTTATTGTTAATGACTTAATTCTATTGGAGGATGATGTTACTGAATAACTGTGTGTTTGTTCTAATTTATGTTGTTTAATGATGTGGAAATTCAGGAAGTGGTGGTGGATACTTTGATGGAGTGTGTGAAGGATGGAAATGCAGGGAAGTTTCATTCTTCTGCATACAATAAGTTCATCCATACAATGGTGAGTTTCTTGCTCCATTCTTGTCTTATTGATATAGTTTGTTGTTCATTTTGACAGTTCACACATAGGTTTTTATGATTATGGTGGTAGTTTAATGATCACCTATGGAGAGTCTCTTGGTTACAACGAAAAAAAAAGGCACATTTGTAACAAATAACACTTGTTTGATAGTTCAAAGTATTTAGGACTTAGGAGATCCATTGCTAGAATAAATTGGGAAATTACTATTACTATTACTATTCTTATTATTAGCTTTGGTCGGTGGGTTTTTTTTTCCTTTTTTTGTGTTTTAATTTTTCTTTTGTTTTTTGTTTGTGTTTTAATTTTTCCTTTTTTTGTTTATGTTTTAATATGGTTTGTTTTGGGTGTGGGTTTGATTTTTTGTGAGGTTTGGGGGTGAGGTTTTTTTGTTGGTTTTTTGTGTCCGGATACGTCTCTTTGATGTGTGTTTCGATTATGTTCGTTGTCGTTGTCTTTCTCCGAGTTCCTATTTTCTTTTTTTCGTTATCGATACCCCGACGATACTCGCTATTAAGGTTTGAGTTTTCCTTTTGTTTGCTTTTTTTGGGGCTTTGGTTTTCGTCGGTTTTCTATTTTTGACCGTCGCCTTCTTGCGGCTTTGATTTTCGTCTGTTTTGTGTATGGTGTTGTATTTTGATTTAGTTTTGGGTTCTAAATATTCTTGTGTGTTATAGATTTAGGGTTTTAATGTGTTTTACTTTATGTGTTTTGCTGGTTTAGGGTTACGTTAAAAAGAACTCTGAAGTCTCAATGTCTCATCATCCATGACAGTTAGTAGTCATAATATAGTTAATATTTTTGTTTTTATTTTTCTAACATGGTGGAGCCTGGAGGGGATTACCTGTTACGGGTTCCTTTTTACCTTATATATCCATGGTTTGTCTCTATGAGAATTTTTTTATAATTTGACATCATTGATGCTTTACAGGTCTATTCCATTGAGCAGTCTAATACTTTGTTAATTCTACTTGTGTCAAAGTATTTCAAGTACATTGATGTCCGGTAAAAAGATCCAATCGTTATGAACACACTTTATCCTTTTTTTTATTGTTTATGCTTATGTCTGTTATATTGGCCCTTAACTTTTTTCTTTTGTGTGGTAGATATTTTACTTACATAAGCCTGGAGAAGTTAATTCGAACTCTTGATGTCAACCAATGCTCTGGTACTCTTTGGCCCCTGCACATTCATTTTAATTGTTTTATTACAAAGTTTAACAATGTTATCGGTGATGCATCTTTCTATCTTTCTTTTCTCATTAATGATTCCATGATTGTTGGTTGAATGAATTTGTCACCAGATGTCAGATTTGAGAGTGCAGATTCTGAAAAGGAAAGCCCGGCAAGAGCCAGGTTGGTCTATGCTGTCTAGCTGTGCTTGTTAATTTCAAAATTAGCTTGTTATTTGAAAATACTTGTGTGTGAATCTAATTTGACGGGCTAATTTAGCAACCCGGGTTATAGCTTTTCTGTTGATTGCCTTGTATGTGTAAATTTGCAATGTGTACATTCATACGTATATGGACAGTTGACTTTACTATGTCATGAATGGATGGTCTTACAAGATGCAAAACAAGTTTGATTTCAGAATATTAAATTTCCAGTCTTTGTATAGACTGCATCATACCGTTAAATGTAATTCTCTTTTGATGAATGAATTATGATATGTGGTTCAGGCCACCTTGAATCTTTTGTAAATTTACCAGAGATTCATGTCACATAAGTGATGATATGTACGTGAAGTTTAATCTATATTACCAGGACATGTCAGCATGCCTAAGTTGTAATGTAAGTATACCCAGTGATCTCTATATACTCTGTATAATCTACAAAATTGGTTTACTGTTCAGGTTTTGTTTTCATATCATGTCAATGGTAGCTACTGAGTTAACATATATTAGATGTTCTATATGTGTCTTTTCATTTCTATATATTGCCAGGTCATCTTTGATAGATTTGGGTTTAGTGCATTTACCCTTTTACTTGCTAGATAGAAGTTATCTGTGTGCGCCATATGTGGGGACCTATGCTATGCCTAGATCATACCTTGCTTTTATAGCATGTTCTTTCTAATTTCATAACTTTCTAGTTAACATGCTTACAAGCTTATAGAAAATTATGTATTATCTACTCTTTTAGCTTTATGAACCACAATTTGGGAACATGGACATTGTTTGAAAGTTAAGATCCTAGTTCCTCATGTCTCTAATATAGTATTAGGTCTCTATGAAAGTAGACCCATGACAAGTCAGTATGTTAAAAAAATCTTATGATAAAGCACTTTAATTTAGCCCATTTATGAAGCACATGTTAATACTTTAAGATATCCTTTTTGGTTTACCAGAGATATGTTACTTAAAATTGGTCTTCGTGTTTCACTTGCTTATTCTTGAACAATGTATTTGACATATAAGATCAATTATGAAGACATAATTTGTTGTCATGTTGCTTGTTCTATCTCAAAGTTGAGAATTTGAAGGTCATACAAATTGTTCAATTTTGTTGTCAGTTGGCAGTTGGCACATGAGCATGCATACCTTCTAGTTATTTTTTAAAATCTATGATTAATTCTTTTAAGTTGAATTGGAAGTATTTTCTATTAGGTTAATTTTGTTCTAGCAATGCTGTTGCATGACATGGATCTAACAGCGTGATCTTTTAAGTGCAGTGGGGAGCTTTTAATACGCAATATACATCATGTTATATCTAAGATCCCTCCCCTTGAACAAATTGGTGAAAAAACTGAATTGGAATGTGGAATGCATCAGGTGAGAACTCTTTTTCTTGTTAAATAACTCATATATTGCATCTGTTCTTATACTTTCTCTGTATGTCAGGTGTTTTCACCAAAGACAATAAAACAGAAACCAAGAAAACTAAAGGAACCGAAGGAAAACATGGCAAGGTCAAGAAGTCTGACAACGACGTTAGTCTTTGATTTTCTGATTTTTATATATATTTTACTCTTTGTAATGACTAAAATCTGTATATTTTTTTAATTTGATTTATATATACGATTCTTGTTCTTTTCAAATATATTCTTTCATTCCATATTTCTCCATGGATGCTTTGTTTTGTCAGGTGTTTTATGCAATATATAATGCATCAGGATTCTTTTTGTTTATTAATTCCAGGTTCCATCATCAACTATTATTTCCAAAAAGATGAAGTTGAAATTTTCTAAAGCATGGATGGCATTTCTTACATTACCACTTCCTATTGATGTGTACAAGGAGGTAAGTTTTTAGTGATTTATTCATTATTGTGCATATGGTTCTATACTCAAGGTATGCAAAATAGAGCATAAAGCATACAACTTTTTTTGGTACATGACTATGTTTTTGTCTTTTCATGCTTAGGTTCTTGTTACTCTTCATCAGGCAGTGATCCCTTATTTGTCGAATCCCATTTTGTTGAGGTGGGTCTCATCTGCAGATATATTCAATTATTTTTTTGACATATATATCACATGTCTTTCTTTTAACAACAGTGGTTCACATGCAGTGATTTTTTGACGAGTTCTTATGACATTGGAGGTGTTATAAGTGTAATGGCTCTTAGCAGCTTGTTCATTCTTATGACAGAACATGGTTTAGAGTATCCAAATCTATATGTGAAGCTTTATGCACTCCTTCAACCCTCCATATTCATTGCGAAACACAGAGCCAAGTTTTTTCAGGTTACTCTTGCTTATCATCCTGTGATATGCTTTAATTTTGTATTAAAATTATATCTTCAAAACTTTATTGCTGTCTATATAAGTTTCATACTTTACTGGGAAACCTGCAATTGCTATTTCATGCTAATAAATGTCCATATTGTTTTGCAGCTTCTTGATTCATGCCTGAAATCACCACTTCTTCCTGCTTATCTGGCTGCTTCATTTGCTAAAAAACTAAGTAGGCTAGCCCTTACTGTCCCTCCTTCTGGAGGCCTTGTCATTATTGCTCTAATCCACAATCTTTTGCGAAGGCATCCTTCGATCAACTGTTTAGTGCACCAGGTAATAGAACATGATCTGACATTTTTTGTAAATTTTTTTGGAGTACACAGATTCATTTCGTAATGCTTAAATGATGACATGTATAATGATAGCTTTTACATGCCTAGACAAATAAACCGTTTGAGATGAGGGAACTGATTAGTGATATTATTGGTTATAAGGTTAATACACATGTAGATAATTATATATAAGTGTTCGGTACAGAATCAATTTAAGTAGAGAAGTGAAAACCACATAAACACATGTATCTATTGCTTTAACTAGGTCGTTATGCAACTCCATAACCATCTCTTTCCTTCTGCCATCTTTGAATATCACGAAATACAAGTGCTTATGCAGTGTTGGGTTTAGCTTTGACCTGTTGGAAAGACTGTATTTGAGGCTAGATTCGAGGTTTTTTATTATAGGTTTAAATCCCAAACAAACCTAGGCGCTTTCCAAAATTGTTTCAAGTCTTTGATAATTGCCAGTTCCTCTTTCATACTTGTATGCAGGTATCTTATTTCTTGGAGTTGAGACATAAGGTCTTACCACTGCATCACATCGTTTGTTGAAAAATCTGTTACTTTTTGCAGGAGGAGAAGGATCAAACGGTCAAGGATGACATCAGCATTAAACCAGGCATTGATCATTTTAACAATGAAGAAACTGATCTTCTCAAAACCAATGCCTTGAGTAAGTTGCAGAACATCTGAGCTTTAATGAAAATAAACATACTTTCTTATTAATGTTACAAGCCTGTCTTCTTTTCTTATATACCAAGTTTCTAATTCTTGCAGGGAGTTCTTTGTGGGAAATTGATACCCTGCGCCACCACTACTGCCCCCCAGTGTCAAGGTGAAGTATATGTAGTTATTTACAAACAGTAGGCTGTGTTTGTGTTCGTATTCACATGCACTATTCGTGTAGGTTTGTTCTGTCACTGGAGAATGATTTAACGGTTCGATCCAAAACCACAGAAGTTGCTGTGAAAGATTTCAGTTCAGGTTCATATGCAACCATATTTAGAGATGAGGTAATATAAATAATATATGTTTTATATTAATATTTCAGATTTGTAAACCACGTTAAATCAGTATTAGCAGCAGATGATTTAAAACAAGTTGCCATATGGTATTTTGTGGATGCAGATGAGAAGGAGAGTTAAGCAGGTACCATTGGCTTTCTACAAGGCCATACCTACTTCATGTTTTCAGAGACTGATTTTGTTGGCTGGAGTTTTCAATCTGAAGAACAAAAACAATGAAGAGCACACTTGCCTAGCCATTATTCTTTTTCTTGGAGGTAGAAGTTGATTGTTGTTAGAACAATAGGGATGAGTTTTGCAAACTATTCATAGCTGTATTCGACTAATCAGATGTGTAATTTTATATTATTATAAGAGAAACATTTTTTTTACTTAACAAATATACATGTTCTTAGTGAACATTTCTTGTCATGTGTCTAAGATTTTGGGTATCTTTACGCGACGGAAATAAACACACTGCTATACGCACACACACGAAAGCAATAAGAACACGCGATTTTATAGTGCTTCGGTCAAGATAATCTACGTCCACTCTTTGCAACTAGGTATTTTTATTAAGCTCAAGAATAATATTACAATACAATGACAATGCTCTATATATATAAAGATAATTAGGGTTTAAAAGAAGTTTCAATGGATTTGACTTATAACTCTACTCGAAAGCCCAAAGGCTTTCACATCTCAACAATCTTCCACTTGAAGGCCTTACAAATACTCTTGTTAGCCATCTAAGTACAAAGCAACCTTATCATTAGTAATCTTCAAGTAATAGAAATTTTTCAAGCCTTTAATTCCAAAGAACAAGCTAAGATCCCAATTCAAATTCCCTAGTTGCAGAGGCCTCTTTTCATCAATTACTTGAAAGGGGCCGTTGAAGCTCCCTCGAGCTCCAACCCAGTCGTGGCAAATTCCACCAATGACCCATCCTTTGTCTCAACTAGTTTACAAGATCCACCAAATTCAAAGATACATCATCAAACTATTAACACTCTCCAAATTCAGCAAACAATCACCATGAGAGATTTTTTCAGTCGTAGTCTTTAGAACCCGATGATTCTTCTTGATTGTACTCGGAACATGCCCCATGCTCCCACTGTCTTATGACCACATTCAGCTACAATATTTGCTCCAGACTTCATGTTACAATCTTTGCTCCAGACATCATGTTTGCAAAATGAACTCTCTTAGCAACAGATTTAGCGAACCGACTTTGACTTGCTTAATCGGGTTGATCAATACCTCAACAAGTACCTTCACCATGTATAATGACCCATGCTTATCACCACGAGCAATCACCCGGTTTCCATTGATTACCCTCCATTTACCACCATCAAACTTGACTTCCATTTCTTGTTAATCCAATTTACTAACAGAAATTAATTTCTTCTTTAAACCTAGAATCACCTTGACATTCTTTTCCATGTAGTTCCCAGTAGAGTCACCAAATCAATATCACCCATGCCTATTAAATCAAGCATTCAACCATTAGCGATACGTACCTTCCTAAAATTGCCTGTTTTTAGACTCACCAACATTAAACCGTTGTGTATGGCGTGAAACGAAGAACTTGAATTCATGATCGAAGATTCCACACTGTATTCAGCCTCAAGAATTAACACATCATCATCATTGACATCCTTAGCAGCAGCGTCAAAACTTTTCTATGGACATTGACGCTTAACATGTCCATCCTCGTTGCAGATCCAACACCTCACATTTTCCGAGTCCGAGTTGAACTCTTTCCCTGACTCCCACTGGCTTGGCTATTTTCCCTTCCCCCTGCCAACATGTAACATCTCAGAAGATGATCCAATATTTACACTTTTCAAACGTGTGTCTTCACCTATCATAATGTCTCGGATCTTTTCAAATGTCTCGGATCAACTATCAAGTAGTGAAGATAGCAGCACCAAGGCTCGAGTCTCATTATCAAATTTTATTCCCACCGATTCTCATCTAGTAAGAATAGATCATTAATATGGGAGGTGACTGAGCTTCCTTCTTTCATTCTCGTCATGCACAATTTCTTTATCAAGAACACCTTGTTAGCTGCAGACGGATTTTCATACATATTTGACAAAGCTAACATCATACCACTTGCAATGGTTTCCTTCATGATGTTAAAAGCAACGCTCTTCGTCAAAGATAACATAATAGTCGCTCTAGCTTTCTTGTCCTTGGAATTCCAAACTACTTCTTCAGCTTTCTTCATACCCTCCGATTTCTTTTCCAGTACCATATCAAAATCCTATTGACACAGTAATGCCTCTATTTGCATTTTTCACCAACCAAAATCCGTTCCATTGAACTTGTCGATGACAGTCTTCCCGTCTTTAGCCATAATAGCAAACTAGAGACAAAAAACAAACGAAACATGCATGTTGAACAGTTGATAACTAGTCAACAAAGGATAGATAAACCAGATCCGATACTTCCAACAAAAACCCTAGGCAGGCGCAGAACCCTAAACGATTGCAGTGGCGGCGACAACCCTAGACGATTATGATGGCAGCAACAACCCTAGGCGTCGGCAGAAACCCTAGATGGTGACAACTGCGAAAATCTTTAACAATACTCAAAAGCCTGATGCTCTGATACCAGTTGTTAGGTATCTTTACGCAGTGGTTCGGTCAAGAACATGAGATTTTATAATGGTTCGGTCAAGATGACCTACGTCCACTCTCTGGAACTAGGTATTTTTATTAAGCTTAGGGACAAGATACAATACAATGACAATGCTCTCTGTATAAAGATAATTTGGGTTAAAAGAAGCTTAAATGGGTTAGACCCATATCTCTACCGAAAGCCCAAAAGCATTCACACCTCAACATAAGATCCTTGAACTTTTTCTCAAGCTTGAAAAATTAAAAAAACTTGGTTCACAGAACTTGAAAAGATACATAGATGTATTTGCTTAACATCTTTCCGGTAAGACTTGTTATTGAAAAGTTGAGTGGGTTAATGAAAAAACTAAAAATTCCAGCAGGGCAAGTCTTAGCATCATATTTCTCACAACTTGTTGAGTTGAGGATGAAAAACTTACAGATAAACAAGTCTATTGTTTGTGAGTTATTCAAGATCGGTTCATTAAAAATTTAAATTAAATTGAGCTTAAACAAGCTTAAGGTTACAATAATGTTCATCTTGAATGAGATTAAGTTCAACCTTGAAATATCGTGATGAGCTTATTATTATTGTAATTTTTGTTTAATATATTAGTTGTATATTTACATTAAAAATATTATTATATATAAAGTTATGTCAAAATAATAAAAAAGCATGTTATGTTATATATAAAAGTCATACTTATAAATGTACACAAATAAAACATCTTACCAATTAAAAATAATTAAACTCAAACTTAAAAAATTACTCGTGTTATGACTTACATCATGGAAATAAATCTCAATATGAGCATGCTACTATTAATGCTATATCTTCTTCACGCCTAGCCAAAGGGAGCTAGACTAGAATCCGGAAAGCACATCAAAACTCAACATCACATTCATTAAAATTGATTATTAGCTTTTGAAATAGTATCTGAGCTTCAACATTTTTTTAAGAGGGGCGGAGGTGAAATTAATATTTTTTAAGAGGCTGAACTCAAGTTTTAGATACAAATTTATACTATCAAACTAAAATTTTACACTATCAGTTTAACATTTTTGTTTACTCATAAAATTCATTTATTGTCCATGTAACCAACTCAAATCCACATCAAATAGTGAATTGAATAAACACTAGGTGCCATAATGTCAAGAAATCATCAGATTTATTCAATGTTGTTGAGACCGGATCGAACCGGCCGGTCCGACCGGTTCGACCGCGAATCGGGGGCTGGTCTGGTCCATTCTGGTGTGACTCGTTTTGAACTGGTCGAATCGGCCGGTTCGTCTCGAACCCCTGGTCGGACCGGGAAACCGGACTGGTTTTCCATTTTTTATTTTTTATTTTATTTTAATGGGTAAAAACGGGGTGTTAAACCATAAATTAGTACGTCGGATATACAAATATAGTTAAGTTTTATATATAACTATAATATATATACATATATATATATATATATATATATATATAAATCACATATAAATTACTTATATATATATAAATCATATATAAATTACATATATAAATATAATTAAAATATAGTTAAATTCGGTTCAACCGATCCGACCATTAAACCAGTAAGGCGTCCGGTTCGACGTCCGATCCGGTTCTGAAAACATTGGATTTATTGCGTTTTATTTGACTTATTAATTTAAATTATTTATTTGCCAACATGTGTTTCACTTAACTAAGATCCAAAAGTTAACGGATGATTAAACGGATTAATCAATTCTTTTTTTTTCAATAACTAAATATGATTTTTTATTCATGTTCTTTTATTTATAAAACAAAAATGTTCGTATTCGTTCATAGTTATTCATTAAAAAGCCAAATGGGCACTTCACGAATGTAAACAAACACTAATGGACAAAAATAAACAAACATAAAGGTTGATTGATAATTTCTGAATTATTAAATGTTGAACTAATAAGAGGTTTGAATAATTAGATGTTGGATTATTAAGAGGTTTAAATCATTAATAGCTAGTATTTTGTTTAACTATTTAAATACAAATGTCTGACCAATTCAGATAAAAGTCTTAATCATTAAGCATTATTAGACCTCTTGACCACTCAACATTAGTATAATACTTAACCATTCAGTGGCAAATGTCTGAGCCATTCAGACATTTGCTCGTGAAACAAACACTGTGAACCATAAGTGCTGAACTATTCAGACATCTGAACCATTAAGATGTTGATTCAGATGTTGCCAAACAACCTCATAATTAAATAAAACTAAACAAGCACAAACAAACATATATGAACATTAATAAACACGAGTCTAATACATTATGATTCATCCACAAACATATGTAAATTATTTAATATAAAATATATAATAAAAGAACATATACGAACATTAATTTCTTAAGTTTAATTGTTTAAATTCAATCTCAGCTTTGTTTTTTTCCTCAGAAGACCAAAGATGATCTCCACACTCCTGTTGCATGTCGATCCATCTACCAATCCTACAAATCTTTATCCTGAGTTTCGAAACAACACAAAATAGCAAACTTAGTCAATTGCAACTTTTGTCATGATTGCAAACATAGTCAATCGCAAACTTGGTCATAATCGAAGAATTCAAAAGGTATCATCGAAGTTGGACATGAGTATAAGTGTTGACTGGGGTTACAATCAGTTCTCAGCATATAAATAATAGCAACCTACCACATTTGTAGAGTGCCATGGTACTTGCAGTCGATCGATGAACAACTTTGAAAGGACCTTTGATGATTGATCAGGTTGGTATCGAACCCTAGCATTGGAATCATTAACACAATGTGAATGAAGTCATGTGAAGGTTTTAAATTTGTAGTTAAATGATATAACTAAAAGGGATTGTAAAATTACAAACATACCTCCCTGAACCTTACAAACTAACACACGTTTAACAAAACTTCGGCCTATCCTTACAATAAGTAATGATTAAACAAATTAATCAACTATTTCTCACAATAATCAAATATGATTTTTTGTTATATTCGTTCATTTATAGAACAAAAATATTTTTATTCGTGTCCATTCGTTAAAAACTAAATAGTCACATTACGAATGTGAACAAATACAAATGAATAAAAAATAAATGACCATATACAACTTTTTCACCAAACCGTTCTTGTTTACACGCTCAGTTGTTGATTTTGATTTGACAAAGATAAAAATGTTAGAGTAAACTTCACTTTTCCTCCTTATGATCTAGTTCAAGTAATGGTTTTGTTCCAAATGTTTCAAAATTACGATTTTACTCCCTGTGGTTTATATATTTATCAATTAACTCCAACCTATTAACAACGTTATTTTTTTCGTTATTTACAAGGGTATTTTGGTCATTTTAGTAATAAGGACTACAAGGGTGCGAAGGTTTCTAGTTTATGTTGTGGGGGACCAATCTAGTGATGCAAAGGTGTGTGGGGGAGGCGACAGTGTTATGGTGGTGGTAGTGGTGCTATAGTGAATGAGGGAGAAGAAGACGATGATAATGGATGATGACGTATATGTGTGTATATATATACATACATATACGTATATATAAATATACATATACATATAATATACATATACATATACATATACGTATACGTATACGTATACGTATACGTATACGTATACACACACACACTGTAACACCCGGTTATTTTTAAAAGACAAGATATAAAGAATAAAAGAAAGAAAGGAAATTAAGTTCAAGTGGAGGGACTAAAAGTGTAAAAATGACAAAAATCTTTGAAAAGTTGGTGTAAAGGTGGGCATGGTCGCCCACCCTCACTTCACATCAACATATCTTCGGTTCTAGAGAGAGAGAGCAGGAGAGAACTCTCGGCGGTGGTGAAAGAAGAGGAAGAAGTGAACGAATTCAAGGTAAGAATTCGTTGTTTTTATGGTTTATGACGGGTTTTATCCCAGTTATGTGTTTATGTGCTTATAGGTTGTGTTTGTGCTCGGGTGTGTGTGTGTTTTTGGGGTTGTTTTTAGGTATTTGAACTCTTTGCAAGTGGGTTAAAAAGGAAGAACACCCAAGTTGCACCAGGTGAGTTCTAGACCCTGGTTTTTACTTGTTTTCAAACATCTTTGGGGCTGAAAATGTATTTAAATGATTTTCCAATGTTTGAGTATGTATGCCCGTATGTATTGTGCATGATTGAATGTGATTCTTGAATGCTCATAGGTTGTTTATGTTTAGAATAGCCACATTAAGCTTTGAACAGATGATTTGATGATTGGGTTGAAAACATATTGGAAACATGTTGAACAGAAGGTCCATGCGCCTAGATAAGGCTCATGCGCCTGAAAATGCCTTAGAAAGAATTAAGTGTAATCCATGCGCCCAAACAGTAGCCCATGCGCCTAAGATACCTTAGAAATGTTTAAGTACAGCCCATGCGCCTGAACAGTGGCCCATGCGCCTAGAAATGTTAGCCGGACGACTAAGTGTAGGGTCATGCGCCACAATAGTGCCCATGCGCCTAAGTGGCTCATGCGCCTAAGTGTCCATGCGTTCGAATTACCCATGCGTCTAAGTGTTCATACGCACAAATAGTGCCCATGCACCTGAATAGTTCATGCGCCTAAAGTGAAAAAGTTTTAAGTGTTGGCTGATGCGCCTATATAGTGATGAAATGCCCGAACAGGGCTCATGCACCCAAATAGTTCCCATGCGCCTAAGCACTTAGAAATTTTTACAGAATATTCTGGGAGTCTGTTGTGACATTCGTCACCTTAAGGTCCGTCGAACGACATAATTAAGCATAGAATTATTTTAATTATTCTTCCTCTTCTTCATGAACTCCCGCTTTAAGGAATCATGTCTGCTTTATTACCTTGTGCCTGTACTTCCTCCGTGAACTTGTGCTAAGCATAAACCATTTTATAAATTTCATCACCATTATCACCAAATGCATCATTTTTAATTATAACCATTGTCATTAATAAAACCATTTTAAGCTATCAATTACCATAAACACGCTTTTAACCTTAATAAAACGAACATTTTAAAGTCATTTTCAACTGAAGCAAATTTTGGGGAACGGGGGTTAAGTGCAGGGACTAAACTTGCATTTTGCAAACTTGGACTGGGTATATAAACCCATATTCCAGCCTTAATCATTTCATCTTCATCTTCTTCATCCTCTTCACCTTCTTCTTCACATCTTCTTCATTCTAGCACCAAATCCAACCCGCTTGGTCTTGTTCTCGTCGTCTAGACTCCATCTACAGCCTAGTCTACTTTATTCTAGCAGGTAGACGACCTTGGTTGTCCCTTTTCTTGCTTATTCACGGCTGTCCAAACTAGGGTTTCGGGTGTTCGGGTTCAACCCGAACACATGAGGTCGTGTGGGTGCGTGTGAGGTCTTTCTACTTCTGTTTCATGTTTGTGTATGTTTGTAGAGTGTTTCTGGAGGTCCTTGTTGTGTAAAACCCGTGCTCGGAGCAGCCGAAGGCTGCTCTGCACTTCTGCAGTCGCGAACCTGCAGTTCAGGCGACTGGGTCTGTCATGCGACTGAGTCGTGCGACTGGGTGAGTCGTGTGACTGAGTCATGCAATTGTGTCTTTTGGGCGACTAAATCGTGCGACTAGGGATGTCATGTGACTGAGTTATGTGATCGAATGAATGTGCATGCGATTGAGTCAATGCGGATGAGTGTGTGTGCGATTGAGTCAATGCGGGTGAATGAATGCATGCGACCGAGTCATGCGATTGTGTATTTCGGGCGACTGAATCATGCGAGTAGGGATGTCATGCGACTGAGTTGTGCGATCGAATGAATGTGCGTGCGATTGAGTCATGCGGATGAGTGTGTGTGCGATTGAGTCAATGCGGGTGAATGAATGCATGCGACTGTGCGTGTATCGCACGACTGAGGCCAATCGTACGAATGAAGGTTCAGTCGTACGAATGAAGCTGATTTGTACGAATGAATGTTGATTCGTGCGTATGGAGGTTAAGTCGTGCGATTGAGTGTTGTGTGGTACGACTGAATGCCAGTCGTACGAATGAAGGTTCAATCGCGCCAATGAAGCTGATTTGTATGATTGAAGGTTGATTCGTACGAATGGAGCGTTGAGTCGAGCGTCTGGTCCTGTTGTGTGATTGATGATGTTGAGTGTGAATTTCCTCTTGAACGTCTGATGATGATAAGGTAACATCAGTAAAAGTGACTGCTTGAACACAAAGATTAAAGTCAATGCTATCAACATGCACATACTATTTAATTAAATCAACCACATTTTACAAGTATCGAAAACCCATTTGGAACTACAAATACTTAACAAGTGCCATCTTTCATAACAATGAGATCTTACAAGGATGTCATAAGCAATGACGACTACTCTTAGAACTTGGATCTACATAAGATCTGATGTGTGTGTCCGCTTGTGTGTGTGCTACCCACGACCGAACCGATACAACCCGAACCGACCAAACATTACTATACGCTTTGTACACGTCATTAATGCTTAACAATAACTGTCAATAGGTGTTTGACTGTTCATTGCATACAACTGTTGGGAATCTCGATCATTCTACTTACCACTTAACATGTGAGTTTCGTGGCCCCTTTTTATGCTTGTACTACTTTACAAACATTTACAAACATGGGGGAAAAGTATGCTCGCCCGTTTTCTATGCTGTACAACATACATACAATTTACATACTTAGAATCAACGTGCTACTGTTTTGTGGGTACTTATCTGATACATGCTTGAGTCTGCTTTGTGGTTCTTTCTTACAACCATTTAATCCAGTGTGGGAACCGACGGATAGGTATTGGTAGTACTACTGGGTTGACACCCCCACCCTCGTGTTGGTATACTAGTTAGTACCAACAAAAGCCAGGAACGGGCCTTGGGTGAATATATTCCGACAAGATTCTTTGTGTACGTCGTTAGGTTTGGTTGTAAAGCTCTTGTCATGTGATTTTGCTTGCTTATAACTGTATGCACGTATTCTGCAACAACTTTATACAACATCATTACTTATTTACTTTTAACCTGCGAGCTCACCAACAATTTGTTGACCATTTTGAGCATATCTTTTCAGGTGATCATGCTAGCTGAGGTTCTAGGTGTGCTGCCTAGTGGAGACCCTAGGATGCATTTCCGGGCTAAACTTGTCATTTTGAAAACAATTGTTGTATCTGTTTCAAACAACATTACACTTTGTAACTTGTTCCCGGGTTGTGGGAATTGCATAAATGTTATTATCTATGTTTATCTTATATCATGTTTATGCTTATGGCTATGTGATCGTGATTACTGACTAAACACGACACAAGTCCCATTGTTGTCGGGTGTCGTCATGACACGCTTGTCATCATTATTGTTATTGCATCTCTATCGCTTACCATGTGTTATGACGATTCCCGTCTCGTTACATCCCCGTGTTTCCGCTCTTAGCGGGGGTGTGACAGACTGGTATCAGAGCCATTGGTTATAGAGAATTAGGCAATACACTTGACCTAGACTATAACCTAGAACCTTCATGTAATTTGTATGCCAGGGCTGTGTGCATTTATATCTCATACGTGTTCCTCATTACTTGTCGATTACTATCTGTTCGTGATCATTTCACCCTGTGAGGGAGCCCTTGTGCTCACTCTTTACGGGATGCTTGTATTGGATCTTTCTTTCCCTCTGCGCACCGAGGTTTTATCAATTCGGGTATTGAACCCAAAGAGATCTTCATAGATCATGCTATTGCGTTTGACATTAGACATTGGATTTACCCCGAGGAGGTTATGTCTGAGACCTCGAGAGAGGAGGAAATAGACAACCTCCGCTAGACTAAACTTGATTTCATGCATGGATATGCCATTATTATGATGGACTACTGTTGGACATTACTTATGCATGGTGTGAGAATTTCATGATTTGTAAGCGATGTGTGACAACCATAAGTATGGCATTAACCCGGAAAGTTAGACCTTAATATGACATGGATAATGTGTCCTGCAATGGTTAAAACTTATGCGTTTACTATTCTTATGATTAGAACATGCCGTCTCGAAGAGTTACCCGCAACAACAGTGGCGGAAGTGAAGCCCCGAGAGGCAAAGGCAGAGGCAGAGGTAGAGCACCGAGAACAAGTGATGGTCCTACCAATGTCACTCCGGGAACAGGAAACACTGATATGGAGCCTTAATCGCTCAACAGCTGGCCGCACTGATTCCGACTATCGTGGCCCAAGTGAGTGATGCTCTTCAGAATTCTCACCCCCACGGGGACTGTGGCAATGATAATGAGGATAACGGGAAACCGACTGGGAAAGAAAGCAATCAGGAGACCGAAATGATGGTACAGCCGGTAACGAAACTGAATTGTTAATGAGACCGGGGTTGTGAATGCTAGACGGGGATGTTCATACAAGGAATTTGTGGCTTGTAAACAAGAGAGTTTGATGGCAAAGGTGGAGCCATAGCCCTGACCAGATGGCTTGAAAAGATGGAGGCCGTGATCGACATCAGCGAATGCCTCGACAGTCAAAGGATTAAGTATGCCACGTGCTAACTACAGGGCAAGGCACTAACGTGGTGGAACACTCAGATTCAGGCTAGGGGAAGAGAATCGGCGATGCAAATATCGTGGGATGAGTTCAAAGCCCTAATCACCGAGGAGTACTGTCCTCTTAACGAGATGCAAAAACTTGAGCATGAGTTCTGGAATCATGCTATGGTAGGGGCTGGGCACACAGCTTACACCGATCGTTTTCACAAGCTAGCAAGATTGGTTCCGCATCTGGTCACCCCAGAATCAAAAAGGATAGAGAGGTATATTGGGGGACTTGCGCCTCAAATCCGGGCAATGGTAACCACAGCTGCTCCTCCTACTATTCAGAGCGCAATTCTGAAGGCTGGCGCTGTAACTGATGAGATGGTGAGAACAGGGGTATTGGGTAGGGGAGCAGAGAAAAGGAAAGAAGTTGGGGAAACGAGCCAGTCGAGTGCCGGAAAATTCGAGAAAAGGGCCAAGACAACCAGAAATTTTGTGGTCGTGACCCAGGGCAGGCGGGAGTATGTGGGTCCGCACCCAGATGCGATAGGTGCAACTTCATCATCCCCCAGCTATGCCGTGCCGGGTGTGCGCTAACTGTAGACGCCGGGGCATTTAGCAAGAGACTGCAGAACAACGCCGAATATGGTCGCACCAGTCAACGCGGTTAACCCTGCTGGGAACGCCAGCGGGCTGTTATGAGTATGGAAGCCCTGATCACTACAGAAACATGTGCCCCAAATTGAATCAGGCACCGGGCCAGCAAGGGAACAACCAGCGTCAGACGATGGCCATAGCTGGAAATCAAGGCCCGAGAAATCAAGGAAATACGGCTCGGGGACGCGCTTTTGTCATTGGAGCCAATGATGCCCGTCAGGACCCAAATGTTGTCACGGGTGCGCACTTACTCAATAATCACTTTGCATCTGTATTGTTTGATACTGGGGCAGACAATAGCTTTATATCTTATGAGTTTACGCAATTGCTTGATGTGAGTCCTAGTAGGCTAGAAACTAGCTACTCTGTAGAAATGGCCAATAGTAGGGTTGTTTGGGCCGACGAGATTATTAGAAAGTGCTCATTGATATTGGAGGACCATGCCTTCATATAGACTTGATACCCATTGAGTTAGGAAGTTTCGACGTGATTGTGGGAATGGATTGTTTGTCGAAACACAGAGCTGAGATTGTCTGTCGGGACAAAGTAGTATGAATCCCCATGCCAGACGGGGAGGTACTCAGAATTCAAGGAGAAAGACCGGGGAGAAACTTAAAGCTTATTTCCTACATGGAAGCACGCTGGAGTATACGAAAACAGTGCTACGCTTTCCTGGCTCATGTGGTAGAAAAGAAGAGGAGCAGAAATTGGTAGATATCCTGTGGTACGGGATTACTCAGATGTATTTCTTGATGACTTGCCTGGTTTGCCTCCTCCACGGCAGGTGGAATTTCGTATTGAGTTGATTCCTGGAGCTACACGGTAGCAAAGACCGTATGGTTGGCACCATCTGAAATGCAAGAGTTATCTAGCCAGTTACAGGAACTACTGGAGAAGGGTTTTATTCGGCTGAGTCACTCGCCTTGGGGAGCACGGGTTATTTGTCAAGAAGAAGGATGGGTCGTCCCGTATGTGCATCGACTACCGTGAATTGAATAAATTAACTGTGAAGAATCGGTATCCTCTCCCCAGGATCGACGACCTGTTTGATCAGTACAAGGAGCTTCGTATTTTTCCAAGATCGAACTTCGATCTGGATATCATCAACTAAGGGTTTTCGAAGAGGACGTACCGAAGACAACGTTTAGAACTCGTTATGGGCACTATGAGTTCTTGGTTATGCCGTTCGGATTGAGTAACGCACCAGCTGTGTTTATGGACCTAATGAATCGGGTGTGCAAACCTTACTTGGATAAGTTTGTGATCGTATTCATAGACGACATACTTATCTACTCTCGATCGAAAGAGGATCATGAAGAACACCTCCAGGCAATACTGGAACGGTTAAGGGAAGAGAAACTTTTCGCCAAGTACTCGAAGTGTGAATTTTGGCTGCGAGAGGTGAAGTTTTTGGGTCATGTGGTTAACAAGGATGGGATTCATGTGGATTCCGGCAAGATCGAAGCGGTAAAGAGATGGGATACACCCCAGACACCTTCAGAGATACGGCAGTTCTTAGGATTAGCCGGATACTATCGTCGTTTCATTGCGAACTTTTCAAAGATCGCTCAACCGTTGACATTGTTGACTCAGAAAGACAAGAAGTTTGATTGGGGACATGCACAAGAACGGGCGTTCCAAACGCTGAAAGATAAGCTGTGCAATGCACCGATATTGTCCATCCCAGACGGAACTGATGATTTTGTGGTATACTGTGATGCTTCGCATCAAGGGTTGGGATGTGTACTAATGCAGAAAGATAAGGTGATTGCCTACACTTCGCGACAACTTAAGGTGCATAGAAGAACTACACGACTCGTGATCTTGAGTTGGGCGCTATAGTATTCGCACTTAAAATATCGAGGCATTACCTGTATGGAACCAAATGCATCATCTACACAGATCATAAAAGCCTTCAACATATTCTGGATCAGAAGGAACTCAATATGCGACAGCGACGCGGGTAGAGCTTCTTAGTGACTACGATTGTGAAATCCGGTATCATCCGGGGAAAGCTAACGTGGTGGCTGATGCTCTAAGCCGCAAGAACGCGTGAAACCACTACGTGCTCGAGCTTTGGGATTGACCATTCAAACAAATTTGAAAGCTCAGATCCAAATTGCACAAAGTGAGGCGTTGAAAGAAGAAAACCTTGCGGGAGAAGAATTCCGAGGGTTGGATAAACAACTGATGTGCAAGGACGATGGTGTACAGTACTTTGTGGACCGTATATGGGTACCCAAGTGGGGAGGTGTACGTACCTTGGTCATGGATGAAGCACATAAGACGCGATATTCTATTCATCCTGGCGCAGACAAGATGTACCACGATCTCAAAGATCTGTACTGGTGGCCAGGCCTGAAGAAAGACATTGCCATGTACGTCAGCAGATGCTTGACATGCTCGAAAGTTAAAGTGAACAACAGAAACCATCGGGACTGTTATAGCAACCTGAGATTCCCGAATGGAAATGGGAGAAAATAGCCATGGATTTCATTACCAAACTCTCTCGAGCGAGCAACGGCATGACTCGATATGGGTCATAGTGGATCGAATGACGAAATCAGCACACTTCTTGCCAATCCGAGAAGACTACAAAATGGACAAGTTGGCGAGATTGTACATAAAAGAGGTCGTGACAAGACGCGGAGTGCCGGTGTCAATCATATCCGACCGTGACGGCCGATTCACTTCACGATTTTGGCAGACACTACAGAAAGCGATGTGCACTTGATTAGACATGAGTACCGCCTATCACCCTCAAACAGATGGCCAAAGTGAGTGAACCATACAAACACTGGAAGACATGCTGAGAGCATGTGTAATCGACTTTGGTGGTAGTTGGGATACTCATTTGCCATTGATTGAGTTCTCTTACAATAACAGCTACCACACCAGCAATTGGTGTGCTCCGTTCGAAGCGATGTACGGAAGGAAGTGTAGATCACCCGTTTGTTGGGCCGAGATTGGTGAAAGTCAGTTAACAGGCCCAGAGATCATTCAGGAAACAACCGACAAGATCTTCCAAATCAAAGATAGACTGAAAGCCGCTAGAGATCGCCAAAAGAGCTATGCCGACAATCGTCGGAAGCCTCTAGAATTCAACGTTGGGGACCAAGTGTTACTCAAAGTCTCTCCTTGGAAAGGAGTTGTTCGGTTGGAAAGAAAGGGAAGTTAGCCCCAAGATACGTTGGACCATTCGAGATTACAGAAAGAATTGGTCCAGTGGCTTACCGATTAAGGTTACCACAAGAACTCAACGGTGTGCATGATACTTTCCATGTGTCGAACCTCAAGAAGTGTTTGGCTGACGAATCACTTCTCGTACCAATTGAAGATATCAAAATCGACGAAAAGCTTCATTTTATTGAGGAACCAGTTGAGATCATGGATCGTAAGGTCAAACAGTTGAAGCGCAGTAGAATACCAATTGTTCGCGTAAGGTGGAATTCAAAGCGAGGGCCAGAGTTTACATGGGAACGGGAAGATCAAATGAAACTCAAATACCCACACCTATTCGTGGATGATACTCTTGGACCTAACTCCAGCTGAATTTCGGGACGAAATTCTCTCAACTGGGGGATACTGTGACATTCGTCACCTTAAGGTCCGTCGAACGACATAATTAAGCATAGAATTATTTTAATTATTCTTCCTCTTCTTCATGAACTCCTGCTTTAAGGAATCATGTCTGCTTTATTACCCTTGTGCTTGTACTTCCTCCGTGAACTTGTGCTAAGCATAAACCCTTTTATAAATTTCATCACCACTATCACCAAATGCATCATTTTTAATTATAACCATTGTCATTAATAAAACTATTTTAAGCTATTAATTACCATTAAACACGCGTTTAACCTTAATACAACAAACATTTTAAAGTCGTTTTCAACTGAAGCAAATTTTGGGGAACTCGGGGGTTAAGTGCAGGGACTAAACTTGCTATTTTGCAAACTTGGGCTGGGTATATAAACCCATATTCCAACCCTTAATCTCATTTCATCTTCATCTTCTTCATCCTCTTCACCTTCTTCACATCTTCTTCATTCTAGCACCAAATCCAACCCGCTTGGTCTTGTTCTCGTCGTCTAGACTCCATCTACAGCCTAGTCTACTTTATTCTAGCAAGTAGACGACCTTGGTTGTCCCTTTTCTTGCTTATTCACGGCTGTCCAAACTAGGGTTTCGGGTGTTCGGGTTCAACCCGAACACATGAGGTCGTGTGGGTGCGTGTGAGGTCTTTCTACTTCTGTTTCATGTTTGTGTATGTTTGTAGAGTGTTTCTGGAGGTCCTTGTTGTGTAAAACCCGTGCTCGGAGCAGCCGAAGGCTGCTCTGCACTTCTGCAGTCGCGAACCTGCAGTTTAGGCGACTGGGTCTGTCATGCGACTGAGTCGTGCAACTGGGTGAGTCGTGCGACTGAGTCATGCGATTGTGTCTTTCGGGTGACTGAATCGTGCGACTAGGGATGTCATGCATCTGAGTTGTGTGATCGAATGAATGTGCGTGCGATTGAGTCAATGCGGATGAGTGTGTGTGCGATTGAGTCAATGCGGGTGAATGAATGCATGCGACTGAGTCATGCGATTGTGTCTTTCGGGCGACTGAATCGTGCGAGTAGGGATGTCATGCGACTGAGTTGTGCGATCGAATGAATGTGCGTGCGATTGAGTCAATGCGGATGAGTGTGTGTGCGATTGAGTCAATGCGGGTGACGAATGCATGCGACTGTGCGTGTATCGCACGACTGAAGGCCAATCGTACGAATGAAGGTTCAGTCATACGAATGAAGCTGATTTGTACGAATGAATGTTGATTCGTGCGTATGGAGGTTAAGTCGTGCGATTGAGTGTTGTGTGGTACGATTGAATGGCAGTCGTACGAATGAAGGTTCAATCGCACCAATGAAGCTGATTTGTACGATTGAAGGTTGATTCGTACGAATGGAGCGTTGAGTCGAGCGTCTGGTCCTGTTGTGTGACTGATGATGTTGAGTGTGAATTTCCTCTTGAACGTCTGATGATGATAAGGTAACATCAGTAAAAGTGTCATTGCTTGACCACAAAGATTAATGTCAATGCTATCAACATGCACATACTATTTCAATTAAAATCAACCTAACATTTTACAAGTATCGACAACCCATTTGGAACTACAAATACTTAACAAGTGCCATCTTTCATAACAATGAGATCTTTATAAGGATGTCATAAGCAATGACGACTACTCTTAGAACTTGGATCTACATAAGATCTGATGTGTGTGTCTGCTTGTGTGTGTGCTACCCACGACCGAACCGATACAACCCGAACCGACTAAACATTACTTATCTGATACATGCTTGAGTCTGCTTTGTGGTTCTTTCTTACAACCATTTAATTCCAGTGTGGGAACCGACGAATAGGTATTGGTAGTACTACTGGGTTGACACCCCCACCCTCGTGTTGGTATACTAGTTAGTACCAACAAAAGCCAGGAACGGGCCTTGGGTGAATATATTCCGACAAGATTCTTTGTGTACGTCGTTAGGTTTGGTTGTAAAGCTCTTGTCATGTGACTTTGCTTGCTTATAACTGTATGCACGGTATTCTGCAACAACTTTATACAACATCATTACTTATTTACTTTTAAACCTGCGAGCTCACCGACAATTTTATTGACCATTTTGAGCATATCTTTTCAGGTGATCATGCTAGCTGAGGTTCTAGGTGTGCTGCCTTAGTGGAGACCCTAGGATGCATTTCCGGGCTAAACTTGTCATTTTGAAAACAATTGTTGTATCTGTTTCAAACAACATTACACTTTGTAACTTGTTCCTGGGTTGTGGGAATTTCATACAATGTTATTATCTATGTTTATCTTATATCATGTTTATGCTTATGGCTATGTGGTCGTGATTACTGACTAAACACGACACAAGTCCCCTTGTTGTCGGGTGTCGTCATGACACGCTTGTCATCATTATTGTTATTGCATCTCTATCGCTTACCATGTGTTATGATGATTCCCGTCTCGTTACATCCCCGTGTTTCCGCTCTTAGCGGGGGTGTGACATCTGTGCTTTAGGGTTTTGACCGAGGTTGACTAAGGGCTTATTAATGATGGTATTTCATGCATGATATAATTACTTATGATTGTTCCTTATTATTGTTATGGCTATTATTATTATTACTTATAGTATGTGACTTTATGTGGTATGTTATTATCGTAACATAAAGTATATCGTAATAATAAAGTGAAAGAGCAATAAAGAAAAGAAGATGAACATTAATGAAAATGTTAACAAGTCTTGTAAACTTACATGAGGTACACGACCATGTTTTCCTTAGCTCAATTGTGCTGCGGGTTAGCTACCCTATTATGCACACATGGTCAATCAATTGAGATTGGCAGGACCTTTGCAGCGTGTCCTGGGTGATTGGGTTGGCCTTGTACATAGTACACAGAACCCTTTCGGGGGATACAGTTGACCCTTTCAGGGGATATAGTTGACCTTTCGAAGGATACAGTTGACCCTTTCGAGGGATATAGATGACCCATCACCCGTTTTCCATCACGCATATAGTTGGGGTATTGCTCACTGGTCCATACAGAAAGTAAAACATAAAGATAAAAGTTTACAGAACTAACAAGGCATACAGTAAAGAGAACGAACAATATTTGTTTATATACTTGATGCGTGCTCGCATATACAGTACAGAGTTGTATTTTACAGAAAAGAGTATTTTCTATACAACATATAGAAAGTATTTTATTACTTATAAAACTAGAGCTCACTCAGCAACGCTGACCTTTATACATTTTCAGTTGGCAGATAATTATTGCTAAGGATGGCACGAGGGTGAAGCTACTCGGCAGGAAAAGTCTGACATCCATTCGTACTCTGTGTTGCTGTTGTTTTGTAATGCATATAAACAAGTCTTTTGTAAACAGTCAATGATGATGTATTGCTTAACAACAGTGTTTTAAATGAATAAATGGTTTTTGATAAATCATTTTCGCTGCTTAAGATTGTATAATTATAATGTTTAATGTTTTAATTGCTATGATTGACCAACTGTGGGGTTTCCGAGAACGGGGCCTTACACACACACACATATATATATATATGTATGTATAGTATATATACGTATATATGTGTATATATATGTATATATATGTGTATATATGTATATGTATATATATACATATATATATGCATAATATGTATATATATGTATATATATATATATATATATATAATATATATACATATACACATACATATATAACATATATATGTATATATATACATATATTTACGTGTATATATATATATATGCATATATATATATATATGCATATATATATATATGCATATATATATATATGCATATACATATATATATATGATATATATACATATATACATATACACATACATATATATATACATATATAACATATATATATATACATATATACACATATATATATATATATATACATTATATACATATATATACAGATACATATATACATATATATACATATATATAATATATATATACATATATTACATATATATACATACATATATACATAATATATATATATACATATACATATATATATATACATATATATAATATATATACATATATACATATATATATATAATACATATATATATTACATATATATACATATATATATATATATACATGTATATATATATATATATATATGTATATACATACATACAGATATATATACATACATACATACATACATATACATACTTACATATATATATACATAATACATACATACATATATACATACATATATATACATACATACAATATATATACATACACATATATATATATACATACATATATATACACACATATATACATATATATACATACATACATATATATATACATACTATATATATACATACATACATATATATTATACATACATACATACATACATATACATACTTACATATATACATACATACATACATACATATATACATACATATATATATACATACATACACATATATATACATACACATATATATACATACATATATATATACAATACATACATATATATATATACATACATACATATATATATATATATCATACATATATATATACATACATATATATATATATAATACATATATATATAATACATAATATATACATACATACATATACATACATACATATATATACATACATACATATATATATCATACATATATATATAATACATACATATATATATATACATACATACATATATATATACATACATACATTATATATACATACATACATATATATATACATATATACATATATATATACATATATATATATATATATATATATATATATAATATATATAATATATATTATATATATATATATATATATATATATATATTAAATTCACGCTAGTCCCCTTAATAGTTTGAGTTACACAATTGGTTTTAAATTATGAAAAAGACTTTGTTAGATCGGGTTTATAAATTAATAAGACTTTTTTATCTGATCAGAAGTTAAAAAATACGAAGTCTAAGTTAACAACTTACTAACAAAACACAAATACTTTGATTAATGATAAATACATGAGTTGTGTTTTCAAAGTATTCATTTGATTAATATTTAGAATACAAATGATGCAATATGCTGATAAACCAAGTGGTTTGACAAAGCTTTCCTCTATATACAAGTGTGATGATTTTATACTATGAAATTTAAAATATAAAAATAAACTATTATATGTTAAGAATGTACAACAAAATAGACAAACTGCATATTAGATTAGGCAGGTTCTGTACCATGTTGTCTTTAAAAGATGACACAGTAATAATCGGTACAAACAACCTTGTTTTTTGTAGCAGTTGATCAACAAGTCATAATAGAGTTTGATGTTAATCAACAACTCATCTATTCATATAAACGAAGTAAAAGGAAATTAACAAGAGAAAATAAGTGAAAAAGAATTAGTGATAGAAAGAAATAAAAAAAATTAAGTACAGAAAATAAATAAAGAGAAAAAAAAAACACTTTAAATTTTCCTTTCTGCATAATAAAAAAGCAAAAAAAAAAACAATTATTTTTTTACCTTCAATTCATTTCCTTTTATTTTTATTCTTTTAGATTCGAAAACACAACGTAAAAGGGCTAAAACACGATGACACCTTTCCCTTTTTCCCCAAAGGTCAAACTCACCAACGCCTCCACTACCACCACCACTCTCTCTGCAACAAAACAATGGCGATTTGCCACCATCATCATCATCTTCATCTTCATCAACATCAACCCACATTCCCCACCCACCACAACACCACCACCACCACCACCACCCACCTCCGTCTACCATCCCCCCTCCGCTGCAATCTATCACTGACTTCAACCCCAACCACCGAACCCCACCCCCTCTACTCCTCCGTCACCTCCTTCGCCCCCGCCACCGTCGCCAACCTCGGCCCCGCCTTCGACTTCCTCGGCTGCGCCGTCGACGGCGTCGGCGACCACGTCACCCTCCAAATCGACCCCCAAATCCCCCCGGCCAACTCCACATCTCCCACATCTCCGGCACCAACAAGCTCAGCAAAAACCCTAATTGGAATTGCGCCGGAATCGCCGCCACCGCCGTCATGAAGATGCTCACATCCGATCCGTTGGTCTCTCTTTATCCCTCCAAAAGGGTCTCCCTCTCGGCAGCGGTTTAGGGTCCAGCGCCGCCAGCGCCGCCGCCGCCGCCGTCGCCGTCAACGAGCTTTTTGGGGGAAAGTTGTCGGCTTCCGATTTGGTCCTCGCCGGACTTGAATCGGAGGCTAAAGTCTCCGGCTACCACGCCGACAACATCGCTCCGGCGATCATGGGTGGGTTTGTGCTTATCAGAAGCTATGATCCCTTAGAACTGATTCAGTTAAAGTTCCCAAATGATAAGAATCTGTGTTTTGTATTGGTGAATCCCGAATTCGAAGCGCCCACGAAGAAGATGAGGGCTGCATTGCCTGCAGAGATTACGATGTTGAATCATATATGGAACAGTAGTCAAGCTGGTGCATTGGTGGCTGCAGTGCTGCAGGGGGATATGGTGGGGTTAGGGAGGGCTTTGTCGTCGGATAGGGTCGTGGAGCCGAAGCGGGCGCCTTTGATTCCTGGGATGGAAGCTGTGAAGAGGGCGGCGTTGGAGGCGGGGGCGTTTGGGTGCACGATTAGCGGTGCAGGGCCTACTGCGGTCGCGGTTGTGGATGATGAGGATAAGGGGAGAGTGATTGGGGAGAAGATGGTGGAGGCTTTTATGGGTGAAGGGAAGTTGAAAGCTGTGGCTACGGTGAACAAGTTGGATAGAGTTGGTGCTAGGGTTGTTAGTAGTAGTTCTTGATGATCATCATTGGGATTTTGTGTTGATCTTGAAGAAGGTTTTGATGATGGGTAAGGTTTTTTTAAGGTTTTTGTTTATGGGTTGGAATAAAGTTGCGATTTTTATGAATTTGACAATGAATGCTATGTTAGTTTTCAGTGTTTAAAGATTTGTACTTTTAAGTTTTGATTTCTTGGATGGTGATGATTTTTGCATTCTGTGGGGCTAAATTTATGTTTCTTGTTATTGCTTATATTGGAAATGACCCAAAATGGCCAGTCATTTGTATTTACAAATTTACATCATTGTCATTTTTGTAGAATTTGACCTTAAAGGGTATTTAAATTAGTTGTGAACTGAAATGGGCTCCCTATATATGCAAGATATTTGGATAAATTGAAACTCTGCTTGTAGTAATAGGCATTCCAACAGGTCGCATTGCATTTGATGATTAAGATTTCAGTTTTATTTCAATTTGAGAGAAATGGACCAGATTGCAATAAACTCAACAGATTGTAGTTGACAATCTTAACATAAAATTTCAATTAAAAAGTGTTTTAAATTTAAGCATATGATTTCTACTGTGCATCTTTACAACCGGGTAAAAGTGCATTCGAACAGGTCAAAAACAAAAGAGCTAAGAGATTTTGATGTGTCGGATGACATTCGACTGGCAATAAAGATTTCACTTTCAATTCCAACAGGTCGGATTTTAGATTTAATGTTCGGGCCAGGCTGTATAAATTCGACAGATTGACGATGTTGTTAGACTTTGATCTGTTTTGTCATTCATTTTTTTAATTATGTGTGCTTTGATTAATCTTTCTTTGTGTATTTTAGGTCAACTAGTCTGATCACAATCTCACATTAAACCAAACACCGGACTTCTTTTTAGCATAGTAATGATCTGACCTGTTCGTCTGGGATGACTTGCTGGATTCTTTTGCAACAAAAATATAGCATAAATTGTGCTCCAGAATACAAATGGGTGGATTGAAACCAAACAATGGCTAATGACAGATCAAACAACATATACAACAACTTAACACTGTTAACATGTTCTAACAAGTAAACACAATCAGAAACCAAAAATCTTCTACACTTGATGTATTCAATTCCACCAACATGAGGGCCCTACGTTCACTCACGATTTTAACATCTCTCTTGTGCGTATTCATACTTTCATGGAACTAATCGGTTACTTGATGCCTTACAAATTGAGGGCCTTGATAATCTAGGTAGGTAGGAAGAAGCCTACTATACAACCTGCTTGACAAAGTTTAGAGGGGCTAAAACCGCATTTGACCTGCACAAATTGGAGTGAGTTGCAGACCAGCTCTACATTGCATAGATAAGCTTTCAACAGTTGCGCAAGTAAGTATAATAAAAACAACCACATTCATAACTGAAGGAAACTTTGATGATGGTGCAAGCTTTCAGACTATGATGGAATCATGAATTTTGGTTGAGGTGTTCAAAATGAGAATAGAAGCTACAAGATTATATAAGAATTCTTGAACACCCAAAATTGAGATGAAAAAATTGTATAAGAAACTTTATTGCAACTGTAAAGGCTCTACATAAACCCAAAATCATACACACGGAAGATTTTGCAAGTCTAGCTAATTTTTTATGGGGTTATTGTATTTTAATAATACCAAGTTTCATTTATTGGCTGAGATTAATCTCAACTCAGTAAATGTTTAAAGATACTTCCAATTTTAAGTTTATTTTCCTCCAATGGCCCCTTACTAACTGAGAGTTAACGTCATTAGTTTTTTTGATGATGTGGACTGTTTTTGTGGCCAATACACTAAACAAAAGGTTGAAATCTATCATCGGGTCTGTCAATTTGAAACTTCCGCACCCAAAAACCGTCAATCTCCACCTCCTGATTTGAACCACCGAACTCGTTGGAGGTAGATTTCAGGTGACTATGGAGACTAGAGAATAGAATACGGACCTAATTGAGACTAGGCAGTGTTTGGGTTAAAAAATAACTCAAAGTTTGCCCCATTTCATCACAAAAAAATAACAAGAGTTAACTTTTAGTGATGGATCATTGTAGAAAATAAACTTAAAGTTAGGAGTGACTATAAATATTTTCTGAATTGAGATTAATCCCGGTTATAATTGAAACATGAGATTTAAAATCCAATAACCTTTTTTATGAAACTAACGGGTGATAGACACCTAATATTTGATGGGTAAATACCGATGCATACCCTTCCCCCTCCCCCTCAAGTGTATGCATTTCTTTTGTCCGGTTGGACACAAAGAACTCCCACTCTCTTTCACCGGAAGCGAAAACAAGATGGAGGAAGAACAAGAATGTGTCCTACTTTTTGTGCAAGAAGCAACTAGCTCGCAGGCCTTGCTTCTATGATCAAAGCACTTGACTCCTCGTCTGCAGCCAGTAGAAGCACAACGGTTGCCTGAGGTAGCATTGCACATATCATGACACAATTCTTAATATAATGACCATTCCATGTATCATGGTATGAGTTAAGGTTGCTTGTCAATTCTATGTAGAGGTGACAAGAGGGCAGGACACATAAGTTATGTGTGCTAGAGTCAAAACAGACCATGATAGGTCGTGAAAGGCAGGTCAACCTCAAACACCATCTTTATCTTCTTTTTCTTTTCCTAAGAGAAGAAACTCGCAAAATAGGTAATACGATTTAGGAGGTTGCACTCGCCAAAACTAGAGCATGAGTCACCTTCCACCTTTTGACCTTGCTGGCTGTTTGAGATAAACCACAAACTCATTCATTGATCACATCGACTTACCTCCTTTGGTTTGATGAAATAAAACAGATCTCTTCATTCTTACGGCCTAAACTCCTGTGTTTTTCCACTTAACAAGACAAGATATAAGGTACAAAATTTAAGGCGATTGGTACAAGCAATTACAACATTAAGGACTAAAAAATTTTGAGTTTACTGTTTAAGTCACAACAAAATTTAAAGAAAATCAAGAACATCAAAAGAACTGACAAAGATAAACCAAAACACACTCCTAAAACATTGATGGTACCAAACAGCTGAACAAATCAATTGCTCTTGGTTGCAGCAATCTGTTTTGCACCAACAGCAAAGAACTCTGTAATAACTTCAAGTGGCATTCCTTTAGTTTCAGGCACCTTCAAGAAAACAAACACCCACGCGATGATGCATACGACAGCATACACTCCAAAAACTCCCGAGAGACCAATGGTAGTAAGCAACACGGGTAGGGAGTAGGTCACAATGATGTCACAGATCCAGAAAGTGAGCGCGCAAATGGCAATGCACAGTCCACGCACTCTGGTTGGGAAAATCTCTGCACACAGGATGTTGGGGATTGGACCAAATCCCATCACAAAACAGCAAAAGTAGATCACGACACTGGCTGTTGAGATGGCTGCATTCACAACACTGCCAAAGTCTATTACACTTCCAATCACCAAGATCACTAGGGTTAAAATCAAGACTGGAATCGTAGTCAGCAGCAAGCTCCTGCAAATTTCAGCACAAACGAGAACATGAGTTCAGATATTGCTTAATAACAAATAACTGCAATTTCATTTCTTGTCTTTATAGAAGTCAGAAAAAAAATTAACAAAATGACATTTTGCCAATTAAATAATGAGGGGTACATATTGACTTTAATGGGGCAGATAAATTTGTATATGTTAACATTAGAAATGTATGTAATCAACCTTCTTCCAGAGATGTCCATGAGCCTCATGGCTACAGCAATGCAAGGAAGCATCAATAAAGTTGTGATGCAACTAATAAGAAGTGATGATGACGTCGAACTAATGCCCAGATTTGATAAAAGAACTCCGACACCTGCCTCCTCAAGAATTTGAGGCGTGTAGTAAAGGACTCCATTGATGCCAGAGAACTACAAACAAATCAACATTTCAAATTTAAAGCAAGAAGTTTGCTAAAAGTACAATAATATATGCAATAATAGTTCTAAAATGACATAATGTTCCATTTGTGTTACCTGTTGAAGTATCTGAAGGCCAACACCAACAAACAATGCATGCTTAACTCCTGGCTCAAAAAGATCCCTCCAGCTCGGGCCTTTCATCGCTGCTTCAGATGGGTGAACCATAGCTGGTCCAACAGGGTGCTGATCCACAAGATCCTTAGAGTAAAGTGCAGGCTGACTAACCAACGCTGCAGCCTGGAATACATCACCATCTGCTGCCATATCACCGCCAGCAATAGAAATTAACGATCCACGTTGAGATCCAGTGCCAGTTTCTTGGTGCAAATAGATTCTTTTAAACCCTCCTTCCTTCTGTCCATCTTGACCTTCTCGCTCTGTCCATTGCCATGCTAGCTGCCAACCACCTCCAATGCCCGTGCTACTTAATTGGTCTCCACCTGCATTTTGCACAACACTACCGTTTCTAGCACTTAGAATACTGCCATGGGAAGCAGGCTGAATCATGTCTTTCTCTACACTTGTAGTTTGGCGGGAAATCAACGGAGAATGCAAATTGTCATCAGAATCATTCCCAGCACCATCAGATCCATAATCATCACCTTCTCTACCACCAACACTCTCTTCATCCCAATCCTCATGTTTAGTTTGATTTCCAGTAACACTAAACATGCTTCCGAAGTGTGGGAAAAACATGCTTCCTTTGCTACCAGCAGCATCCGGAAGCTTCTCATGAACACTACCAAAGAGGGTGACAAGTGGGTCCATAAGGGGGACACTCGGGTTTATAGTACTTCCTTGACGAGAAGCAATACCAAGCATACTCTGTCCAGTGACTGGTCGAGCAACCCATGAGACTCCTGCTTCTTGGCCATACAACTTAATTTTAGCAGCTTCATCTTGTTCCTGTTCAAGATCATTTGCAGGCGCAATTATGTATTCTTCTATTGAGGTTTCTCCCCCAACTCCAAGCCCTTCAACTAGCAAAGCCATCTCACCTGTTGAATTAAGTGAAAACAGAACCCATAGGAAAATATTTAGCGATTCAAATGAATAAAAGCAATGCTTGACAACAATTTTATGCTTCTAGTAAAAGATAGATATAATCTTCAACCGCTTCTAGTGGCAAGTTGGGCAGGTCAGGCGAACGGTTTGGAAAAGTATCTTACTGAAAGTGTCCGTTATGATTAGAAAAACCACTTTGTTAAAACAATGATCCAAATCTTGGAATAATATGGTTGTATACTTGTATGCATAAAAGAAGACTGTGGGAGACTTTCAACCAGATTGAACCATCCAACCCAATTGACCCATTACCCTAAAACTTATGATTTAAACAGCTTGAGATAAAACACAATATAAAACGACAATTCAATAGTATATGGATCGTAATTGCTAGAAATTGTTAACCTGAAACGTCTTCTTTGCCACGCAGCCTCTGCAAAACCTGTTTGGCTTCTTGCATTCTTCCTTTGCTAACAAGCCATCTTGGAGACTCGGGCAAGAAAAATATGGTAAGAAAGAAATAAGCAAGTGAGGGGATGGAGAGCACCCCAAGCATCAACCTCCAATTGGGTGACTCCATTAATGACATCCCGAACACCATACAGTATGAAAGAAACATCCCACCAGAACCTGTAAACTGAGGCAAAGTATTGAGTGATCCTCTTATTTCAGGAGGTGCTGTCTCAGATATATAGACAGGAACAAGAGTGACTGCCAACCCGATCCCAAAACCGTCTAACAATCTACCCAAAAGAAGGATGTAAACATTGGGAGCCCATAGCATAACTAGACCGCTAACAAAGTACAGAACCGAAGAGATGATGAGCATGGGCCGTCGGCCAAGCCAATCTGCTATTCCACCAGAGCATGTTGTAACCAAGGTGGCACCAAACAAAGATATAGCGACAATCAAACCTTCCATGGTTGGTTCACTTTCCAAATGGAACTCTTTCTTTATGTATAACACAGCTCCTATATTGCAAAACAACAATTTTGTCAAAGAAACATAAATTACAGCCTACAAGCTGCAAAAAATTATATCTTACAGCCAATTTATCGAGTTACATTTCTAACTTTCACTTTAGTTGCCAAAGGCAAACCCTATAGTATAATCATCATAGATTTACGCTCGAATTACACTTCATCTCCACTCGATTTCACTTGTAAGGTTTTTCAGTACGTTCATAATCATCTACCAAAATCAAGTGGAAATCAAGTGTAATATTTGATGAGTATCTATTAGGATCACTCTTGACAATGAAACTAAGAGTTAAAAGTCTCATCAGTCAAATTACTAGCAAAGATTATTATCAATCAATGGGTAACAATTTAGATTATTAAAATCCAATTTGCCTTTTTCTAAAAGAACCCGAATCAAGAATTTTGATCTTTTGTGAATGGATCTGTAAAGATCTGGACTTTTAGCAACTTACCAGCAATTGTAGCGTTATCCCATCCTTGAAGCAGGTTACCAACTGCAGCAGCAACAGCTACTAACACAGCTCCACTCATCTTCCCACTTATATTCAAACTGCAACTCAAAGTCCCAATTCAGTAAATCCACACAAAGATTAACACAAACACAAGCACAACACAAATCAGATCATAAGATCAAATTACAACAACCCCATCTACATACAACCCTAAACGATACATCTAGTAACATTTACATCACAAACAAGCGCTAATTTGATGCCCGATAATCAAATCTAAAGAACTCGAAACACCAAAAACCCAAATCCAAGATTCACAATCCGAATCCGAGATTCATACCAATTACGTACGCTGATTAGAAGAACTCTGAGTGAACTTCAGAGAGTTATCAGTACATCGCATTTGATTCAAACAATAATGACTGAATTGAAAAGGGTCAAGAATCAAACATCAAATGATTGAGTCGCAATCGATTACTTGTGTAGGTGGGGAATCAGTGTAAGCGAATGAATACTCCCGAGGTATAATCAATCAAATTGTTGCATCATTTGAACGAATATGTAGAGAGATAAAAGGAGTGAGAGTGAGAGCCAGAGAGAGAAGACTGGGGGTTGAAAAACGTCTGCATCGGTCGAGTTGTTTACTTGAGTTCGAGGTTCATGGACTGAATCTGACAAATGTTGGAAGTTAAGGGGCTGTTGTGAAAATGTGGTGAGCTTATGGACCGTTCCTTTTGCCTTTTGCAACAGCCGATGTGTGAGCGACACTTTTATGGGATGACGTCAGCAATCTTGACGGTATATTCGTCTTCCAGATCGGGTCATAAAAATAATCTTTTATTCAATGATCTGCAAATGGTAAATTTTTATTAGTATTTATTATTTTTTTAAATATACCATTTTATTTAAGTTATTTTTCTGTTTGAATTATATAGTATCGACAAATAACTAATTTATAACTTTCATAAAAAGTTAAATTAAAAGGGATCTTGATATAAAAAATTTCTTCATGCAAATCATGATATATTATGATATCGAGAAGATTCGGTGATTTATACATCAATAAATGTTATAATTTTATTAAGATAACCATTTAATGTTTCTCGTATCATATATAGTTTCTGATTTTTTTAATTTTTTGAGCAAACCATAACATATTACAAAATAGAGACGATTTAGCGATCGATACATAATAACTCTGATTCTTTTTTTTATTTTTTATTTTATAAGTATCTAGTGTTTCTTATATGAGTATATGACTGCATTTTAACATATAAATAGCAACGGATTTATATGGCAGTGGCGGATCGATGAAATTATTCTTATGAAGTCACTATTTTTTAATTGCTTCAATTTTATAGACGTGACATAAATATTTTTGATCGATATAATAAAAGTACGATTTAATAATAAAATACCATTATCATTAGAATGTAAAAAACACATATTATGTATTTGAGATTTTGAGTTCTTTAGCTCTACCTATTGTCTATATTGTCCAAATATCCAACCATTAATTGCTCTTATCTTTGATTTTAAGTCCAAGACTCGAAAGTATTTGGTACGAGAGTATATTAGGTTTATCATTATTGGGTAATTAGTGGGTATTAGAAGTATGCTTAATTTACATTTAATTATAACTTGTACTTTACTCGCATTGAGTATTTAGTTAAAGTTTACTTATTTAGTTATTTAATTAATTAACTCATGGACTTTTTTAAAGTTTGAGTTTATGTTTTTCTATAACTAATGGAGTTACCGTAAAAAAACATTGTTCTCACTCGAAAAACTTATACATATATTTACATATGCACTAGAAATTTCAGTGTATTCCAGTAACTTCGGTGAAAGCATACTAGGTCCACCCTTATCATATGGTTCCTAAAATGGTATTAGTATTTTACACGATGATAGATGATAGACAATTATAGGTGTACGTTATTTTTATGATGGTTTCACGACATAAACCATACACACACACACACACACATATATATATATGTATATATATATATATATATATATATATATATATATATATATATATATATATATATATATATATATATATTATATATATATATTATATATATATATATATATATATATATATATATAATATATATATATATATTGAATATCTTGTATCTATGAAGAGTTAGATCTCACTTGACAAATCACGTTTAGAGCACGTGACCCATTATAGTCACCACCTTCATAAAAGGTTACTTAGCACCTATGTTTGGCATGCAACTTTTATCTTTTGATATAAAAAAGCAAACCCTGAAGATGTGGATTTCCAAATGATCGATACAAAAGTGTTTCACCTTTTCAAGATTTTACACAAAAGCATTCATCACTAAACATCATAAACATCATGCCTTCGGTTTTTCCAACCCACATCATTCTCAATGAATGCCGGTTAATAACTTTCAACCTTAATAATGCCTCAAGCCCATGTTCTTTCTGGTTAGTAGGATATTGGTTAGGACCACGAGGTTTACCACGTAAATAAACTCTTCTAGTTAAAAAAACAAAAACAAAAGAAACGACATATGCAATAATGTTTTTGTGAGCACCTTGACGTCAATTGTTTATCCTTTCTGAATGAGGGCAATTAGCCAAATGCCTTCATACTGTCTACCCGGATTCAATACTTGTCCTTACCGGTTAGTAGAGTGTTGACTGGGACTCAACATCCCATCCATAGTGATCCTTGTTATCTTTTTATTTTTTATATATTGAAAAAAAGTGTGAATTCATTAACACTCTTAAAAGTTTATGATCTTTCTTTAATAATAATCAACGGGCTGTTTGGCAGCATTTAAAGCAGCGTCATATTGGTTTAGATGTCTGAATGTTTCAGTATTTAATGGTTCAGATTATTTGTTTCACGAACAAATGTCTGAATGATACATATTTTTGCCTCTAATGCTTAATGGTTAAGAGGTCTAATGCTAAATGATTAAGACCTATTATATGAACTGGTCAGACATTTGACTTTGAATAGTTAAGCGATATACTAGCTTTTAATGGTTCAGATATTTTAATGGTTCAGATCTTTTCATAGTTCGAACCTTTTATTGGTTCCGCATTTAATTGTTCAGAAATTATCAAACAGTTCCTGAGTCCTAAGATATCTACTACGTGGTATATTAGAATATGAATAAATTTTATGTTAACTAAACGGTGGTGGTATGGTACTATATAGTATATACGATGGTGATGGGTGGGTGGACTTGGTAGGGCAATGTGATGTTGGATGGCGATTATGTTGGTGGGTGACGATTGTGATTAAACATCAAGTCTAAATAATATGAAAAGTTTAAAAATATTTAACACTTGCAAATTTTAAGTATTTGATCGAGTCTTCTAATTCATAAATCTTGTTTATCTTATGCGATAAAGTTATTTGTCTAATTCAAATATAGATAAAATTTTGATAGATCTGTAATAAAAATAAAACTTTTGAGTAAATTGAGGTAACCATTTATTTTAGAGAAAACTACATAAATGGTCCCCAACGTTTGACCATATTGCAAGTTTGATCTTCAAGTTTTAGAAATTACAAATTTAGTCCAAACATTTAATAGATAGTTGCAAATTTAGTCCCGACCATTAGTGTCAGTTAGTTTTTAACGATGTGAGGACTAAACTTGCAATATGATCAAACCACAGGGATCATTTGTGCAACTTATATATATAATTAAAAGAATAAAAAAATTAAAAAAATCCAATAAAAGATTAAAAAATCAAATAAAAATATTAAAAGCAAATAAAATTTAAAATAAATAAAATTTAAAAAAATTACATAATAAAAGTTAAAAACACTTTATTAAATATTGTTAAAAAAACATTGACACGACTTGATCATATATACAATTCACATAAAAACTAATACATTTTTCATTTTTATTATTTAAAATCCAACTAAGTGATTTTTTTTTACTTTTTTTTTCATCTAAAATTATTTTTAATTAAATTTTTTTAATCTTTCTATTTTTTAAATCTTTTTTTGGATTTTTTATATTATTTTATGATTATGTTTAATTATAGATATAGGTTGCACAAATGGTCCTTTTGGTTTGATTATATTGCAAGTTTAGTCCCTACATCGTTAAAAACTAACTAACATTAACATTGGGGACTAAATTTGCAACTATTTACCAAATGTTTGGATTAAATTTGCACTTTTTAAAACTTGGGGGACCAAACGTGCAATATGGTCAAACGTTGAGGACTATTTATATAATTTTCTCTTTATTTTATTTGTTATTAAAACAAAAATTATAGATTTACGAGGTTATGACACAAGGTATTTTAGCGTCTTTGTTTATAGTTTATATATAATATATAATTTATAGTTAAAGAGTATAAAACATTGTTAAGCCGTGACTAACTTGCACACCATTTAATCTTGCTCTTATAGGTGCTATAACGTTTAAACCTATAACTATTTAAGAATAAAACTATGTATCCTGAATAAGAGATGTTATTATTATTTTTAATATTTCTTTTGAAGGAAAGTTTTAAATAACTTCAAAGTTAGATATGAATTTTAATTGATTGACGTGACATGACTAGCAATTTTGATTATATAACTTTGTTTAAATATATTCTCGCTTATTGATAGGGTCGATACACTCATTCTCTTTACTTTATTGTCACACCCTCAAAATCTACGTACGGAGTTTTATCGCGAGACGTGTGAACAAATCAAGATCATAGTCAATAGTTACTGAGAACGATACTATATGTCATATTTAAAAATAAAACCAATCAAAGTTCAAATTTAAAACAATGCGGAAGCGTTTTGCAATAAGACAAACCCAAAATATAAAATGCATAATATGGAAAAACACGCGCCAACCCAATATTTAAAACCCATAATTGAAAACCAACAAATATGTCTTTAAAATAAAGCCTTTGAATGCATTCTGGACCCGTGTTGTGCTCCTAATGACAGGCAGAGTTAACGACCTGAGAATAACATACTAAAATGTCAACACAATGGTTGGTGAGTTCAAGAGTTTGCGTTTATCATAAATATTAACAGTTGTATAACATAAGAGGTGTATTGAAATAGATAGCTAGTCTATATTCACATGTATTAACAATAGTGATTTCGCGATCGAAGCTGACTGTGTTGCGTTGTTGCCTCCCGTCACGACTTACCAGGTCGTGACGAATGTTTGTGTCTAGGACAATATTGCACCCGTTCGACCTCCAGTCTCACAAGTGGGGCTCGTCAGACCCAGCAGTACTACCCAATATTCCCCGCTAGTTACCATTATTAACGATCCGAAAGTGTGAGGACTTTCCATGGTATTAGCACTATGTTAAAACATACACAACTATAATAATAATAAAATAGCGTTTGAGTATAAGTATGCTACCTCTCCCAAAAGAAATAAAGGGTATGAACTCACCTGGTGTGTGATGATAATGAATAAAGAGATTGGTGATAGGTGCAAAGACAACCCTTCAAAGGTTACCTAGAACACACAAGTATAGTACGTGTACACATAGAAACTCAATAATTCTAGGTTAACCTAGTTGACCTATTTGACCCGTTGGTGACATATTAGTTGAAATATAGTTCAATCATATATGACAACTTAACATACAAGAGTACCATACAATTTATACATGCGTATCACATTATTAACCTAAGTTCTACCTAAGTGTAAGGCCCCGTTCCCGGGACGCTTACTGCCGGTCAATCAACGCACTTAAAACATATATTTATATTAACTTTAATAAAACATTGCAGCGGAAACAATTAAACAAACATTTCATTTCATGATAATAATCACTTTTGCAAAATAAAACAACATTCATTACAAAATATCGTTTGTTCGTATTACAATGCAAAAACATTATACAAAAGAATGCCATTCAAAAGGAGTCAAGTAGCCGCCCCGTGCCATCCTCAGCAACAATTACCTGCCAGCTAGAAAATACATAAAAGTCAGCATTGCTGAGTGAGTTATAGTTTTATAAAGCTTTATATTACCTTTCATTTGTTAAAACATTTTCTTTACTATTGCATGTGATCACGCATCATACGTACATCAAGGTAATAATTATTATCTTCCATCATCGTTCGTTTCGTACATATCACAAGTTTCGCACATTTAGTACTTATGGCACTTTTCGTACTTTCATTATCTTCCACTTTTATCTAGGTCCTATACTTAACCCCCCTCTAGAGCACCAAGCAATTCATTTAGGGTTAAGCGACAAGGACCCCGTTTCGCACGTATGGAGTAGTCACTACGACTGACTCCCCCTGTGTGTGTGAACTCTTATGGGTTAGCCAAAATCGCACGCTGTATAACACACAGTAATTAGGAAATCGCACGTATTGGAGCAGTCACCAAGACTGAACTCTTACTATGTGTATGAATCCTTATGAGTTAGCCAAAATCGCATGCTATAGACATATAGTTGAGCTAACAACTCTCAATGAGTTGTGAACCTCCTTTCATTTGCTTGCAAGACTATCATTCGTTCATTCATTATGTTCCACTTTACGTTACATAATACTTTATCATTTCTTTCACAACTATAACACGTAAAGCCACGAGAAAGATAACATATATAACACGGAACATAAATATAACCATACAGGGCACTATCACACGTGACATAACAATCATCGTACATACCATCATGCTTAAGCATCAATCATAACATCATCATACATGCTACATCATACATGTAACATCTCGTAATTTTGTTAACTAAAAGTTAACTTTGTTTATTCTTATAAGGGTCATTATTGTCAATTATGGAACTCATGTGTCGTTATACTTATTCTTTTTAGTTGTCATTAAATTTTAATTTATGAAAGTTAAAAATAAAAACATTAATAATAATAATAATAATATTGATAATAATAATATTTAAAGTTGCTAATCTTAAAAAGGCTTGAACTTAAAGTTAAGTTAAGTCAAGGGAGTGCTTAGTCATTTTGGAAACTTTAAAAGAAAGATAATTACATAAAATGTCAACATTTATAAACTACGGGGACCAGTTGTGTAATTTCGAAAACCAACCCCTCTATTCCCTTTCCCCCGTCGAGCGCCGGTCAAGGAGGGTCCGGCGACCCTCCGGCCACTCCTTAACCACCAATTTTTTGGTCGATTTATGATCCAAAAACCATTCCGATCCTCTCTAGAACTTGATTCGAACCCCATAAATCACATTAATTGAGCTTTAACACCGGTTATAACACCCAAACGTTGTATAACTGAAACCATTTACACTCCATAGCCGTTCTGTAAAACCTCAAATAATGTCTAAGCGAGCCAAATAATAATAATGGGCTTAGACGAGACCATTTTAATGAAAATAAGATGGATATGGTTTTAGACCGAGAAGACATCACGGGTTACGTGTTTGGCGCGTTTAAGGTCCCGGGAACGCCCGATATATATAAACGGATCAACTTGAGCAGCTCTCATTTGCAACTCAACACTCTAGTTCTAGAGAGAGAGAGAATAGAGAGAGAAAGTAGAGAGAATTGAAGATTCAAGGCTCGGTTGATCTTGGAATTGAAGATTGGTGTTCGTGGGCATCCAAACAACAAGAAAACACCACGTATCCAGGTAAGAAACATCATTTAATCATTTCTTTTGATGTAAACCCGAATTCTAGGTTTGGGGTTTTTGAAAGTGGCAAAGATTCGCCCAAAACTCACGTTTTTATGTAAGAAAACATGTAAGAAGCTTAGATATAGCTTATTGGGTGATAAACCAAGGTTTTGGATGTAAAGGATTGAAATTTTGGGTCAAAAATGGGTTGGTTCGTATTTTTCAGCCCGTTCTACGAAACTGGGTGTTCGTCCAGCGAAACTATGGATCTTCCTACGAAACTATAGTTTCGCAGGTAGTTTCGCAGACATGGTTTTCCAACAAAAGTTGGGCGAAACTGGCAGTGAGACTGGCAGCGAAGATGCCAGAGAAACTGCTAGCGAAACTGCTGGTGAAACTAGCAGCGAAACTGCTGACGAAACTAGCAGCGAAACTGCTGGCGAAACTAGTAGCGAAACTGCTGATCTTGCAGCGAAATTAGCAGTGAAATTAGGCAGAAATTAACTCCCTTGAGTGTTAAATTATCTGTAGGCTGTGTAGTGCAACCCTTACTTTGAAAGCTTGATTGAGAAGCTACTCACTGAGTCCAGGTGAGTTCTAGGTCCCCTATTTTAAAGGTTTTGAACTAGTTTGGGGCTGGAAATGCATACAAAATATACGATTTAAATGACCGAGATTTTAAGAGGTTTTAACGAGAAGATCGATTTTTCGATAAGGAAATGTGCTATATAAAAGTGTTAAAATAAAAAATTTTCGCGCTGACCTGGAAGCACGGCCCTAGCCAGGGGCGTTGCCCCTTGGACCTCACTAGGAGCTGCTGCTCCTAGGACCCCGCTGTTAGGGGCTGCCACCCCCGAACCCCCGTTGTCCCGCGGTGGGTCAGTTATGTTTTATGATGATTTATGCTTGATGTGCATATGTTTATGTATGTGAATGTGCGATTCATGATGATTAAGATGACATATGGTTGATGCTATGTATGTTGGTTATGTATGCTATGTATGTTATGCATGTTATGTTTTCTTATGTTCCTTATTACGTATAATGACGTGACTTTATGTGGTGTGATATTGTTAATGAACGTAAAGTATTATCTTAACGAAGTGAAAGATTTAAGATAATGAAGTGGAATATAATGAAGGAACGAACGAAAAGCCTTGCAAGCAAATGAAAGGAGGTTCACAACTCATTAAGAGTTGTTAGCTCAACTGTGTGTGTCTACAGCGTGCAGTTTTGGCTAACTCATAAGGGTTCATACACACAGTAAGAGTTTAGTCCGGGTGACTGCTCCAATACATGCGATTTCCTAATTACTGTGTTATACAACGTGCGATCTTGGCTAACTCATAAGAGTTCACACACACAGGGGGAGTCTGTCCTAGTGACCACTCCATACGTGTGATATGGGGTCCTTGTCGCTTAACCCTAGATGAATTGCTTGGTGCTCTAGAGGGGGTTAAGCACATGACAGGACCTAAATAGAAGTGAAATATAATAATGTACGAAAAGTGCAATAAGTACGAAATGTGCGAAACGTGTAAATTGTACGAATTGAACGATGATGATGATAATAATGATTACCTTGATGCATGTACGATGTGTGATCACGTGCGATAGTAATGAAAATGTTTTAATGAATGGAAGGTAATGCAATGTTTTGTAAAACTAGAACACACTCAGCAACGCTGACTTTTTATGCATTTTCCTATTGGCAGTGAGCATTGTTGAGGATGGCGCGAGGAAGCTACTTGGCATTTTTGGACGACATTATTTTGTATAACGTTTTTGCATTGTAATACGAATGAACTATATTTTGTAATGAACGATGTATTATTTTTCAAAAGTGTTTATTTAAAGGAAATGAAACGTTTGTTTAAAGTGTTTTCTGCTGCACAATTTTAGTAAAGTTAATGTAAATATGTTTTATGTGCGATGATTGACCAGCTGTTAGCGTCCCGGGAACGGGACCTTACACGTTTGCACATTAACAAGCAATATTAACTTAATTAATTGAACTTGAGCAATCGTTTAACTACCTCTAATTGATTTCCATTACCAATTTCACCTGATAACATAGAAAATACATTAATCGATCAACCAATTCGTCGCGACTTGCAAGTTACTCGTGGACCTTTATTCGATCCCTCTAAACTACATTTAACAAAGGGCTTTTCATCATTTGAGTCATTGGGAGAATCCTGTGCAACGAATTCGGTTTTTATTCACATGTGCAACCAGAACAAGTCGCGACCGTAGCCGGAATCTACTCTCATTTGTTCATCAACGAATCAACTTCGATACGGGTAATTAAAGGCATGTACATACTCGATTTTAGTTGGGGAACTATAGCCCTAACATTAATTTGATTAAAATTATTGATTTGATCCTCAATTCTGGGGATTTTGGAATTAGGGTTCATAAGGAATTGGGTTATCTTCTGTTTATGTTTTTTACGTTTTGAAAACCAAATAAACCGCGGCTGAGAGCCTTGATTCACTGGTTAGGTCTTGTCCCCATATTCATGAGGTCTCAGGTTTGAACCGGGCACTCTCATGTAATTTTTTTTAAGCCTTTTGGCCTAAAATTAATTATGTAAAATTTATAATAATTATAAAAATGACTTTTATAAACCCCAAATATTTTTTAAAAGTCATCTAAATATTTCTTATAAATTTATTATTGTAAAATATTTTAAAATTTTATTATAGATGTTTCTTTTACAAATGTTATAATTAAATATATTTAAAAAATGAATTTATATAATACTGTAGGTTAAATAAATCTATATTAGACCGTATGTTATTTTTACTAGGAATTTATTATGATGATAATAAAATTTAAATATATATTTTATGAATAAAAATCATAAGTTTATTAAAAAGGATTTAATTCTATAAAGTTCTTAAAATAGTATATTTTTATAAGAATTTACTAACTTTATGAAAATCCCCAATTCTAATACCCTAGTTCGCGTTAAATCGTTAACCTTATTATTAACCTAAATCTTGTAATATTTATATATTTAGGTGCCTTGTGACGTTTTGTCTTGGAACGACATATATTAATCTTATTAATCTTCATCATATACTTATTTGACATGTGAGTTTCCTTGCCCCTTTTTATATTTTCACACTATTTAGGGTGAAACATGATACTTATTCAACATACACTTGTAAACGTTTAGACTTGTAAAGCACTTGCAATTCATCTTTACATTTTGTCATGGTTATTTGTGTGTTGTAAGTGTTATATGAGATACATATTTTGTTTGCAATCATTAACTATTGCTAGCCTGGCGACGTCTTAGATCTTTGGGTCTGACAAGCCTATTTGGTGCTAAAGCCGATGTATCGCCTGCTCCTGATGACGTATGCTTGTTCATCATAGGAACCAAATACACTTAGCCAATCTTATATACTTGTAATCAAGTCGAGGTTTGGTTTTAACGATATGTGTTCTATAAAATTGCTAACTCATAACCTATGACATGAATTGCTACTTGTAACCTTGATATATTATGTATGAAAACCTTAGAAACTCACCAAATTTATAGTTAACCTTTTATTTTTATCATGTTTCAGGTAATGCCTAAGTTTAAAGTGATCCATTGAAACTTGTAATAATCTAGGATTAGGACCTAGTTAATGAAATAAACGAATTATATTTTGTTATGTTATGCTTGGAACTATTTCATGATTGAGACTTATGATTGTACTTTCCTTTGAAACTTATAATATTAATATTTACATTTAAAAATAGCGTTATGTGGCTGTGAACAATTTTAACCGTCACATCTCGACGATTCCGCCGTCAAGGTTGGGGTGTGACAGATTGGTATCAGAGCCCATAACTATAGAAATTTAGGTTATTAGAAATGGTGACCTAGACTATAGTTTATGCATGAACCTTATAGAATAATATTATTACTCTTGTAAAAGTATATTGTTTTGCATGCTACATAATGCTATGCCATACTTATGTGCAACTTGATGCCTTAGCATAGGATTGCTTTGTAATTGTTAAAACTTTGTTACTTGTCTCCCTAAACTTATCCTTGGCTCGTTGACTCTCCCCAACAAATGAAACTTCTTAATCTTATTCTCGATGACATGTGGAATCGTATACTTATGCTTATGATTTGGATCTTTAGACTTATGTCTAATCTATGAAAATCTCATCAAGGTTTTGATTTCATGAACCTAAGAAATTTGTGTGACTCATAGATACTTGTATCCTGGTTTTCCTGAAAAAGGCCCTTGGGCTAAGGTAAGCATATCGCATAAATCCTACGGGACTAGTTATGCTTACCTAGGGATTTCTGGATAAGTGATAAACTATGGTCAACATACACAAGTTTCTAAGACGAATGGGTCAATTTACCTTGATGTGTCAACATTTCCAAATGGTAATGCGCTACCAAATGGAACCATTCCATGTGCCTTACAACTCTTGACTTATCCTTGTTTATAATATACTCCTTGTTATTCTCTTTCTCGTGCCTAACTCATTTTGTATATTCAGCATGTCTCGTCATCATGGAAAGCATGAAAGTTCCGACCGTAAGCTAGCCGCCATGATCGCATGACAAATGGCAGCCATTATCCCGACCATGGTTGCTGAACTCAATAGTACTTTGATGACCAACACTAGCAACAACAACAATGGCAATGGTCAAGGTGAAAATAGTGCGAATCAAGGCGTAACAATCAAACCTGCACTTTCAAGCACTTTAGCCCATGCAAGCCCCGTAGTTTTAGTGGCAAGGAAGGAGCCACTGGTCTTCTTGAGTGGTTCGAGAGCATGGAAAATACCTTTGTCAACTGTGAGTGTCTCGAGGCACTCAAAATTCGTTATGCCACTAGTATGCTCCAACAAGGGCACTTACCTAGTGGAATAGCGAGAAGAGACACCGTGGTGCTGAAGCTGTGATAACACTTACCTAGAAAGAGTTTAAGAACATTGCCATCACGAAGTTCTGCCCAAGGAGTGAACTACAAAAGTTGGAGGGGGAATTCTGAACTTGAAGCAAAATGATGGTGATCATTTGGCCTACTCAACTAGGCATCATGAGTTGAGTATACTGCTGCCTCACATGGTCGACACTGTCCTTTACAACATCAAGAAGTTTATCAGGGTGTACCACCCCAAATTCAAGATGGTGTGGTGGGTAGCCGACCCACAACTTTGGAGGAAGCCATCACTATCACCGCTCAACTCACTGAGAATCATATACGAGCGGTACCATGTCTGTTAAGGGTGCGAAAAAGGTGGTAAAGACGGCTACTGAGGCTGTGAAGGAGACCAAAGCCGAACCGTCTTACAACAACAACAACAACACAACAACAAGCACAAGTTCATACCGGCGTGCAATTATGTTGTGGCTGCACCTAAACAACCTCAAAGACAACTTGTACTTGCGGCTGCACCTGTGGCACAAATGCCTGGGGCTAGGGCCTATGCTGGTCCTCAACCTATGTGCAACACCTATAGGTACCATCATCCGGGAAATCAACCGTGCCGTATCTGTACCTTATGCGGTAAATATGGTCACTTGGTGGCGACTTGTCACCGTGCACCTAATAGTGCCGCGATGGTCACAAACCATGTTTGCTACAACTGTGGGACCTGGTCATTTTCGCCCACAATGCCCTCGTCTTGTGGGTAATGTTTTACAAGATCGAGGATGTGCTTTCAACATCAATGCAAATCAAGCACAAGCAAACAATGATGTGGTGAATGGTACATTAACTCAACCTTACTTCTATGATTTAAGCCTCTTTCATGCATTACCTGTATCGTTAAATGCCTTTAACATTAAACATGTATGTTTCTTATTAATAATACCTATGCATACATTCTATTTGATTCTGGAGCCGATAAGAGTTTTGTATCATTAGAGTTTGAACCCCTACTTGATCACCGTTGACATCGTTATTCGTGATTGCATCTTGAGTCTTGATGCGCATGATTTCCTTATCGATCTTATTCCTATGAAACTTGGAAGCTTTGACGTCATCATTGGTATGGATTGGTTAGCCAAACACCATGCCGAGATCATTTGTTTTGAGAAGTGCATTCGTATACCGTTACCTTTTGGCGATACATTGAAAGTGTTTGGTGAAAAATCCTCAAAAGGGATCAAACTCATGTCGTGCACCCAAGCCCGAAAGTGCTTAAGCAAGAATTATATGGCTTTCTTGGCTTACGTGGTCAACACGAAAGTCAAAGGGAAAGAACTTAGGATGCCCCGATCGTACGAGACTTTCCTGAAGTATTTCCTGATGACCTTAGTGGTTTACCTCCCGTGCATGAAGTCGAGTTTAAAATCGATTTGATTCCGGGAGCCAACCCTGTGGCTAAATCACCCTATCAGCTTGCACCTTTGGAAATGCAAGAACTCTCTAGTCAACTTCAAGAACTATCCGAGAAGGGCTTCATTCGTCCTAGCTCTTCGCCTTGGGGTGCACCTGTTCTATTTGTGAAGAAGAAAGATGGAACATTTCGTATGTGCATCGACTATCGTGAGCTTAACAAGCTTACCATCAAGAATCGTTATCCTCTTCCTCGTATCAATGACTTGTTTGATCAACTTCAAGGAGCTGTTATATTCTCGAAGATTGATCTACGATCTGGATACCATCAATTACGAGTTCATGATGATGATATCCCAAAGACCGCGTTCGGTACTCGTTATGGGCACTATGAGTTCATGGTTATGCCTTTTGGTCTAACAGATGCTCCAGCTGTCTTCATGGATCTCATGAATCGAGTATGCAAGCCCTATCTGGATAAGTTCGTGATCATCTTTATTGATGACATACTTATCTATTCCAAGTCCCACATCGATCATGAGCTACATCTACGACAAGTTCTGGAGTTGTTCAAAAAAGAGCAATTATACGCTAAGTTCTCGAAGTGTGAATTTTGGCTCGAGGAAGTTCAATTTCTAGGACACGTGGTGAATAGCCAAGGAATTCACATGACCCTGCAAAGGTGGAAGCTGTGAAGAATTGGTGCATTCCTATAACTCCAACAGAAGTTCTTTCTTTTCTTGGTCTTGCTAGTTATTACTGGTGATTCATTGTCAACTTTTCGAGGATTGCGAAACCGCTCACTTCTTTGACTCAAAAGAACAAACCATTCGAGTGGGGGTCCGAGCAAGAGGAAGCCTTTGAAATGTTAAAGCACAAGTTGTGCAATGCTCTTATCTTGACCCTACCCGATGGGAACGACGATTTCACCGTGTATTGTGATGCATCTAAACAAGGCCTTGGTTGTGTTCTCATGCAACGAGGAAAGGTCATAGCTTATGCATCAAGACAATTGAAGGTTCACGAGGTGAATTACATAACACACGATCTCGAGCTTGGTGCTGTGGTATTTACCTTGAAGATTTGGAGAAATTACCTTTATGGTACACAATGCATAGTCTACACTAATCACAAAATTCTTTAACACGTTTTTAATAAAAATGATCTCAATATGAGACAACGTCGTTGGGTGGAGTTGATTAGTGATTACGATTGTGACATTCATTATCATCCTGGTAAAGCAAATGTTGTAGCCGATGCACTAAGCCGAAAGATTCATAACAAGACGATCTCATTATAAGAAATTCGAGATCGAAGACAATGGTTTGACACTTTGGGTGAGTTCGATACTGAGATCCGATTAGATGTCAACGAGACTACTGTAATGCTACAAAACTTGAGAATAGATAGTGACATCGAGTCTAGTATCTTGGAGGCTCAACATGTGGTGCAACAAGAAGGAAGGATAAAGGATGAACTGGAGCATAATCTTCTAACTCAATTGGAAACGAAACCTAATGGGTTAATGTATTTCATGAATCGAATTTGGGTTCCAAACCGTGATAACCTTCGTACCTTTATCATGAACGAAGCTCATCAAACTCGTTATTCTATTCATCCTGGTTCCGATAAGATGTACATGGACCTGCGTGGTCAATATTGGTGTCCTGGAATGAAGAAAGATATATCGACTTATGTAGCTAAGTGCCTCACGTGTACAAAGGCTAAAGCCGAATACCAACGTCCAAATGAATTACTTGAACAACCCGAGATTCCTATGTGGAAATGGGAACATATATCCATGGACTTCATAACTAAACTACCCCAAACCTCTAGTGGACATGATAGCATATGGGTGATCGTTGACCGATTGACCAAATCGGCGCATTTTATACCCATACGTGACATTTACAAGACATCAAGGTTGGCTCGTATATACGTTGATGAAATTGTAAGTCTTCATGGGGTACCTCTGCATATCATATCCGACCGAGATGCTCGTTTCACTTCACACTTTTGGTCATCTATGCAAGAACTCTTGGGTACTCAATTGGACCTAAGCATGGCTAACCATCCTCAAGCTGATGGTCAAACCGAGTGAACGATCCAAACCTTGGAGGATTTTCTACGCCTGTGTGTTCCTGACTTTGGTGGTGATTGGGATACGTATCTACCGCTCGCGCAATTTTCGTATAACAATAGTTACCACTCGAGTATCAAGATGGCACCATTTGAAGCGCTTTATGGTCGTAACTGTCGATCACCGATCTGCTGGACCGATATTGGTGAAAACTTCATCACTGGTCCTGAACTTATACAAGAAATGACCGACAAAGTCTCAATAATCCGTAAGAACCTTGAAGTGGCGAGAACTCGTCAAAAGAGCTATGCTGATAAGCGACGTAAGCCATTGGAATTCTAGGTTGGGGAGATGGTTCTCGTTAAGGTTTAACTGTGGAAGGGTGTTGTGCACTTTGGAAAGAAGGGTAAACTGGCCCCGAGATTTGTAGGACCTTTTAAAATCCTGAAAAGGGTTGGAAAGGTGGCCTACCAACTGGAGTTACCTTCCGACCTTAGTGGAGTTCATCCTGTGTTCCACGTTTCAAACTTGAGGAAGTGCTTGGCCAACGAAAGTCTGCATGTTCCATTGGAAGACATTCAGATCGACGAGTCATTGCATTTTGTTAAGAAACCTATTGAAATCATGGACCGCATTATGAAAAAGACTAGGACCACAACTACCCCAATTGTCAAGGTTCGTTGGGAGAATAAACGTGGCGCTGAATTTACTTGGGGACGTGAGGAGCACATGAAGAAGAAATACCCGTTCTTATTTGTATAGTTTCATTCTTAATTTCGGGACAAAATTCTTTTAAGTTGGGGAGACTGTACATCTCGTAATTTTGTTAACTAAAAGTTAACTTCGTTTATTCTTATAAGGGTCATTATTGTCAATTATAGAACTCATGTGTCGTTATGATTATTCTTTTTAGTTGTCATTAAATTTTAATTTATGAAAGTTAAAAATAAAAACATAATAATAATAATAATAATGATATTGATAATATTAATTATTTAGACTTGCTAATCTTAAAAAGGCTTGAACTTAAAGTTAAGTGAAGTCAAGGGAGTGATTAGTCATTTTGGAAACTTTAAAAGAAAGATAATTACATAAAATGTCAACATTTATACACTACAGGGACCAGTTGTGTAATTTCGAAAACCAACCCCCCCTATTCCCTTTCCCCCGTAGACCGCCGGTCAAGGAGGGTTCGGCGACCCTCCGGCCACCCCTTAACCATCAATTTTTTGGTCGATTTATGATCCAAAAACCATTCCGATCCCCTCTAGAACTTGATTCGAACCCCATAAATCACATTAATTGAGCTTTAACACCGGTTATAACACCCAAACGTTGTATAACCAAAACCATTTACACTCCATAGCCATTTGCACATTAAGAAGCAATATTAACTCAATTAATTGAACCTGAGCAATCGTTTAACCACCTCTAATTGATTTCCATTACCAATTTCACCTAATAACATACAAAACACATTAATTGATCAACCAATTTGTCGTGATCTGCAAGTTACTCGTGGACCTTTATTCGAGCTCTCTAAACTACAATTAACAAAGGGCTTTTCATCATCTGAGTCATTGGGATAATCTTATGCAACGAATTTGGGTTTTATTCACATTTGAAACCGGAACAAGTTGTGACCGTAGCCGCAATCTACTCTCATTTGTTCATCAACGAATCGACTTTGATACGGGTAATTAAAGGCATGCACATACTCGATTTTAGTTGGGGAACAAAATCCCTAACATTATGACTGGGTTTTAGTAAGAGTGATATTCTTACTGAGAATCGAATATGATAATCAAGCCAACGATTGAGTGGCGGAAACAAACAATCGAAGAACAATCAAGCAAGAAAATTACTCATAAATGCTGTTGTATTGATATATGAATGTTGACAAATTACAGAGAATAATTACAACAAAAATCCTCTGTCTATCAACCGTCACCTCGGTACGAGGTTAACTATTCTATTTATAGACAAGACAAGATGCCTTTACAAAATGACTAAACTACCCCTGACCTATTACATCAGAAACTAATCTAAGTCTTGATCTGCATCTCTGCTTGTTCATTCGCATTGACAAATGCGGATGAGTTAATCTTGATCAACATTTCCACTTGATCATCAACATTAGTAAGTTGGTCATCCGCATTGGTTAATGCGGATGAACAAATACTTGTGCGCATTTGGTTGGTCATCCACATTTGTCAATGCGGATGATCAAAGTCTTGTCCGCATCATCTGTTGTTCTTCCGCATTAGTCAATGCGGAAGAGTAACTTGTTCTTCAGCATAAGTATTATGTCTTCCACATTAGTTAATGCGGAAGAGTAAACACTTGTCCACATCAAATTTTTGTCTTCCGCATTGACTAATGTGAAAGATAACACTTGTTATTTTTCTTGCATATCTTCATTCGCATTGCATCTTGGACTTGTGGGATTCCAGCTGAACAATCATCAATTCACCCATTAAGTTGGCATGTATGATCCTTTCAGGGTGCAACAATACTCCCCATAAGGATTATACAGCCTAGTTTTCCTTAGTGTTTAGGAGGTGATTGATGTTGTGAAGATTCAGCAGGGTCTTCAAGAGGTAGTATGAAAGCTGCTTTGGTGGGATCCAGAATGGCCTTGATCATATTTACAAAATCAGTTGCTTTTGACATCCTGTCTCTACTCAGCACATGCATTTTTATTCTGCTCATGTTATGGATGGCTTCCATAGGTAACTTTTTCAGAGAGATAGGTTCCCATATGGAGATTGTGGAAAGACCATCTCTATGAATCAATAAACTCCCTCCCACATCCACTTCAAGCTTAACAATGTTTCCAAGTTGCAGTGGTGTTTTCTTCTTCTTTCTTTTGTCCCTTTTAATTTTATTCTATCATAGGCCAGTTTCAACAATTGATGCATTTCAGAAAGAAGTGCATGTCTTGTTCGCCCAATTTGTTGTTTAACTCCCTGAAGTGCCTGGTATAAATGTAATGGATATATGATTCATCAAGTAGTCTTACTTCATATCCACTAAAAGTCTAATGTCAGCTCTTTTCCTCCCTACTTCCTTTCTATCACCAGCTCATAGGTTTTCTCATCATAGTACACATTTGAGATAGGAGTGGAAGAATGAGTACCAGACACTACTTTCCTCTTTAAAGACTCAGTTGGCTTTACCTTCAACTCAGGGAATACTATTTCTTCTGCTTCCAACTTTTTCTTTTTATCCAGGGGATTGACAAATATTTTATCTTTTCTTAAGCAAATTGTCTTTAATGAATTGAAGTTATTTGTCCTTCTGAACATCTTATGTATATTCTTAAATTCATATCCCCTGAATATAGCTGAATGATTGATCAGTTCAAGTTGAGCTAGCTCCTTCAAATCATGAATCTCAGGGCATTTACTAGAGCTGAGTACTTTGTAAAGAATTGTACTAGCCCTGAGATTCTCTTCACCATGAACATGTTCCAGGTGCTATCATACTTCCAGCTATTATCTTCTGATCTATCTTCCCCTTGGGAGTAGACACCCCTCTGAATAGTTCAGCAGTGGTCAGTCCTTCTTGCAGCTTCAACTGAGATGGTTCTGCAAACCATTCAGGATATTTGTGGAGTACCGGGGCAAGTAGTTCTTGGTCTTTTATGTTCAACAACATGTCTTCAGCTGACATTCTGTTTCTGGGTTTGGTCTTTGTCAATTCTTCTTCCAATTTCTTGAGTTTATCTTTCTTTTCATTGATTAATTGAAGTGTGGCAATCTTTCTTTTGTGAATCCCTGACTAGAGAGATATTCCTTCATTTCGTTATCAGACATGTTATAAGGATCAGGAAATAATGATTCATGGGAGAGGTGATTTCTTCGGTTATGAAAGCTTTTGTAGAGGACCCCTTCTTGGTAGTGGACTTCATACCTGTGGGTTCTTCAAGGATGAGTCTTTATGCTTTGGAGTGTCCTTTGTCATTGTCTTCTCATATTCAGTGTCTATTGTTGGATCAAGCAACACTTCACTTTCTCTTCCTCCTTTTTCATTTTCTCATAAGTCATTGCAAACACTTCATTAGGATCATAGCCTTGATTGATCAAGAACATGGCTTTAATCATCAAGTCATCAGTTTGAGCTTTGGTCACCATATCTTCTACTGACTGTTCTTAATAGGACTGTCCATGAGAACATCCTTTTTAACTTCTTCTTCATCAACAATTTCTCCTTCTTCTAAGTCAATTGCTCTGGCCAACTGTTTCAACTGAGCTTCTGCCTGCTCATGTTCTTCCAAAAATTCAGCAATTGCTGCTAAACTTCTTGGGTCATCCTTTTGTTTCTTTGATGGTTCTTCTTCTGTGATTGGTCTCTTGCCTTTAGCCTTTTCTGCCAAATACTTCCTCTTTCATGAGTAAGTTTGAAGTTGAGGGCTAGAGGTTTCAGTTGGATCTTCTGGTTCAGGGACCTTTTCAGGTGTAATTGGCTCTTGATCCTTCATTTCACTTTGTTCATGTACAGTTTCTTCTTTCCTTTCTTGTTCATATCTTTCTTTTAGTTCCTCTTTTTGTTTTTCAGTTACTGATATGGTTGAGACAATTTGCAGAGTTAATTCCTTTTCCAATGGCACTGGTGATTTGGGAATAAATACAATAGGCTCTGCCTCAGTTCTTTGATTGTTTATGAATTCCCAGAAATCATCATCAATGCTGAATTGTTCAGAGGCAAAACTATCCAAGGCACTAAAGAGTTCTTCAAATTCACCCTTTTCTGAGTCTGAATGATCAGTGTTTCCAGAATACACTACCATGTCTAGGCTCTGGTCTTTGATCTCAGTTTTTCCTTCATCATCCACTTGTTCTTCATTCTCATTATTAAGTTGTTGTCCTCATCATCATCCTTTTGTTCTTCTTCTATCATCATCCTTATCATCAGTTCTTTTAATCATCATTTCAAGCTCGGATATTCTTTTGTTCTTGCTTTCAATTTCCTTTTCCAGTTTTGAGATGATATCAGCTGTGTTCCTATATGATGTTTTCTTGTTCCTCCATGGCAATAGTTTGTATTTCAAGAGTATCTATATGCCCACTCACTTCTTCTTTTGAGTGTTTCAGTGCAGCTTTCAATTTTCAATCTCTTGTTCTTATTCCATTCTTTCAAATGCATATTTTCTTTATGATCTTTCAATTCACCTTCTTTCTCATCAAGTTCCAGGATTCTATCATTTATAATTCTGCTCTCCTGTTTAGTGTTTTCCATCCTTTCTACTTTGAGTAACAACTCAGTTATTAATTCATCTTTTTCATCAGGCCTATTGATGTTTGATTCAACATAGCTCTCAAAAGGAGCAGCCTCAGAAGGTTATTCACAGCTTTGGTTTGATCATGATGATTCTCCTCATCAGAAGATGATTTGGATGCACTTGTTGATCCTTCTGGTTCAGCAGGGTGATCAATTGATGATGGTAATGGTTGGTAAGGAGGAATAGGAGATTGGTGTGGTGATATAGGAGATTGATGATGTGGTGATATAGGTTGAGTGGTATTGGTGGTGTTTGTTATGGTGATGGAAGTGATGGTATTGGTGAAGGTAAAGGTGATGGTATTGGTGAAGGTAAAGGTGATGGTATTGTGTTGGTGGTAAAGGTGATGGTATTGGTGAAGGTGTGGAGTGGTTTAAGCTATGGTGTGGTATAGGGGATGGAATTGGTTGTGGAGGTGATTGTGCTTGACCTGCTTGGTATTTGTTCAAACATCCAAGGAAGAAGGGGTGAAGAAGCACCACTGTAGAAGTTCCTTGGGTCCTTCTTTTGATGTACTTTTAGGATCTTGCATCATAATGAGGAATGTTAAGTACTGGTCCTTCATTAACAATGTCATGAAATGATTCATTGATTAGACATTGAATAAATCTGGGGTACATTAGAAACTTGTATCTCAACCCTTCTTGAATGTTGGAGATTAGGCCATTGAATACATATGCAGACATGTTAAATCTTCTGTTGGTGCAGAGAGCACAGATTGCAGAAGATGTGAGGACTGGAATGTCATTCCATCCTGTTTTCCTTTGGACAGACAATGTTGGAACATATGAATTAGAAATCTCCAGGGCAGATCCACTAATCCTTTGACTATCTGTTTGGCTTCATAACTCCCTTCATAACCAATTTCAGAGAAAAATGTGGTTATTTCCTCATCATCCAATTCAAGAGGATCATCTGCATTATTATTGAATTGAGACATCTTCTCACTGATTCTTCTGTGATCCTCAGAGTGAGTTCAATGTTGATCTTTCCAGTTAGAGTTTTCACTCCATTTTCTTCAACCACTTCAGCTGATTCCCAGAAAGATCTGATGGGATTCTCATAGATTGTTGGTCTTACTGTTATGGCATATGCTACCCTTGTGGTAGATAGGAATCTTATCATATCTCTAAGACCTTCAGCTTCAGGCACATCAGGGTTTAGATAACCGCTGACTATGGAGCTTGCTCCATGTAAGGTTTGCCATGTAATCTGCACAAGAGACATGTGTGTTAGTTCACAATTTTGACTTTAATTGTGCTTTGATTTGTTAATGTGACTTTGATTTGTTTCACACTTTTCTTTTCCATATTGCTCTGTTTTTCTCAGTAAACATGGTTATCATGTTTTTCAATATTAGTTGAATTCCTATCAATTTACATGTTTATTGACATCGAAAATGTGTATTACATCCCTTAATGAGTTTGATTTTGGTGTTCTTCAATAATTATCCGGTTCATCGTTCGATTTAGGGTAACAGTTCGAGACATAGGTTTTGGTTTCAAAATCTGTTGAAGTTTTACTTTATCTTTGAAACGACTGCTGTTCTGAATCGATGACAAGAATGTTTAAAGATGAAACACAACAAAATCTTTGAATGTTTGTGATGATGATGATGATTGATGGTGGTGTACTGTAGTTTTGCGCTCGTCTCACTATAAGTTGTTGGAGCATATATAGTCATATATAGTGTGTCCTCGCTTGTCGAATAGTCTAGGCTTAATGTTATACATCTGATATGTTGTAAACACATGAAACTGGGTCATCGCAGGAGCATATGCGAATGAGACTCAGTCGTATGACTGAGCCATGTAATGGACCAGCGTGCGACTGAGCCATGCTAATGGACCATCCGTGCGATGAGAGATGCGATGGGACATTCGTAAGATGAATATGGTCCAGTCGTACGATTGATCATACTCATGGTCCAGCATACGATTGAACCATACGCATGTCCAATCGCACGAATAGGCCCAGTCGCATCTAATATGGGCCGAGGCCTATATATACCAGTTTCAAGTGTAGAGAGATGAAGGATGAGAGGAAGTCTGTCCGGAGCCTAGGGTGCCGGATGAGAGGGGAGATCATGCTCGATCTTCCCTTGCCAAGAGTCTTGATTCTTATGTGTAACGAGCTTGTAATCGTTAGGTTTATTCAATGAAACAATATTTGCAGTTCGTGTTATTGATTTGACTTTGGTTGGTTGTTCATCCTTCCGTCAGAACATGCTCGGATGTTTATCGATCCTAAAAACTGACTTCACATAAGTTCTCTCAAATTTGAAAATATTAAATGACCTGTTCGAATTCTTTAAATAGTAAATAATACAATTTGAAAAATTTTTACAGTTTACAAGAGATACAGTCAACACTTAGCAAATGCTAAAGGTTAATTTGTTTGATTTTGGTGATCCGCATTTGTTAACTGTAGCATATGCGGAAGATGAACTTTTTACAGAACATTTCGATTCACTACTTTTGGTCATCCGCATTTGTGGCTGTAGCTAATGCGGAAGGCTTAATTTTTTGACTGACTGTCCGCATTACTCTACTGTTACAAATGCAGAAGTTTTGTTTCTTAATGTTTTATTCCATCCGCTTTGTGTACTGCTGTAAATGCGGAAGTTTAAACTTGAAATTTTGGCTGTCCGCATTTGTGTACTGTTGCAAATGCTGAAGTTAAACTGACATTTTGGCTGTCCCATTGTGTACTGTTGCAAATACAGAAGTTAAACTTTTGCTGTCCGCATTGAGTTGTAGTAAATGCGGTAGAGCAAACTTCACATTTACTTCACACACTAATGCGGTAGAGTAAAATCATTGTCCGCATTAATTGCACTTCAAAAATTATTGTTACCCGCATTAGTTATATGCATGGGTTACCTTCACCCGCATTAACTAATGCACTTACCTGCATTATATTTTGAACTAAATCAAAAGTTAATGTGATTGAATTGATTATTCATCTTATGAAGAGGTGTCCTTGATTGATTTTTCTTATGAAGTGGCTGTTGAAGTTGTCAATTTTTGCTTGGATTGACTTGTATGTTACAACTGATACAAGTTTCCCAATTTTGACAGATCTTGCACTTATCATGCTTCTAAGAATCTGCATAAGCTGAGATATAATGGTATGATTTATTGCAACAACACCAACTAAAATTTCTTTTGTTTTGTTTTTCAAAATTGAGTTAACAAACAAAAATTTGAACTTACTCAAAAAATTTTAAATTACTCCCCTAAAGTTTATGTCCACATTTGGAGAGAAACTTTAAAGATTTTAAAAGTTTTGAATATTATTTTGATTATATTAATAATGAAGAGAAAAATCTCTTTGTTGGGATCATATCAATCTTACATTACACATGTGCATCCTTTATAATTAAATGGACATGATTATGAACTTGAAGATTGAAGGTATGTTTGTCCTCTTAAACTCATACCTGGTTGATATTTTGATGCAAATGACTTTTATCATGTTTTGGTTGATTTATTATTCAATGTGTACCTCACACACTAAGCATGGAATGATCAACCCTCCTTATACAATGCATGGTAGAACTTTGTCACAACTTTTCTTACTAGGTTACTTAAGTCATGAGATCTCATATTCACTGATCCTCATTGGATTCTTTTAATTGATCCTTTTTCATGTTGATCCTCATTGGGATTCTTTTCACTTCACTTTGGAAGGTGATCCATGATAGGATTCTTTTGTTCATTCACTTGGAATGTATTACTTTGTTAATTCATCCAATTTTGGATGTGTTTCACATTGGGAATCTTTTAGATCATGACATCTGCACTATGTGCAAGTTTCATCAGGTCTTTGCTCAATAAAACAAAGATGAAACATGATGTGGTGAAAGAGATTTATAAAGTATCATTACCTGGTGTGTTTAGGTTACTACACACACATGCATTCAAATAAGCCATACATACCTGTACTTTGTGATGAGTGTTTCACAATTGAATATGTCTTTAATTCATCACTGCATGTATCTTTTCTTCCAAATTGAGCCTACCAACATATGTGGTAAGTCATTTCAGTCTTTTACATTTTGAAATTAAGCACAGTGAATGATATAATGACTGTAATTATATCATTTCCCATGATTCTTTTCTTCATAAGACTTGATTTTTTGTGGTTTTTCTGATGTTTTAAAATATTTTTGATGTTTTTCAAAGTTTTTACTCAAGGTTAATCATGCCAATTGACTGAACCAGAAATTCAAACCTATTAGGTTCAAATGCCTTGGTAAACAAATCAGCTAATTGATTTTACTGTTGGTACTTGAATCAATTTGATTAAACCCTTTTCAACACAGTCTCTCAAAAAATGATATCTAATTTCAATATGTTTTGTTTTTGAGTGCTGAACTGGATTATTAGTTATAAAGACAGTAGCTGTGTTGTCAATAGAAATTGGTGTATGCAAAAAGTTAAAACTATAATCAAGCATCTGGTTTTGAATCCAGAGAACTTGAGAGCAACATGCTGAAGCAACAATATACTCAGCTTTGGCTGTGGACACAGACATATTTGTCTACTTCTTGCATTGCCAGGATACTAGTCTAGGACCAAGAAATTGACAACCGCCAGAAGTGGATTTTCTGTTGAAGTTGCATCCTCCATAATCACTATCTGTGTAGGCATAGAGATTAAATTCTCCTTCCTTTGGATACCATAATCTGAGAGCTGGTTTGCCCTTCAGATATCTGAATATCCTCTTGATATCTAGCACACACACAAACACCAAACATAATGTCAGGCCTACTGACTGTTAGATACATAAGTGAACCTATCATTGATCGATAGTGAGTTTGATCCACTGATTTGCCTTCACGTCAGGTCCAATCTTCACTTTAGTATCTATAGGAGTTCTGATAGACTGACAGTCAGCAAAGTGGAATTTCTTCAGCATGGTTTCTACATATTTTGATTGATTTATGAAGATTCCATCTGCTGTTTGCTGGACTTGCATCCCAGAAAGATGTGAGTTCCCCCATAGCACTCATTGAAACTTTGAATGCATAAGATCTTCAAATTCTTTGCAGAGTTGTTTGTTTGTCGAGCCAAATATAATGTCATCCACGTAGATCTGGACTAACAACATTTCTTTTCCTCTTATTCTTCTGAAGAGAGTCTGATCAATCTTTTCTCTTTCATACCCATGTTCAAGAAGATAGGATGATAGAGTCTCATACCACTTTCTTGGAGCTTGATGAAGACCATACAGAGCTTTGTCGAGCTTGTACACTCTATGAGGGAAATCTGGATCTTCAAAGCCAGGTGGTTGACTTACATAGACTTCTTCAGCAATCTTTCCATACAAGAAGGCACACTTTACATCCATTTGATAAACAGTAAATTTCATGGACGCAGAATATGCGAGAAAGATTCTGATGGCTTCTAGTCGAGCAACAGGAGCAAACACCTTGTCGTAGTCAATTCTTTCTTCCTGAGTATATCCCTGTGCCACTAGTCTTGCTTTATTTCTGATGACTATCCCTCTATCTGACTTGTTCTTGTACAGCCATCTGGTACCAATAGGGTATTGTCCTTCGGGAAGATCTACCAGCTGTCATACTTCTTGTTTCTTGAATTGGAGCAATTCTTCCTGCATTGCTTTAATCCAACTATTGTCTTGAAGCGCCTCTTTGATGTTTTTGGGTACTGTTTGACATAGAAAGCATGAGAACAAACAGATGTTTGCAATACTTGACTTGCTTCTTGTCACCCTCTCATTAAGATCACCAATACTGGTTTCAACTAGATGATTCTTGTGTATTTTTGTGGTGGGAATGATGTCACCGCAATAGTTACATCAAGATTGGAGACATTCAGTTCATTATGGTCAGAGGCACAATCATCTTGTATTGTTGTTGAATTATGAAGATTGTCAATTTCTGTTTCAGTAACTGCTACATCTTCAGCAGCACTGAGGTTGCTTGCATCATTTGAAGTACCTTGAGTTCTTCTGGATGAGAAACCTGTTTTGATTTTTGATCTCAAGTGACAAGTCATCTGAGTGAGATGGTACCAGGCTAGGACCTTCTTCAGAGGAATCACTAAGGTTTTGTGACAAGTGTCTGTTGGGATTAGCTTGAAGAGGAACATCTTCATTCATATGTTCATCAGATGTAGGTGGGATCAATGGATAGTTTTCTCTTCTTTCTACAGTTGATGAAGTATCACCTGAATGTATATTTCCTGCATCAGACAAGTGAAATTGGTCAAATGATTTAGTAGAAGTGTCAATATCAAACAACCAATCAGGACCATTTGTAGATTAGGAAACGAATGTTCCTTGAATTGAACATTTGTGGATTCATCAATAATGTTCAGTCTAGGATTGAACACTCTATAAGCCTTTGAGACGGAAGAATAACCTACAAAAAATCCTTCATCAGACTTAGATGAAAATTTTCCCAACTGATCACGGGTGTTTAATATTGAGACTGGACAACCAAATGATTTGAGGAATCCAATGAATGGTTTCCTTTGAAATATCAGTTCATAAGGTGTCATGTTACTTTCTTTAACAATCAGAGTTCGATTTTGCACAAAGCACGATGTGTTAACTGCTTCTGCCCAGAAGGTGATTGGCAGTTTAGCATCGGCTAGCATAGTTCTTGCTGCTTCAATCAGTGTTCTATTTCGCCTTTCAGCTACCCTATTTTGTTGAGAAGTTCTAGCCGCACTGAATTGATGAGCAATGCCTTTGGTTGCACAAAAGGAACTCATATTTTCATTTTTGAACTCTGTACCATTATCACTTCTTATAATTTTGACTTTGAGATCAAGTTGATTTTCAATTTTAGTGATAAATTCTTGAATGATTTGCGATGCTTCATTTTTATGAAGTAGGAAGAACACCCATGTGAATCGAGAAAAGTTATCAATGATCACTAAACAATATTGTTTCTTTCCCATACTCATTACATGAGTTGGTTCAAAGAGATCCATGTGAAGTAACTTCAATGGAGTATTGTTAGTGTTCACCAGCTTGGTTTTGTGAGACGATTTGTGTTGTTTTCCTTTGAGGCACGCTGAGCATTAATCAATAAAATTGAATTCTTTTTGAGGAAGACCAATTACATGGTTTCCTTTGACTAACTTGTTCATATTTTTAAAGTTAGTGTGCCCCAAACGTCTATCCCAAAGCTGTGACTCATCAAATGATGCTTTAGACAAAAGACATGTTTCTTCCTTAGGTGACGCAGAGCACAGGTTTAAGACATATGTATTATTCTTCCTCGGAGTCTTTAAGACAACCCATTCTTCAGGAATCTGAAAACCAGGTTTCAATATGTAGCAGTGAGTGTCTGTAAAGTGAAAGGAATATTTTTTGTCGCAGATCTAAGACACGCTTAACAGATTGAAATTCAGTTGTTCACAGTAATTCACTCTGTCAAAGCTCAGCATCACATTTGTCACAGATCCTTCTCCTGTAATCCTGCCACCTTCTGAATCTCCACCTAATGCCATAGTAGTCCTTGTATGTACTTGAAATCATGAAGGAGGGAACGATCTCCAGTCATGTGTCGGGAGCATCCACTGTCTACATACCATAGGCTATTAGACCTATGTGGATGAACCTACAAACAAAAAAAACTAATTAGAATAAGGAACCCAAGCCATGATGGTCTTGGGGTTCCGTTCTATTCATGATAGTCACCTCCTGGTATTTCCCTCTAAATGGTGATTAGATGAAGGTGATTGGGAAATTTTTGGTAATGAATTGGTTGAGTCATCATCTACGTCTACTAAGGATTCAGATGAATAATGAAATCGTTGGTCTCTATTTCTTTGTAAAAATTTAGCCCGAGTTTCATTATCAAAAGTTGGTTTTTGCTTCGGAAGGTCAATTATGATTGAGATGATCTTTGAGCCTTCCTAAATCCTTCGACTTATTTTTGTCATTTGTAGATCTAGGAGACCTAGATTGAGTATTATGAAGATGAGGTTTGACAGAATGCATCACAGTAGATTTTTTGAGACTAGCTTGTGTTGTGGAATTCTCAACCCCTTCTGATTGAAGTAACAATCAGATGTATTGTGATTGTTCATGTCATAGATTGAACAATACTTGTTGAAATAGCAATTTTTGGTAGAGTGATTGTTCATATCACAGATAGAAAAATATTGGTTGAAGAAGCATTTATCTGTCTTGTGATTGAACATGTCACAAATATCATAATACATTTGTTTGTTTCTTGAATCAGATTTTTCTTTGAGTGACTCAACTAATACTTTCTTTTGATGAGTCACTTTCTTTTCTTTAGGTGATGAATCAGAATCAGCACTTTTTGTAGATTGTTTCACAATACTACTCTTGTTCAGTTGTCTGGGCTGTTCTGTTTCTTCAACCTACTTCTCACCTCTTTCTCAAACTGTCAACATGTTCTTTGTTACAGATATCAAACCAACTCCCTACCTTAATTGAATGACTGAGGGTCTGATGAAGTTTAGTGTTGAACTCAGTTTTACAGTTGGTTTCTTTTAGTGAAACCTTTTCTGATTTGCTTGAATTTTATGGAGATACAATCTTATTATCAGAACTACTCTCAGTATTGGGTTTCACTATTTTGACATATTTCTTTTTCCCTTGTAAAACATATGGTATGAATTTTATAAAAGGTACAATTGCTTTTATAGGGCTTGATGGTTTTTTGACAATCACTGTCTTGTCAGAATATTCTTTGATTTTGATTGGGTGTCCTAACTTGATTTTTTCCTCATTGGTTTCAAAATAAGCATCAGGTTTGTTTTGAGGATTTGTCACTTGTTTCACTTCTGATTTAGGTTCCACAATTTTAGGTTCAATTGATTCAGAGTCAGGCATGACAGTGTAATTGTCATTGTATGGTGGAGGACATGAATTGTACCAATCCCTGACATGTCCTTTGGATCCTTTTGTGAATCCAGCATTTCTTGCAGCTTGACTGAAGACATTTGAAACTTTTCAAGTTTCACTTCAGTCATAGATTGTTGAGCTTTAGCTTGAGCTAACTTTTCAGTAAGTAGCTCATTTTCAGCTGCAAGATTGTATTTCTCACCATGCAATTTTTCTATGTCAGAAATGAGAGATTGATTTTGATTTCAAACTTTTTAGTTCTCTCTTCATCATTTCTGACTTCACCTTTTCTTCTTTAATTTTATATGCAGTTTATGATTATGTTCTCTATACTATTGTAATTCATTTATGCATTTCTCACTACAAAGGTTAGTTTTTACCTCAGTAGGCATTACAGATGGTCCATCATTGATATGAGCCATGAGAGCATGATTCTGGAATTGAGGCTTGATTTCCTCAACATACACACTCCAGTCACATATCCTATCTTATTTGATCACAAGGGCACTGGCAGAAGGCTGACTGCTTGCATGGGCCTGATTTGTCAGCTGTGGTTGATTCTGATATGTTTGTTGATGATGAGAATGATGGTACTGCTGTTGTTGATTGTTTGAGTGATAGCTTGAATTGGGCTGTGAGGATGATTGACCATGAGAGTTCCTTGAATGGTTGGTTCTTTTAGGAGCATTGCACTCTCTTCAGAATTGGCCAGTCATGCCACAGTTGAAGCATTTTACCTTGGATTTTTCATATCCAAGCTTTGTGTTCTCATTCAGGCTCAATTTTCTTCCTTTTCTGAAGAATTTCTTTGCTCTTATGGTAATCATTGCCATTTGCCACTGTAGATCCATCTCCTCAACATCATCAGGATAATTCTTCTAAATCTTCCTGTATTAAATGGGCAGAAGTGAGTCTTCCCCCAAGATATGCTTCAAAACTTGCAACAAAGGCATTGTAGGTTGCCTTTTGCTCTTCTGATTTTAAGTCTTCTGGAGAGATTGTAGGTGCAGTGGAGACTTTTGGTGCTTGTGCTGAAGTTGAATGGTGATTGAATGATGGATATGCAATGAACCCAGTATTGTTCATTTGATCTCTTGATGAGATGAAGTCATCTTCCTCTGTGATGAAAGCATTTTCAACAGAATGTGATTCTGAAGGGAATTTGTAGGCTTCAATCACTCTTGGCCCACTCAGATTTCTACTTCGTTCATCAAGTTCCAAAGCTTCAATCTTGGCTATCATAATGTCTAGAGTGGTACTCTCAAGATCAAGAGTATTTTTCAACATTGTGACATTTTGCTTCCAGCTTTCGGGCAGACTGTGAAGCATTTTCTTGTTGAGTTCTTTAATGTTGTATGAAACACCATAATTTCCAAGTCATTGACCAACTGTACAAATCTGTGCAGTTGTTTTGATATGGATTCTCCTTGGTGTGATGGAAGGTTACATACTGATGACCAGCTTGTCTTTGTTAATTTCAGCAACTTCACTGCTACCTTCACACATAATTTTGAGAGCATCCCAAACAGCTTTAGCAGTTCCATAATTTTGAGTGCTTGAGTCAAAATAGAGTATGCTTTAAGATCAATTTTGATTTTCTTATAGTCATTTTCATCCAGAGTTAAGTCTTCAATTGGTATTCTAGCATTCTTGTACAGTGCAACTTGAGCTGTTGATAAAGTAACAGGAATATGTGGACCTTACATATTGAGATCCAAAAGTCAGGATCTACACCTGTGATATAATTTCTAAACCGTATTCTCCATTTTTTAAACTCAGATTTGTGTTTAAGCATGGGAGGTTTAGGTGTATGACCTAATTCAGAGTAACTGTTAGAATCCATGTTGATTTGTTTAAATATAGATTTAGTTGATTTTAAGATTGATTAAGTTTGATGAGTCCGACTTGTTCAAGCAGTTCTGTTGAGGTTCAGAATGAGTGTTCTTGCTGTTTGACTGGAGTATTCTTGTTGTTTGCTAAGTAGAGATGGTGATATCCACTACTAGCAACTTGATTATCAGATCAATCGAGTTCTATTCAGTCTGTGCGCATATCTGAAAGAGAATCGAGAGCCAAAGCTCTAATACCAATTGACTGGGTTTTAGTAAGAGTGATATTCTTACTGAGAATCAAATATGATAATCAAGTCAACGATTGAGTGGCGGAAACAAACAATCGAAGAACAATCAAGCAAGAAAATTACTCATAAATGCTGTTTGTATTGATATATGAATGTTGACAAATTACAGAGAATTAATTACAACAAAAATCCTCTGTCTATCAACCGTCACCTCAGTACGAGGTTAACTATTCTATTTATAGACAAGACAAGATGCCTTTACAAAATGACTAAACTACCCCTGACCTATTACATCAGAAACTAGTCTAAGTCTTGATCCGCATCTCTGCTTGTTCATCCGCATTGACAAATGCGGATGAGTTAATCTTGATCAGCATTTCCACTTGATCATCAGCATTAGTAAGTTGGTCATCCGCATTGGTTAATGCGGATGAACAAATACTTGTGCGCATTTGGTTGGTCATCCGCATTTGTCAATGCGGATGATCAAAGTCTTGTTCGCATCATCTGTTGTTCTTCTGCATTAGTAATGCGGAAGAGTAACTGTTCATCAGCATAAGTATTATGTTTTCCGCATTAGTTAATGCGGAAGAGTAAACACTTGTCCGCATCAGATTTTTGTCTTCCGCATTGACTAATGCGGAAGATAACACTTGTTATTTTTCTTGCATATCTTCATCCGCATTGCATCTTGGACTTGCGGGATTCCAACTGAACAATCATCAATTCACCCATTGAGTTGGCATGTATGATCCTTTTAGAGTGCAACAATTACTTTGATTAAAATTATCGATTTGATCCTCAATTTTGGGGATTTTGGAATTAGGGTTCATAAGGAATTGGGTTATCTTCTGTTTATGTTTTTTACATTTTGAAAACCAAATAAACCGCGACTGAGAGCCTTGGTTCACTGGTGAGGTGTTATCCCCATATCCATGAGGTCCCGGGTTCAAACCTGGGCACCCTCATGTAATTTTTAAGCCTTTTGGCCTAAAAATTAATTATGTAAAATTTATAATAACTATAAAAATGATTTTATAAACTCCAAATATTTTTTAAAAGTCATCTAAATATTTATTATAAATTTATTATTGTAAAACATTTTAACATTTTATTATAGATGTTCTTTTACAAATGTTATAATTAAATATATTTATAAAAATGAATTTATATAATACTGTAGGTTAAATAAATCTATATTAGACCGTATGTTACTTTTACTAGGGATTTATCATGATGATAGTAAAATTAAATATATATTTTATGAATAAAAATCACAAGTTAATTACAAAGGATTTAATTCTATAAAGTTTATAAAATAGTATATTTTATGAGAATTTATTAACTTTATGAAAATCCCCAAATTCTAATACCCTAGTTCGCGTTAAATCGTTAACCTTATTATTAACCTAAATCTTGTAATATTTATATATTTAGGTGCCTTTTGACGTTTCGTCTTAGAACGACGTATATTAATCTTATTAATCTTCATCATATACTTATTGACATGTGAGTTTTTTTGCCCCTTTTTTATATTTTTCACACTATTTTGGGGTGAAACATGATACTTATTCAACATATACTTGTAAACGTTTAAACTTGTAAAGCACTTGCATTTCATCTTTACATTTCGTCATGGTTATTTGTGTGTTGTAAGTGTTATATGAGATACATATTTTTTTCAATCATTAACTATTGCTAGCCTGGGGCGACTTAGATCTTTGGGCCTGACAAGACTATTTGGTAATAAAGTCGATGTATTGCCGGCTCCTGATGACGTATGTTTGTTCATCATGGGAACCAAATACACTTAGCCAATCTTATATACATGTAATCAAGTCGAGGTTTGGTTGTAACGATATGTGTTCTATAAACTTGCTAACTCATAACCTATGACATGAATTGCTACTTGTAACCTTGATATATTATGTATGAAGACTTTGAAAACTCACCAATTGTTTAGTTGACCTTTTATTTTTATCATGTTTCAGATAATGCCCAAGTTTAATTGATCCATTGAAGCTTGCAATAATCTAGGATTTGGACACATATTATTACAACCAAACCTCGACTTGATTACAAGTATATAAGATTGACTAAGTGTATTTGGTTTCCATGATGAACAAGCATATGTCATCAGGAGCCGGCAATACATCGACTTTAGCACCAAATAGGCTTGTCAGGCCCAAAGATCTAAGACGTCGCCAGGCTAGCAATAGTTAATGATTGCAAAAAAATATGTATCTCATATAACACTTACAACACACAAATAACCATGACGAAATGTAAAGATGAAATGCAAGTGCTTTACAAGTTTAAACATTTACAAGTGTATGTTGAATAACTATCATGTTTTACCCCAATATAGTGTGAAAAATATAAAAAAGGGGCAAGGAAACTCACATGGCAAAATAAGTATAAGGATGACGATTAATAAGGATAATAATAGGTGTCGTTCCAACGTGAATCGTCGCAAAGTACCTATATACATATATTTACAAGATTAAACGTCTAAATATAGGTTTAACAATTTAATGGAGGTTTAGGGTTTTGAGTGGAATTTGGGAATTTTTGCAAATACTTTAAATATTTTTAATAAAGAAATTTAGCATTTATACATTTAAATAGAGAAAAAGAAATTAAACCATTTGTAACAAATAAAGTTTAAATATAAAATTTCAATAAACACTTGAAAATAATCATGATTTAAGAATGTAACATTTGTACAAGTAATAATTTATTATTTATTATTTCTAATTCATTTTTATAGAAATAACAAAAAATAACTTTTGTTAAAAGGTTTTATTAAAAGTTATTTAATTATTTGAATTTAATAAAAATCAAAAAATTATTTGGTGTCTAAAAATATTTTAAGTTTACAAAAACCTTTTTTTATAATTATTAAAAATTTTCTATAACTAAATTAAGGGCTAAAAAGCCTCAAAAAATAGATGAGGGAGCTCGTGTTTGAACCCGGGACCTCATGGTGGAAGGGGTAGTGTCTTAACCAGTGAACCAAGGCTCTCAGCCACGGTTTATTTGGGTTTTAAAAGAAAACCCCAATTCCTTATGAACCCTAATTCCACAATCCCCAAATTTGAACCTTAATTCGTTAATGTAAGAGCCTGTAAGAATGGGGCCTTTGTTCCCCATGCTTAATCTAGCATATACATGTATTTAATTTACCCAAATACATACGAATTGAAGGTGGACTCAACGATGAACAAGTCGCGGCCGAAGGAGATGCAAACTAGGTGTAAACGTTGATGATAATTCTATTAACTCTATGGATAGCTTCGTGTGATGTCCTTGATGCAAAGACCCTTGTAAATTTTGAAAATTGAAGCCCGGATGATGGCGTTCGAGTATGGTATGAGTTATGACAGAAGATGATGATGGAATTCAAGGATTATGTTTGTTTTAGGTGCAATTGAGAGTTAGGGTTGATTAGAGATAGTTAGACAGTCGATCTGGTTGAATTAATTGTATTATTATTGATGTTTAAGGCTCGAACGGCTATGAGTTTAAGGGGGTTTCAGTTATTCATTCGATTCACCTAGTAACCGATGGTTAAACGCGTTTAATTGGTGCATTCAAGTTCGAAGTGAGTTCTAGTATGTCATCAATAAAGACTTAGAGAACTTAGCGTATAATTGCTCTTTTTTCAAAACTCAAGAACTTGTCGCAGATGTAGCTCATGATCGGTGTGGGACTTGGAATAGATAAGTATGTCATCAATAAAGACGATCATGAACTTATCCAGATAGGGCTTGCATACTCGATTCATGAGATCCATGAAGACAACGGGAGCATTTGTTAGACCAAAAGCATAACCATGAACTCATAGTGCCTATAACGAGTACAGAACACGGTCTTTGGGATATCATCATCATGAACTCGTAATTGATGGTATCCGGATCGTAGATCAATCTTCGAGAATATGGCAGCTCCTTGAAGTTGATCAAACAAGTCATGATACGAGGAAGAGGATAACGATTCTTGATGGTAAGTTTGTTAAGTTCACGATAGTCGATGCACATATGAAATGTTTCATCTTTCTTCTTCATGAATAGAACAGGTGCACCCCAAGGCGAAGAGCTAGGATGAATAAAGCCCTTCTCGGATAATTCTTGAAGTTGACTAGATAGTTCTTGCATTTCCGATGGTGCAAGCCGATATGGTGACTTAGCCTTAGGGTTTGCTCCCGGTATTAAATCGATCTTAAACTTGACTTCACGCACGGGAGGTAAACCACTAAGGTCATCGGGAAATACTTCAGGAAAGTCTTGTACAATCGGGACATCCTTAAGATCTTTCCCTTTGACTTTCGTGTTGACCACGTAAGCCAGGAAAGCCATATAGTTCTTGCTTAAGCACTTTCGGGCTTGGGTGCACGACATGAGTTTAAGCCCTTTGGAAGATTTTTCACCGAACACTTTCAATGTATCTCAAGAGGGTAATGGTATACGAATGCACTTCTCAAGACAAATGATCTCGGCATGGTGTTTGGCTAACCAATCCATACCACTGATGATGTCAAAGCTTCCAAGTTTTATAGGAATAAGAAGGAAATAGTGCGTGTCAAGACTTAAGATGCAATCATGAATAATGACGTCAACGGTGACCGGTTCTCCATCGGCAACTTCAACAGTGAGAGGTCTTTCTAGTTTCGTATGTGGCTTAGCAAGTATGGGTTCAAACTCTAACGAAACAAAACTTTTATTGGCTCCCGAGTCAAATAGGACATATGCATAAGTTTTATTAATAAGAAACATACCATTCACCACATCGTTGTTTGCTTGTGCTTGATTTGCATTAATGTTGAACGCACGTCCTTGGGCTTGTGGAACATTACCCACAAGACGAGGGCATTATGGGCGGAAATGACCAGGTTCCCCACAGTTATAGCAAACACGGTTTGTGACTATCGCGACATTATTAGGTGCTTGATGACAAGTTGCCACCAAGTGACCATATTTACCACATAAGGTGCATATGCGGCACGATTGATTCCCTAGATGATGGTACCTACAAGTGTTGCACATAGGTAGTGGACCAGCATAGGCCCTAGCCCCAGGCACTTGTGCCACAGGTGCAGTCACAGGTACCATTTGTCTTTGAGGTGGTTTGGGTGCAGCCATAGCATAATTGCGTGCTAGTGTGAACTTGCGCTTTTTGTTGTTGTTGTTGTTGTGAGGCGGTTCAGCTTTAGTCTCCTTAACGGTCTGGGTATCCGTCTTTTCCACCTTCTTTGCACCCTTCATAGACATGGTGCCCGCTTATATATGATTCTCGGTGAGTTGGGCGGTGATAGTGATGGCTTCTTCCAAGGTTGTGGGTCGGCTACCCATCACAACATCTTGAATTTGGGGTGGTACACCCTTGATGAACTTCTCGATGTTACGAGGGATAGTGTCGACCATATCGGGCAACAGTATACACAACTCATGATGCCTAGTTGAGTAGGCCAAATGGTCACCACTATCTTTCTTCAAGTTCCAGAATTCCTCTTTAAATTTTTATAGTTCACTCCACGAGCAGAACTTCACGATGGTGATGTTCTTGAACTTCTCCTAGGTGAGTGCTAACACAACTTTAGCACCACGATTTCTCTTCTTGCTATTCCACCAGGTAAGTGCCCTTTGTTAGAGCATACTAGTGGCATAACGAACTTTGAGTGCCTCGGGACACTCACAAGTGACGAAAGTATTCTCCATGCTCTCGAACCACTCAAGAAGACCAGTGGCTCCTTCCTTGCCACTAAAGCTAGTGGGCTTGCAAGAACTAAAGTGCTTGAAGGTACAATTTTGGTTGTTGCGCCCTTGTTTAGCACTATTCTCTCCTTGACCATTGCCATTGTTGTTGCTAGCATAGGTCATCAACGTACTATTGAGTTCAACAACCATGGTCGGGATGACGGTAGGCATTTGCCGGGCAATCATGGCGGCTAGCTTACGATCGGAACTTCCACGCTTTCCATGATGACGAGACATGCTGAATATACAAAATGAGTTAGTCACGGGAATGAGGAATACAAAGGACAGTAATTTAAACAAGGATATATTAAGAGTTGTAAGGCACATGAATGGTTCCATTTGGTAATGCATTACCATTTGGAAACGTTGACACATCAAGGTAAATTGACCCATTTACTTAGAAACTTGTGTATGTTGACCATAGTTTATCACTCATCCTAGAAATCCCTTGGTAAGCATAACTAGTCCCGTAGGATTTATGCGAAATGCTTGCCTTAGCCCGAAGGCCTTTTGCCAGGAAAACCAGGATAGAGGTGTCTATGAGTCATACAAATTTCTTAGGTTCATGAAATCAAAACCTTGATGAGATTTTCATAGATTAGACATAGATTCTAAGGAAATAAACCCACGATAATAAGTGTAGATTCCACATGTTGTCGAGAATAAGTTTAGGAAAGTTTCATTCATCGGGGAGAATTAAAGAGTCAAAGATAAGTTTAGGGAGACAAGTAGCAAAGTTTAAACATTTACAAGGGAATCCTATGCTAAGGCATCAAGTTGCACATAAGGAGGCATAGCATTATGTAGGATGCAAACAATATGCATATTTACAAGAATATAAATATTATTCTATAAGGTTCATGCATAAACTATAGTCTAGATCACCATTTCTAATAACCTAAATCCCTATAGTTATGGGCTCTGATACCAATCTGTCACACCCCAACCTTGATGGCGGAATCGTCGAGATATGAGGGTTAAGATTGTTCACAGCCACACAACACTATATTTAAATGTAAATATTAAAATTATAAGTTTCAAAAGAAAGTATAAACATAAGTCTCAAACATGAAATAATTCCCAAACTAAACAAAACATAACATAGTCATTTTAATCATTTAACTAAGTCCAAATCCTAGTTTATTGCAAGCTTCATTTGATCACTTTAAACTTGGGCATTACCTGAAACATGATAAAAATAAGAGGTCAATTAAAAAGTTGGTGAGTTTCCAAGGTTTTCATACATAATATAACAAGGTTACAAGTAGCAATTCATGTCATAGGTTATGAGTTAGCAAGTTTATAGAACACATATCGTTACAACCAAACCTCGACTTGATTACAAGTATATAAGATTGGCTAAGTGTATTTGGTTCCCATGATGAACAAGCATATGTCATCAGGAGCCGGCAATACATCGGCTTTAACACCAAATAGGCTTGTCAGGCCCAAAGATCTAAGACGTCGCCAGTCTAGCAATAGTTGATGATTGCAAAAAAATATGTATCTCATATAACAGTTACAACGCTCAAATAACCATGACAAAATGTAAAGATGAATTGCAAGTGCTTTACAAGTTTAAACGTTTACAAGTGTATGTTGAATAAGTATCATGTTTCACCCAAAAATAGTGTGAAAAATATAAAAAAGGGGCAAGGAAACTCACATGGCAAAATAAGTATAAGGATGACGATTAATAAGAATAATAATTGTGTCGTTCCAACGTGAATTGTCACAAAGTACCTATATACATATATTTACAAGATTTAACGTCTAAATATAGGTTTAACAATTTAACGGAGGTTCAGGGTTTTGAGTGAAATTTAGGATTTTTTGCAAATACGTTAAATATTTTTAATAAATAAATTTAGCATTTATACATTTTAATAGAGAAAAAGAAATTAAACCATTGTAACAAATAAAGTTAAATATAAAATTACAATAATCACTTGAAAATATCATGATTTAAGAAGGTAACGTTTGTACAGTAATAATTTATTATTTATTATTTCTATTTTTATAGAAATAACAAAAATAACCTTTGTTAAAAGGTATTATTAAAAGTTATTTAATTATTTAAATTTAATAAAAATTCAGAAAATTATTTGGTGTCTAAAAATATTTAAAGTTTACAAAAACCTTTTTTTATAATTATTAAAAATTTTCTATAACTAAATAAGGGCTAAAAAGCCTCAAAAAAATAGATGAGGGAGCCCGGGTTCGAACCCGGGACCTCATGGTGGAAGGGGTAGAGTCTTAACCAGTAAACCAAGGCTTTCAGCCGCGGTTTATTTGGGATTTAAAAGGTTAAAAACATACACAAAAGAAAACCCCAATTCCTTATGAACCCTAATTCCACAATCTCCAAAATTGAACCTTAATTCGTTAATGTAAGAGCCTGTAATAATGGGGCGTTTGTTCCCCATCCTTAATCTAGCATATACATGTATTTTAGTTTACCCGAATACGTTCAAATTGAAGGTGGGCTCAATGATGAACAAGTCGCGGCCGAAGGAAATGCAAACTAGGTGTAAACGTTGATGATAATTCAATTAAGTATGTGGATAGCTTCGTGTGATGTCCTTGACGCAAAGCCCCTTGTAAATTTCGAAAATTGAAGCCCGGATGATGGTGTTTGAGTATGGTGTGAGTTGCGACAGAAGATGATGATGGAATTCAAGGATTAGGTTTGTTTTAGGTGCATTTGAGAGTTAGGTTTGATTAGAGATAGTAAGACGGTCGATCTGGTTGAATTATGTGACATCCGGTAAATTTCCGTTACCAAACTCTGTTAGTTCCGTTAAGTCTTGCATACACGTGTCGTGAACACACACTAGTTGTCGTTTAACGTTGGTGACCTAATAATAATGGATAATGTTAAATTAAGGAGAATCTAATTGATTATGTGAGTATTGTGTTATGCTTATGTGTTTACACAATTTAAACATTAACGGTGAATTTTATCGCGTAACACGGAAACGTGCCCATTTATTCGTATGTCTTGTGTTTTTATAAAGAGAAGATATATAATGTTTTTCATTAGTTTATATCTTTATATTATTAAGTTAAAAACACTTTACAAAGAGTTTAAATCCTAGTTTTATAAAATTCAAATTACAAGGGTTAAAAGGGTAAATGTGTAAATTAAATTAAACAAAACAAATCCCAAACCCTAATCCCCACCCTTCGGCCGCGACTTCTATACCCACACCCTCTCCCTTGCGATTTCAACTTAGAACAAGCATCAAGCATTGGATTTTGGTCGATTTGAAGGCATACAACACATTAGAAGTCTCCATTTTGTTACTTTTCACGAATTAAAGGTTAGTTGGTGTTTTGTTTGCATGAAATTTGAGGTGGCCGAAACCCTAGTTGCAAAATTGATGTTCTTGGTGTTAAGTTTTGATCAATTGATGATGTTAACATGTTAGTTAGATTGTATACATGTTAGTTAACGTCGATTATGCAAGAAAGTTGGGATTTTGATGCATTGTTCATAGGTTACTAAGAATAGTAACTTTATTTTGCACGTAATGTTGAATTATTGATGATATGATGTTATGGATGTGTTCATGATGATGATTAGATACTAGATTGTTGTTATGAATGCTAGAAATCTTTAATTTGATGTTGTTGTTCATAGCTTGCCAAAAGTAGAAACTTTGGTCATGAAGATTGTTAGATTGTGGTGATTAGGTATTGTTGATCATGTCTAGATATCGTTATGAGCTTGAGATGGTATAATTATGATGAATTCATGAATACATTGGGTGGTTGATAGATGTTGGGATGTACTTTCCCAAAAGGGAAACTTTATTTGCATTAAGTCTGAAAAATGGTAGTTTGAACATGTTTGGGATGTTAGGAGCATGTTAGTATGATCATGGATAAATTCTAATGTGGTAGAACATGGTAATTTGGTTGTATGTGACGCCAGGGTAATCATGAATGATATTTGGACATTTATGATCATGTATGATGTTGATGTTGATTAGTAGTTAGGACATCATGTTTGGGACTGGAAATTGATTGTTGTGATGTTGTTGAATGCAATGTACATGGCTAATGAATGTGATTATGATCATCATACACGCGTGCAAATCTGAGGCCCCTACTTAGTAGGATTGGCAGGGTTTAGGATGTGAAGTTGTGAGTGGCTTCACATGGCATGTGGTGAGTGGTTTGATCTTTGTGTTTCATGTTAGTTGTGTCATAACTAGTGGTTATGTTAATGTTCTAGATTCGCATGACTTGTATGATACTTGGTTGTATGATGATCTAAGTGTTACACCTGGATGATATAGCATACATATGATCTGTTTGAATGTTAACTATGTATGATATACGTGTATAATTACTTGAATGGTTTGCAACACATAAAGTCACCAACGGGTCAAACGGGTGAACTAGGTCAAACATGTCTGTTTAGTTTGAAGTCTTGAGTCCTTGGTTGTAGTGTACTTAGGATTTCACATGTTCTTTGATTACACGTACTCATGTACTTATATGATCTAGGTAACCTCTGAAGGTTGTCTGTCTATTCTATTTGACAAGTCAAACTCTAAGTATCTATACGCATATCAGGTGAGTTCATGCCCCACTTTTTATTTAAATCTCTTTTGGGGGAGATAGCATACTGGTAAATCAGGAACGCTTTATATATTCAAGTTGTGTACAATATTATATAGTGTTGATATCATGGAAAAGTCCTCACACTTTCGAATTGTTAATATTGAATAACGGGGAAATTTGGGTAGTACTACTGGGTCTGACGAGCCCCACCTGTGTGACTCGAGGTCAACCGGGTGCAAGTTGTCCTAATGAACATTGTCACGACCTGTTAATTGTGGCAGGAGGCAACAACGTAACACAGTCAGCTTCAATTGCGAAATCACTATGAAATAATATTTATTGTTAATGGACTTGCTATCTGTTACAATGTGCTACTTGTATATCTCTATTACTAAATTGTTTATGTTTGATTATCTCTTGAACTCACCAACCATTGTGTTGACATTTTAGTATGCTATTCTCAGGTCATTAGCTTGCTTGCCATAGGAGCACTGCATGGTTCACTTGCATTCTAAGACTCGGTTCTCAAGACATTTTTAGTATTTTAATGATTATTGTTACTTTTTTGGGTTGGCACATGTTTTACCATGGTGATACTTTTATTTCTTTGGGTTGTTTTCAAAACGCTTCCTCAAAGTTTAAAGTTTGTACTTTGGTTGATTTTATTTAAATTATGGCATATAGGGTCGTTCTGAGTAACTATTGACTGTGATCCTGGTTTGTTCACGTGCCTCGCGGTAAAACTCCGCAAGTGGATTTTGAGGGTGTGACTGATTGGTATCAGAGCCATTGGTTATAGGGAACTAGGTTGCATACACACTAGACTATAACCGCACACAGTTAATTAGTTACCTGTGCCTTATTCTCATCTACTGTATACTCATTGGCATACACGTCACACTCTCTGCAGCATGGCATCGTCTTCGAGAGCTCTGGGTAAACGACCTGAATCACCTTCACGATCTGAATCTCCACCTCCTTCACCTGTACCTGATGATGGATTAGATTGGCCCCGACTGGCTTATCCTCGAGAGGAGATTGACTGGGATCAACCATTTGCATTGATGAAGCGTGACCTTCGCGAGACTGGCGTTTCTATCCTAGATTTGTTGATCATATCATGTTTAGGGAGCGCATGCCTGTCCCGAGGCCCAGGACTAGGAACAATGCCGACCAACCAATGCCTTCACTCCCACAGACGGTGCAGTCCAACGAGCAACTGATTGCTGCACTAATGGCTGCACTGAACGCTGAGCAACATCGAGTAAGGCGGCTCACGGGTGATGTCTGTACACTGCAACAAGAAGTGTACAAACTGAGACATCAACTGGATGAACTCGAGGAACAACACGGGAAGACCCTGAATGGTTGTCACCATATGCAAGATGGTCTTATGGCACTCCAAGGGCGCGTGACTGCTCGTGAACAGCGGGACGCTGTAGCCGATAATAGGATTGCAATTTTAGAAGCTCAACTAGCGGCACTTCAGATTGCTATAGCTCCTGCTCCTGCAGCAGACCCTGAGGATGAGGAGGATCCCGAGGAGGGACCCGAGGAGGAGGAACCGGAGGAGATGGAGGATGATAGCAGGGATGGGTCAGATGTTGTCGATTGACTTCTTTATATGACTTAGACTACGTAGTGTTTTCTTTTTGAAACCTATGTGGGAAGGGTTGTTTCCCCACACGAACGACAAACTTCATTTTTGACATTGATAAATACATTGTGACTCATTTACAATTTATTTACTTTGGTTATTATTTTTTTTATGAATGTTATGGTTGTGATGATTCGTTATTTCTTTTATTTACTGTTTACTATGCTTCAATGAGTTAAATATGTTTGATGTTACTCATTATTGTATTTGTGAATGAAAAGTGAAAAGAATGGACGCCCGTGGACGTGGACGTGGACGTTGTCGTGGACGCGGACGTGGACGTGGCACCGGAGAACAGGGTGTGGTGCTATTAACATGACCCCCGCAGAATTGGCTGCTCTAATTAATGAGCATGTTCAGGCGGCAGTGGCTGCTGCCCACGCGGGTCAGCCAGCAGGTAAACAATGATAGAAAGATAAATCTGATATCCTTCATAACTATAGGGGATGTCTGATTAATGTGTTGTGTTAAAACAGGACCACCAGTGTGTACCTACAAGTCCTTTATGGACTGTAAACCACACACCTACAGCGGTACAGAGGGTGCTGTAGGGCTTGTACGATGGTTCGAGAAGACTGAGTCTGTCTTCTCCAAATGTAACTGTCCACCAGCAGATCAAGTAAAGTATGCCACCTGGACTTTAGAGGGTGCAGCTCTGTCTTGGTGGAACGCGCAAGTCCAGATGCTTGGACAAGCGATGGCGAATGGACTTCCATGGGATGAGTTCAAAGCAATGATGACCGAGGAGTACTGTCCTCGCAGCGAAGTGCAAAATTTAGAGATGGAGTTCTGGCAATTGAAAATGCAGGGCTCGGAAATTGAGGCTTACACCACCAGAACCCATGAATTAGCAACTTTGTGCCCGGGAATGGTGAATGAGGTGCATAAAGGATAGAGCATTACATACGGGATTGGTACCCGAAATCCAAAGTATGGTAACTGCTTCCAACCCAGCCACAATTCAGCAAGCCATCCAGCTAGCTCACAGGCTAACTGACCAAGCCGTGGAGCAAGGACGTCTACCCAAACGGGGTGCTGCGGCAAGCGTGCCCGACAACAAAAGAAAGTGGGATAATGCCAACAACACCAAAGCATCATCATCTTCTAGTGGTCAACCTCAACCTCAACAGTAACAACAGCTAGTTCAGCAGCAACGGAGGTTCGACAATAACCGTAACTTCAACCAGACGCCTGCAAATAGTCAAGGACCCAGTGGTTATGGTGGGAGACATCCGAAGTGTACTTGTGTAATTACCATCACGTGGGAAGGTGTGATAGCTTCAAGTGTCAACGTTGTGGAAAAATTGGACACGCTGCTAAGGATTGTCGTGGTGAACTTGTAAGGAGGCCACAACAACCTCAAGAAACTCCCAAGGGTTGTTCGAATGGGGAAAGAAGGGCATTACAGGCGAAACTGCCCACAACTAAGGAGGAACGGTAATGGCAACAACAACAACAACAACACCAACAACCACGGTAACAACAACAACAATGGTAATAATAACAACAACGGTGGAAATGGTACTGGTAATGGCGGCAATAAAGATGGAGCCAAGGGGAGAGCCTTCGTCATTGGCTTAGGGAGGCTCTAAATGATCCAACAACTGTGACTGGTAGATTCCCTGTTAATGGTTGTTTTGCTACGGTACTATTTGATACTGGAGCCGATAGGAGTTTTGTGTCCTTAAAGTTCTGTAGTCTTTTAAGTGATATACCCTTGCTTTAGAATCTAAATGCACTGTGGAATTAGCCGACGGTAAACAAATCCATGTAACGCATATCCTTAAAGACTGTAAGATAGAACTTGCTGGTCATACTTTTGCTATAGATCTTATGCCTATTACGCTGGGGAGTTTTGATGTTGTGATAGGCATGGATTGGCTCTCTAGCAAGCAAGAAGTCATATGTCATGAGAAGATCATACGAATCCCTGTTGATGATAAAATCCTTACCGTTAGAGGTGATAGAAGTGGTGCTGTGATAGGCATCATCTCATACATGAAAGCTCAAAAGTTATTACGAAGGGCATGTGGCTACTTTAGCACTTGTAACCGATAAGCAGGCAGAAGAAAGGAGGATGGAGGATATTCCCATAGTACACGATTTTCCAGAGGTGTTTCCAGGATCTTCCTGATTACCACCTCACCGCCAAGTAGAATTTCAGATTGAGTTGACTCCCGGCGCAGCTCCGATTGCTAGGGCACCTTATCGATTAGCACCGAACGAACTACAGGAGTTGTCACACACTATAGGAGCTTTTAGATAAGGGCTTTATTCGACCTAGTACATCACCTTGGGGAGCTCCTGTCTCTTTTGTTAAGAAGGATGGCATATTCCGATGTGCATCGATTATAGAGAGTCAACACAAGTAACAGTTAAGAACCGATACCCTTTACCTCGTATCGTCACTTGTTCGATTAGCTCCAAGGATCAAGCTATTATTCGAAGATTGACTTGAGATCTGGTTATCATCAACTTAGAGTTCGAGAAGAAGACATTCCCAAGACTGCATTTGGTACTCGATATGGTCATTATGAGTTCTTGGTCATGCCTTTTGGGTTGACTAATGCACCTGCTGTGTTCATGGACCTCATGAATCGCGTGTGCAAACCCTATCTTGATCAGTTTGTCATTGTGTTCATCGATGATATACTTATATAGTCTAGGACCAAGGAGGAGCATGAAGAGCACTTACGAATGATCTTGGAACTGTTGAAAAATGAGCAGCTGTATGCTAAATTCTCAAAGTGTGACTTTTGGATAAGAGAAGTGCAATTCTTAGGTCATATTGTTAATGAGAAAGGGATACATGTCGATCCTGCCAAAATTGAGGCGATAAAGAATTGGACTACACCCAAAACACCGAGCGAGATAAGACAATTTCTGGGATTAGCAGGATATTACCGACGATTCATAGAAGGATTTTCTAAGATCGCACAACCTCTCACTGCCTTGACCCACAAAGGAGCGACATAAAAATAGAGTGAGAGTCAAGAATCAGCTTTCCAATTATTAAAACAAAAACTCTGTACTGCCCCGATATTAGCATTACCAGAGGGAAGAGATGACTTTGTGGTGTATTGCGATGCATCCATTCAAGGATTGGGTTGTGTCTTGATGCAACGAGATAAGGTGATAGCCTACGCCTCGAGACAACTAAAGGTTCATGAGAAGAACTATACCACCCATGACTTAGAATTCGGTGCAGCGGTTTTTGCCTTGAAGATCTGGAGACATTACTTGTACGGTACCAAGTGCACTATCTACACCGATCACAAGAGTCTTCAACATATCTTCAAGCAAAAAGAGTTGAATATGAGGCAGCGACGTTGGGTGGAACTACTAAATGATTATGATTGCGCAATTAAGTATCATCCGGGAAAGGCGAACGTAGTTACCGATGCCCTAAGCAGGAAGGAAACAGCTAAACCCCGACGGGTGTGAGCTTTACAGCTTACTATCAGTACCCAACTGCCCAAACAAGTTAAGGAGGTGCAGATAGAAGCTTTAAAAGCAGAAAATGTTGATTCTGAGTCATTAAGGGGAATGGATAAACAACTAGTGGTGAAAGAGGATGGAATTCGGTATTTCATGGATAGACTTTGGGTGCCTGTTTATGGAAATTTGAGAGATCGAGTTATGAGCTAGGCACACAAATCTAAGTATTCTATACATCCAGGATCCGACAAGATGTATCATGACCTAAAGCGCATTATTGGTGGCCTAACATGAAAGCGGATGTAGCTACGTATGTGAGCAAGTGTTTGACCTGCGCGAAATTAAAAGTGGAATATCAAAACCATCCGGATGTTACAACAACCTGAGATTCCAATGTGGAAATGGGAACAGATCTCCATGGATTTTATTACTAAGCTACCCCAGACTAGTACTGGTTGTGACATGATATGGGTTATTGTGGATCGATTGACAAAGTCTGCTCACTTCCTTGCAATTAAGGAAACTGACAAGATGGAGAAATTAACTCGACTGTACCTTAAAGAGATCGTTTCGAGACATGGTGTACCGATCTCAATTATTTCTGATCGTGACGCTCGTTTCACATCACATTTCTGGCAATCATTGTAGAAATCTTTAGGTACACGGTTGGATATGAGTACTGCGTATCATCCACAGACGGATGGCCAGAGTGAGCGTACCATACAGACGTTGGAGGATATGCTACGTGCTTGTGTGATTGACTTCGGGAATAACTGGGAAATTCTCCTGCCATTGGTGGAGTTTTTTCTTATAACAACAGTTATCATACTAGTATACAGGCACACCTTTCGAGGCGCTGTATGGGAGAAATGTCGATCACCAGTTTGCTGGCAGAAATTGGTGATAGTCAGATAACAGGTCCCGAGTTAATTCATGAGACAACGGAGAAGATTGTGCAGATATAGAACCGTATGGCTGCAGCGCGATACAGACAAAAGAGTTATGCTGACAAGAGACGGAAGCCTTTAGAGTTTCAGGTTGGTGACAAGGTTTTATTGAAAGTTCATCATGGAAGGCGTAGTTCGGTTTGGCAAGCGAGGGAAGCTAAACCCGAGGTATTTGGACCATTTGAAATAGTGGAAAGAATAGGTCTAGTAGCCTATCGACTAGCCCTACCTGATTCGCTAAGTGGAATCCATGATGTATTCCGTATCAAATCTAAAGAAGTGCATAACTGATGAAACGATGGTCGTACCTCTAGAAGAAATTCAAGTGGATGAACAATTGCGTTTTATTGAAGATCCAGTTGAGGTGATGGACCGTGAGGTGAAAACTCTTAAGCAAAGCAAGATACCTATTGTCAAAATCCGTTGGAAATCGCGACGTGGACCGAAATTCACATGGGAACGGGAAGATCAAATGAAGCTTAAGTACCCTCAACTATTCGAAGGGGCAATGCCAGCAGACGAAGGTATTGATTTAAATTTCGGGACGAAATTTCTTTCAGCATGGGGATGATGTGACAACTCTCCAAAACTCACTCGATTTTGATTTCTGTGTGCCAATGCATAGACCAGTGATGGAACACTCTCACCATGTAACACAATTTTCGGGACGAAAATCTTCTTTCCAGTAAATTTCCATTACCAAACTCCGTTAGTTCCGTTAAGTCTTGCATACACGTGTCGTGAACACACACTAGTTGTCGTTTAACGTTGGTGACCTAATAATAGGATAATGTTAAATTAAGGAGAATCTAATTGATTATTTGAGTATTGTGTTATGCTTATGTGTTTACACATTAAAACGTTAACGGTGAATTTTATCGCGTAACGCGGAAACGTGCCCATTTATTCGTATGTCTTGTGTTTTTATAAAGATAAGATATATAATGTTTTTCATTAGTTTATATATCTTTATATTATTAAGTTAAAAACACTTTACAAAGAGTTTAAAGCCTAGTTTTTATAAATACAAATTACAAGGGTTAAAGGGTAAATGTGTAAATTAAATTAAACAAAACAATCCCAAACCCTAATCCCCACCCTTCAGCCGTGACTTCTATCCCCACACACCTCCTCTCCTGGCGATTTCAACTTAGAACAAGCATCAAGCATTGTATTTTGGTCGATTTGAAGGCATACACACATTAGAAGTCTCCATTTTGTTACTTTTCACGAATTAAAGGTTAGTTGGTGTTTTGTTTTGCATGAAATTTGAGGTGGCCGAAACCCTAGTTGCAAATTGATGTTTCTTGGTGTTAAGTTTTGATCAATTGATGATGTTAACATGTTAGTTAGATTGTATACATGTTAGTTAACGTCGATTATGCAAGAAACTTGGGATTTTGATGCATTGTTCATAGGTTACTAAAATAGTAACTTTATTTTGCATGTAATGTTGAATTATTGATGATATGATGTTATGGATGTGTTCATGATGATGATTAGATACTAGATTGTTGTTATGAATGCTAGAATCTTTAATTTGATGTTGTTGTTCATAGCTTGCCAAAAGTAGAAACTTTTGTTCATGAAGATTGTTAGATTGTGGTGATTAGGTATTGTTGATCATGTCTAGATATCGTTATGAGCTTGAGATGGTATAATTATGATGAATTCATGAATACATTGGGTGGTTGATAGATGTTGGGATGTACTTTCCCAAAAGGGAAACTTTATTTGCATTAAGTCTGAAAAATGGTAGTTTGAACATGTTTGGGATGTTAGGAGCATGTTAGTATGATCATGGATAAATTCTAATGTGGTAGAACATGGTAATTTGGTTGTATGTGACGCCAGGGTAATCATGAATGATATTTGGACATTTATGATCATGTATGATGTTGATGTTGATTAGTAGTTAGGACATCATGTTTGGGACTGGAAATTGATTGTTGTGATGTTGTTGAATGCAATGTACATGGCTAATGAATGTGATTATGATCATCATACACGCGTGCAAATCTGAGGCCCTACTTAGTAGGATTGGCAGGGTTTGGATGTGAAGTCGTGAGTGGCTTCACATGGCATGTGGTGAGTGGTTTGATCTTTGTGTGTCATGTTAGTTGTGTCATAACTAGTGGTTATGTTAATGTTCTAGATTCGCATGACTTGTATGATACTTGGTTGTATGATGATCTAAGTGTTACACCTGGATGATATAGCATACATATGATCTGTTTGAATATTAACTATGTATGATATACGTGTATAATTACTTGAATGGTTTGCAACACATAAAGTCACCAACGGGTCAAACGGGTGAACTAGGTCAAACATGTCTGTTTTGTTGAAATCTTGAGTCCTTGGTTGTAGTGTACTTAGGATTTCACATGTTCTTTGATTAAACGTACTCATGTACTAATATGATCTAGGTAACCTCTGAAGGTTGTCTGTCTATTCTGTTTGACAAGTCAAACTCTAAGTATCTATACGCATATCAGGTGAGTTCATGCCCCACTTTTTATTTAAATCTCTTTTGGGGAGATAGCATACTGGTAAATCAGGAACGCTTTATATATTCAAGTTGTGTACATTATTATATAGTGTTGATATCATGGAAAAGTCCTCACACTTTCGAATTGTTAATATTGAATAGCGGGGAAATTTGGGTAGTACTACTAGGTCTGACGAGCCCCACCTGTGTGACTCGAGGTCAACCGGGTGCAAGTTGTCCTAATGAACATTGTCACGACCTGTTAATTGTGGCAGGAGGCAACAATGTAACACAGTCAGCTTCAATTGCGAAATCACTATGAAATAATATTTATTGTTAATGGACTTGCTATCTGTTACAATGTGCTACTTGTATATCTCTATTACTAAATTGTTTATGTTTGATTATCTCTTGAACTCACCAACCATTGTGTTGACATTTTAGTATGCTATTCTCAGGTCATTAGCTTGCTTGCCGTAGGAGCACTGCATGGTTCACTTGCATTCTAAGACTCGGTTCCCAAGACATTTTAGTATTTTAATGATTATTGTTACTCTTTTGGGTTGGCACATGTTTTACCATGGTGATACTTTATTTCTTTGGTTGTTTTCAAAACGCTTCCTCAAGTTTAAAGTTTGTACTTTGGTTGATTTTATTTAAATTATGGCATATAGGGTCGTTCTGAGTAACTATTGACTGTGATCCTGGTTTGTTCACATGCCTCGCGGTAAAACTCCGCAAGTGGATTTTGTGGGTGTGACAAATTATTGTATTATTATAGATGTTAAGGCTCAAACGGCTATGAGTTTAAGGGGGTTTCAGTTATTCATTCGATTCACCTAGTAACCGGTGATGAAACGCGTTTATTGGTGCATTCTAGTTCGAAGTGAGTTCTAGAAGGATTGGGGAACGGTTTTGGTTCTCTAATCGATGAAATTCGGTGATTTATGGACTCGTCGGACTTGGCCGGAGTTCCGGCCGCCGGAATTACGGGTGTAAAGGGGAGTGGGGGTTTGGGTTGTCTTTAATTACACATTTGGTCCCTCAACTTTGAATTTTTGTTATTTTATGTTAACACTTCAATTTAAAGTTCATAAATTGACATTAAGACCCCCTTAATAAATTTAAGTTTAACATTAACCTACTTTTGTTAACTTTTATAACTTATATTTAAACAATTATTATTATTATTATAACTATTTTTATTACTGTTATTTTTATTTTCATTATTGTTATTATTTTTGATTAATTTAGAAACTTTTAAATTAAACAAAGAATCAAGAATGAATAGCCCATCAAGTTTCATAAATATCATACATAGACCTTATAAGAATTTAACAAAGTTAACTTCTAATTAACAAATATACGAGATGTTACAAAGACCACTGATCCTAACTCCCAAATCATGAGTAGTGTAGTTCTTTTCATGTACCTTTATTGTCGGCGAGACATAAGCTATTACTTTGTCATGTTGCATCAGGACAAAAACCAATCCTTGGATAGAAGCATCATAATAACTACAAAATCATCACTTCCTTCAGGTAATGCTAGTATCGGTGCGCTACAGAGTTTCTTTTTCTGCAACTGAAAAGCAGCTTCTTGACTCTCACCCCATTTATAGGTTGTTCCTTTATGGGTCAAAGTTGTGAGAGGTTGAGCGGATTTTTGAAAATCCCTAATGAAATGCCAGTATACCCTGCCAGTCCAAGAAGTTGTCTTATCTCCCTGGGCGTCTTGGGTACCGATCAGTTCTTTATAGCCTCAATCTTTGCAGGATCCACATGTATTCCCTTCTCGTTAACAATATGACCCAAGAATTGCACCTCACGAATCCAGAAATCACACTTAGAAAATTTTGCGTACAACTGTTCCTTTCTAAGTAATTCCAGAATTAAACGTAGGTGCTCCTCATGTTCCTCCTTGGTCCTAGAATAAATCATATGTCATCGATAAACATGATAACAAACTGATCTGAGGTAGGGTTTGCACACGCGATTCATGAGATCCATGAACACTGCTGGTGCATTGGTCAACCCAAAAGGCATGACCAAGAACTCATAGTGACCATAACGAGTACAGAACGTGGTTTTAGAAATATCTTATTCTCGAACTCTTAGTTAATGATAACTAGATCTCAAATCGATCTTCGAATAATAGCTTTATCCCTGAAGCTGATCAAACAAGTCGTCGATACGAGTACGGTATCGGTTTCTTGGTGTGACTTGTTCAATTCCCTGTAGTCGATGCACATTCGGAATGTGCCATCTTTCTTCTTAACAAAGAAACAGGTGCTCCCCACGATGATGAGCTCAGTCGAATAAACCTTTATCCAATAGTTCCTGTAGTCGTTCGGTTGCCAAGCGGTAAGGTGCTCATGCAATCGAAGCAGCTCCGGGAGTCAAATCGATCTGAAACTCAACTTGACGGTGAGGTGGTAGTCCAGGCAGATCCTCTGGAAACACCTCTGGAAAGTCATGAACCACCGGAATATCCTCTACTTTCTTTTCCTCTTGTTGCTTGTCGGAGACGAGGGCTAATACGACTATGTGACCCTTACGTAGCCACTTTTGAGCCTTTATGAATGAGATGATGCCTATCACAGCACCACTCTTCTCGCCCTTAACCGAAAGAGTTTCCCCGTCTATTAGAGGAATACGAATGACCTTCTCACGACAAATCACTTCTGCTTGTTTCTCGGACAGCCAGTCCATGCCTATGACCACATCAAAACTTCCAAGAGTAACATGCATGAGGTCAATGTCGAAGGTATGACCAACAAGTTCTATCTTGCAATTCTTAAGGATGTGCGTAATGAAGATTTGCTTACCATCAACAAACTCTACGACATACTTAGATTCCAATACAGAAGGCATATCACTTAAAAGGCTACAGAACATAGTAGTGATAAACTCCTATTGGCTCCGGTGTCAAACCGTACAGAAGCAAAACGACCATTAACAGGAAATTTTACCAGTACGGTGTAGATCGTTTGAGAGCCTCACCTGAACCATGACAAAGGCTCTCCCTATGGCTTCACCATTTGTGCCACCATTGTTGTCACCATTACGACCATTGTTGTTATTGCCACCATTCTCATTGCCATTCCCATTTCTTCTGAGTTGAGACAATTTTTCTTGGTAATGCCCTTTCCTTTCTACACTTAAATAAACCCTTTGTATTTCATGGGGCTACTGAGTTGCTGAGGTTGTTGAGGCTTCTTCATCATTCCCATGACAATCCTTTGCCACGTGTCCAACCTTCCCATAACGCTGCATCGAAAGCTGTCACACCTGCCAGTGTGGTGGTAGTTGCATCGGTTACACTTTGATTTTCTCCACACCACCCTTTGAACCTACACCCTTGAGATGATGAAGATGATTGATTAATTTGTGTTTGTTATCAAACCGTCTGTGCTGCTGCTGTTGTTAGGGTGGATTACAAGATGATGATCCCTTGCTAGCGTTGCTTTCCTACTTGCATTTTGTTTTCGGGTACGCTTGCCACCTTGCCCCGCTTGGGTGCTTTCCTTGCTCCAAAGCTTGGTCAGTGAGCTTATGAGCAGTTGGATAAGCTATTGAATAGTAGGGAGATTTGCAGCAGTCACCATTTCTGCCGGCACCAAACCACGTAAGTAGAGCTCATCTCGTTGGCTCGGCGGGTCAACCATGCCAAGACAGAGTGTCGCAGCTTATGAGACCTAGTGGTGTAAGCCTCCATGTCAGATCCTTCCATCTTTAATTACCACTTCTCAGCTTCTAGTTTCTAAACTTCATTACAAGGACAATATTCCTCCATCATCATTGCTTTGAACTCTGTGACACCCGATCCAACAGGTTAACGCTCGAAACCATCTTAATAATAAAATTATGATAATTTATTATTATACCTAGTTAGTTCAGTAACCCTGCGTTAACGATTCTTAACAAATCACGAAATCACTTAATTATACTAATAATATACTATAATAACATAATAATAATGCTACTAATAAAAAATATTAATATTATAATAAAAATAAAACTAATAACATAATAAAATAATTAGTGGGTGTGCATGGATGACTCCTACCATCCAAGAGATCTTGCACAATCCCTATATACACTAAAAAAACCCTTCATTCTCCCATCCTCTCCACTTCCACTTCCACACACACACCACCACCCTATCGGCCACCACACCACCATTCACAACCCACCGCCATCACCTGCCGCCTGCACCACCGCCTGCCACCGGCCACCTGCTCCATCCGTCACCGCCTCCACCGCAGCTGCCAGCCACCACGCACCTGCCACCTTCGTCACACACCCTACACCGACCAACGCCATCAACCCGTCGCCCACCACCATCAAACTGTCGCCACCCACCGCAGCCTACCCCCCGCCTTCTGCCACACCACCCACACGACCGCCTGCCACCATGACTACCACCTCCATAGCCATCGACCCGCGACCATCACCTACACCATCAACCACCGTCGCCATCACCTACACCATCACCACCCACAACCAACATCCCCCCACTTAAAACCACCATCACCATTCATTACCATCATCCCATCACCCTCATCATCAACCTCAACCGTCAAGACCACCACCACCTTAAGAAACCTACATTTTCATTTTTGGAGTAAAAACAAGAGGGTTTCTCAAACAAAGTTGGGTTTGGACTTGAAGGTGAAACCGGGTCTCCAAAGATTGTGAGCTAACGCTAGAAACCCTGGGTTTAGGCTTGAGGTATAATTATTTGGATTAATTTGTGTATATATGTTCTTGCATGGTTGATCAAGATGGAAATCTTGATGATTTGGTTCACCCGCTTAAATGTTTTTAGAAAAGTTGGCATGATGATGAAAAAGAATTTTTATTTGGTTTATAATCTGAAAATTTGATGTTGTTGTAGTTATTAGATGATAAGCTTTATTATTGTATGATGTTGGGTTATGAGAATGTAGTAGGATGAATGTACATGGTTATGAATGTAGGTTCAGGTTAAAAAGTCTATGGTTTATGGTTCACGATTATGAGATAGAAGATGAACAAGTGGACAATAGTAATATTTAAGAACTCTTGGATGATTAAGATTTTAGATGAAAATAAAAAGATATCAAGACTATGAAAAGATGGATTATATGTTGGACATGACATTTTTGAAAATACGACTAGGTTAAAACATGTTGAGAAGAATGACTATAAACAAAAGACTCAGTAAAATCAAAATAGAGAACTTGGAGATTAAAGAATAATGGAACGTTATAAAATTACAGATACGATAACTAAAAATGACGCTCTCATAATACCCCTTTTTTTGCAAAACAAATCTTATTTCACAAATAGTTTGTACTATTAAAAGTAAATATAAATGGATATATATATAATATTATATATATATATATATATTAAAAAAAAACACCAAAACGCAAATTAAAGTATTATAAAACTCATCCATACAAAAATACACAAATAATACTATTTAACTAAATATATATATATAATATATATGAGTCAATTTGATATAACTTTAAATTATTTTACAAAGGAAAATATTATATTTTATAATAAATTTTTTAACTAAAATCTTGTATAATCAATAAAAAAAAACCGATAGGTAACTAAGTAGAATTCATAATTTAATTAGTTAGTTAAGAAATCAAAATAGTCTTAATAAGAAATAATAGAAGAAACTAAGATATGATTAGATGTTAGTAAATTTAATTATTCATGATTAAAAGAATTATTAGGAAACTGTCTAATAAATGAGAATCCTTTTTAAAATGAATGATTTCTTAAAACATCATCAAACAGTTCGAAAAGACGTTTTATCAACAAAATTCAAATAAGTTGGGTGAACAGCTTTTGAGCAAAAATATGCCATTATTTAAAGAAGTCTTTGACGTCTAGGATCGTGATTAAGCCGGTGCGAGACGCTTAAAAACCGAAGATTCGAATCAGCAAAGGTGAGTCCTTCGGCCCCATTTTAAACATTGTGTTTATTTTAACTGTTTTTAGGGGAAAGGCATGGGAAAAAATACTTCAAAATATATGATGAGTAAACGGATTAATATATGTTATCAGGGTATAAGTTGGGTCAGTGGTATGAGAATATACTATTGAGCCCTTAAATCCTCCTATAATCATTAACCTCGGGGAGGCCACAGACTATATTGATAGATCTATCGGGTTAGAATGACCCGCTCTCGCGACCAGTCGCACTGGTTACATTGTTACGAGGGATTATATGTTGGACTGTTGTGGGGCAACGACGTGTTTCTTGGTTTGATTATAGACTTATGACCTGAATTTATCATAGTACCTAGCTAGTCTATGTTAAGTATATTATATCTCGTTTCATCATATATTTTCGCAAATGAACGGTTATGAGACTGAAAACCCCGATCGCTCACCACTTTATGTTGACTTTATACCCTTCATGCTTTTCAGGGTTGTAGGTAAGCTCTATGTGGGAATCCCAGAACTAAGTCTTTGAGGGTCAAACGTTTCAACGTCCTTAATAATATTAGGTTCATGAATAAAAGACAATATCACGTTTCAAATTCGAGTTGTTTAACCTTTGTTGATAAAATACTATTATAACCTCGTTTATGATGTTAATTATATGGTTTTTCATAATTGAAGTTATTGTTGAACACGTTGTGACTATTAAAGTTGGATTAACTCCAACTTCTGTTACCATCACGTCACGCGACTTTCCGCTGCGATTTTCGGTTGTGACAAACTCACCCTACGACAAAGCATTAGCCATCTCTTGGCCCTGCATCTAGACTTGAGCATTCCACATGAGAGCGTTACACCATCAAGTGTTCCTCGGCTCCTCCTCAAGCTCCCTCCCCAGGCCTACCGAGGCTCGAGCTAGTTTTACAACTCATGTATATGAACTATATCTCGTGATGTGAGGCCACTAAAGCTGTAATAGCCATATAAGATGTGCAGGGTAGGGGTATAAATGGCGTCTCTAGTCAGGGTAGGGATCGTACATTGAACATTTTTTTCTTTTCTAGCATATTAATCAGTGTAGTGAGATACCAGTCCCAATTGTTAGGATTAGCCATGTCAAATTTTTGACTCTATCCGGAAAGTATACATGAGATATAAATATGGGGGTTTAGAACCATAACTCATAGACGACGATGGAAGAATAGGAACCTTGGATTCATTTCCTAGTGCGTGTCGAATAGGGGATGAAGAAGATGAAGATGCCATATTGCAGTGTATGTGATGTGTATGCCAATGAGTATACAGTAAGAGCATAAGCGACGAGTAACTAACCAACTGTGTGCGGTTATAGACTAATGTGTATGCAACCTAGTTCCATATAACCAATGGCTGTGATACCAATCTCTTGGCATGTCATGTGTCGGGGGGTTGTTATGCCAACTTAGTGTCCACAAGGCCTTGAAAGAACCATAATGAACACAAGTCGACGATGAACATAAGTATCAAATCACGCAAAGCCATGTGTTTGGTACATGTTCACGGGTCGGGTGAAAACTTAGTGTCACCCCGAACGGCACAGGAGTGGCTCTGATACCATTATGTAACACCTGGCCCCTCACATCAACAATATTGTCCGCTTTGCCCACGACGAGCACACGGATTTGCTTTTGGTTGCTCGGGTGAAAACTTCCCAGGAGGTCACCCATCCATGGCACGCTTAACTGTGAAGTTCTCCTCTCATCCATAACTAATACGCCTAAAACGCATTGTTGATATTAGATGCCAGACATTCCTTATGAACTAGGAATCTCTCCTCTCCACGGCCGACGTGGGATATGTGTAGGGTGTCACATCTACGGTGATGTTGTTCGAAGAATAGTTGATGAATAGTTTTTTTGAACCTCCCTCTTTCTCTTTTATCCCCTTTTCTCAAAAATGACAACCCCCATGAACCGTCCATCCAAATCGACTAGGAACACCCTCTCTTATTGTCAGATCCACAATCACATAACGCCTCTCTTCGTTCTAATTCCACGTATATATTTGTAAAGTCAAAAGACTCCATCGAAGATGTTTTTAGAACAATCTCACATACATTAAGAACACACTTAATCAATCATCAAGTCAATAATTTATCCGTCCTTGAAAACATTAATTTCATATCTTCTTATCCACAATTCACAAGCATTCTTATACATCCGTATCTTCACCACATATCGTAACTACTTTTTAATAAAATAATTTTTTAAGTTTTATATTATTTTATAGGGGCATTTACATATTTCCCCTTGTTAAACATATTAATTACATATTTATTCAAGATAAAAAAATAATTACATATTTTTCCTTTTTAAAACATATATATTATGTATCCATTTTTGTATAATTAGTTATTTAATGATTATTTATAGTTTTACTAAGTTATTTTTATACATTTTTCTTTCTAAGAACATTAAACAAGTACTTCCTCAAGTTCGATTATTATATTAAATAAAAATAACAAAATTACAACTCCAAATACAAAGGTTACAAACTTCATTTTAAAACAAAATCATCGATAATCAAAGTTATATCTCCAAATATAAAAGACAATTGTCAAAGTTTTTAGCAATTATAATAACAAAACATCAATAAGTAAAAATCACTTAGTAAAAACAAAATATAAAAGACAATTGTCAAAGTTTTTAGCAATTATATTATTTTTTAGTGTTTAAATAATTTGTATCTCTGTTTATTTTATTTGGTTTATGTTAGTTTTTAAATCATTTTAGAAATTATTTTAATGTGGTTTTAATACAAATGTTGATTCAATCTCTTGGCTATTTTTGTTAAAAATATAACCTATTATGGATTCACCTTTGACATTTAGAAAATAAAACTGTGATGATAGAACTTGTATTTCATATTATGAGAAATTGAAACTAAGTGTTTCTGTTACATTAACTTTTAATTCTTGGCTTCTTGTTGTTAATACATCATGTTTCATCAAATGATTTTGTTGTATTTCATTGTAAGTAAGTGTTACACTGTGTTACATCACTGTAACCCTAAAAATTACAACAACCCTATACATTTGTCTAAAGATTAGAGTAGTGTACTATTTTTTGATCTTATAATGTTGATTTAGCTTGGTTTTCTTTGTGGTGTTGTTGTGAAGATTTTCTTGATTATAATCAAAGATTCGATTACAGATTATACAAAATGGTGTAGCATATGTTTTTTAACATATGCTAGTTGTGTAGCATTTGATTACTAGTTGTGCCATTTAATTTTTTAACAAAATCTGTATTACACCATTTTACATCAAAGTTACATTTGGTTTACATTACTTTACATTGGTTTACAATAATTTACATTGGTTTATAGTCTGGTTTTCGTAACAGTTTTGCTATAAGTTACAGTAGTATAACAATGTAACTTGATGTAAATATGTACGAGTAATACTTTTTTTTGATTTACATTGGTTAATATTTTGGGTTGTTTTGTTCCAGATGTAGTGCTAAGTCATTAGGACATGGTGTAATGTCGTCTGGTTTACATTTGAAAACGTTTGATTTTACATTCGTTAATGATTCGTTTGTGTTTACAGATCATGTTACATTAGTTAATACTAGTACAATTTTGCTAAAGATTACATTAGTATAACATGATGTAATGTCATTTGTTTGTTAGGTTCTCATAATGAGGATGTTATTGTTAGTTGGAGTGGTGTAATATCGGGTATAAAAGTTTGGTATAGTAGTGCAAGATTATATGATCTATTTTCGTTTGCAAGATAACATGGGAATTAACATTGTAACTTGTTGTTTTTGTTATAGCTTTGCTGCATGTTACAACAGTATCACGTTGTAATATGATGTAACTACATATAGGTGAAACTTTTTTTGCAATACTATAGTAGAATTAAAGAGAAAAATATGATGAGTTTAATGGTGTAATTTTATAGAAAAACAACAATTTATAAAAAAGTTATGAGTGTTTAAATAGAAGGGGGTAAAGTTTTTAAATAAAATAAATAACATGTGTGAATCTAGTAATTTTATAGAAAAATAACAATTTATAAAAAAATTATCCAGCCGTTATTTAAATATGTGTAAATCTGGTTATACAAATGTGTAATAGCGGATTTACACATGTATAAATCCATTATTACACATATGTAAAATGAGTTTCGTGAAAAAGGGATTTTCTTATTTTTTATATGAAAGAGGGAAATGAAAGAAACATTTTTGTGGTTTTATTTTTCTATTTTCTATTATTTTTCGATTTATAATTTTTTTATATATGTTTTTGTTAATTACAATTTTGTCATTGAAAACTATAACTGAGATTGGTTCCTAGAGTTCTCACAAAAAATGAGTTCTCATTTGATCCCTCCCCTATATATATATATATATTATATATATATATATATATATATATTATATATATATAATATATATATATATAATAACTATTTCTTTTTATATACTTTTACAAATACTTTAAATTTTCTATGCATATTTTAAGAAAATGAAAAATTACAAAACTTTTATATAAGTATATACAAAATTTTCCAATTATTGTATCATATTTTAACTTAGAGTAATTTACCCCTTTCATCTTTTAGGAATATAGTAAATTTTAGTTTTCATACTTAAAATAAGAAAATTACAGTAAATGTTCTTTACGTTTAAAAACCTTGCACATTCGTTATTTCCTCTAACGGACATTAATTTTATCCATTAAATCAGGTCATGTGCCTTGCACATGAGGGCAATTTAGTTATTTTAAGCCAAATGAATATTAATATAATAAAATAAACCGAAACCCACTTAATACTAAAAATAAATATAATTATTCCATGAAAATCTACATCATCATAATCTTCACCATCCACCATCATCCACCACCACCACCACCTCCTCTACCACCACCACCACCACACCAACTCCTCTACCACCACCACTATCACACCCTCAAATTCCACATGTGGGGTTTTACCACGAGACGAGTGAACAAACCAGAATCATAATCATTAGTTACTCAGAACGACACTATATGCAACATTTAAAATAAATCAACGAGGGTTTAAAATTTTAAAACTATGTGGAAGCTTATGTAAGTAAGTCAAACCCAAAGCTTTTAAAGTATAACATTGGCAAACACACGCCCATTGTTAAAAACTCATAAATAGAAAACCAAATGTCATGACATATTGTAAAGCCTAAAAATGCATGTTGGACTTGTGATATGCTTCTACTAGCAACCAGAGTTAATGACATGAGAATAACATACTAAAAGAGTCAACACAATGATTGGTGTGTTCAAAGTTTGCATTTAACATTATTAGTAATAGTTGTAAAACATAAGAAGTGCATTGAAATAGATAGCTAGTCTATATTCATAAGTAATAACCATAGTGATTTCGCGATCGAAGCTGACCATGTTTCATTTGTTGCATCCCATCACGACTTACCAGGTCATGACAATGTTTGTGTTTAGGACAATATTGCACCTATTTGACCTCGAGTTGCACAGGTTGGGCTTGTCAGACCCAATAGTACTACCCAAAATTTCATGCTAGTTACCAATATTAACGATTCGAAAGTGTGAGGGCTTCCAAGGTATATCACACTATGTTACACTATACATGACTTACAATAATAAAGCGTTTGTAAATAAGTATTGTGAAGTCGGTTTGGATCGATAAACATCCGAGCATGTTCTTGACGGAAGGATAAACAAACAGCACAAACCAAGAGACAATCAATAATACGAACTATAATTGAATGGTTTCATTGATAAAACCTAATGATTACAAGCTCGTTACAACATAAGAATCAAGACTCTTGGCAAGTGTAAGGCCCCGTTCCCGAGACGCTTACAGCTGGTGGTTCATCGCACATAAAACATTAGAAAACATATATAATTTTGCAGCAGAATTTAAAACTTTCATCTATAACTAAAAACATGTCAATTACAACATCAGTTTTTCATCTCAAAATACATGACATGTCAAAATACGGATGCCAGCCTCAAAATGCTCCCAGTAGCTTATGCATCCATGCCTGCAACTCCTTAGCATCAACATATACCTGCCAACTATCATGCATACAAAAGTCAGCGACGCTGAGTGAGTTCTAGTTTTAATAATAAAATACTTTTCTCCGTTAAAACCGTTCTTTACTTTTCTTTCAAAAGCATACTATACTTCACAATCATTAGTGATCATGCATCATACGTACATACAGATAATATCATTATTATCTTCATCATTACGTTCATTAACTTGTTCATTCAACGTATTACATTATCATTCACTTCTCTTTCTAGATTCGGTCAGACTTTACCTCTTCGTGGCACTCAGCCAAGATTACTGAGGTCGAATGACAAGGACCCTGTTCAGTACATTGTTATGATAATTCATTTATGTTCATACATACGTTCATTCTTTACATCATTATCTTTCACTTTTCTTGAGATCCGGTTAGACTTTACCCTCTTCGTGGCACTCAGCCATGATTACTGAGATCGAATGACAAGGATCCGTACCACGCATTTCATACTTTTATTATCATTCATTTCTCATCTAGATCCTGTCAAGCTTTACCCTCCTCATGGCACGCAGCTATGATTACTGAGGTCGAATGACAAGGATCCCGTCGTTCATTATCGCACTTTTGCTCAAATCGCACCTTCGCTTCATCGTACCCGAAGTACATATCACATGGATCACACACATAAGGAAGCCAGAATCGCACGCTATCTCATGGGTTAGCCAAGATCGCACACTATAAAAACCACATGAGGCAGCCAAAATCGCACGCTACCCTTATGCCGTCCATTACACATATCGCTCAAATCGCACCATTGGAGTGGTCACGAAGACCGACTCCCTGTGTGTGTGTGAGAACTCTCGGGGTTTAGCCAGAATCGCACGCCATCCCATGGGTTAGCCAAGATCGCACGCTATAAAAACCACATGAGGCAGCCAAAGTCGCACGCTACATAGCACATAGTAAATACCACATCACACGTATTGGAGCAGTTACAAAAACTGAACTCCCACTGTGTCTATGTCCCCTTATGAGTAAGCCAAGATCGCACGCTATGATACACACACAGTTGAGCTAACGACCCTCAGTGAGTCATGAACCTCCTTTCTTTCGTTCGCAAGCCATCCTATCTCTCATTCATTCGTTTATGCTCACATTCATTCATTACGTTCCTCTTTTCGTTATCTTCCACTTTATGTTACATAATACTTTCATTACATTCATTAACGTTCTACGCAAAGCCAAGGGAAGACATACGTACATAATAAGGAACATATACATAAACATAAACATACATCATCACCATACAAGTAACACCATACATGCATAACACACAAGCCATCACATCATAACCAGGCCTATCTCCCTATAATACCCCTTAAAATCCACTTAAAAAACCTCAAGTCCAAAGTGGGCGCATGGTCCTTCCAGGCGCATGAGCATAAAAATTCTAAGTATAAAATAGTCTGGGCGCATGAGCATTGTTTGGGCATTTCTGCCCTGTTCAGGCGCATCACCAACACTTAGCCGTTTCAAGCTCTTGGGCGCATGGACACTGTTTAGGCGCATGGCCAATACTTAGCCGCTTCTTTCACTGGGACGCATGGGCACTGTTTAGGCGCATGGTCCATACTTAGCCGTTCTTTCACTGGGACGCATGGGCACTGTTTAGGCGCATGGTCCACACTTAGCCTTTTAATCACTTGGGCACATGGGTACTATTTAGGCGCATGGCCAACACTTGGGAGCATGGCCAATACTTAGACGCATGGGCCAACATGCTGGGCGCATGGGCCACTATTCAGGCGCATGACCCACTCTTAGGCACATGGCCCACACTTAGGCGTCTGGTTTCTCATGCTGGACGCATGGACAACTGTTTGGGCGCATGAACCACTATTCATGTTCATCAGACATTCTGCAATCTTTTCTATGCTACCAATTTCATCCGATTATTAATCTAAGCATACCCAAACATAGATCTAACATACTAAGGCCATCTAAGCATGCTAAACATCATCTCTAACCCATAATCAACACTATGACATGCATACATACATCCAACATTCGTACATAAAGCTGTAAACCCACGGTTTCTTTCAAAATGTTTACTTAGTATGCATAATAGCCCCAAATCAGTTGAATATCAGTAAAAGAGGGGTTCTAGAAACTCACCTTAAGCAGCTTTTGAGCAGCACTCTTCCAGTTCAAGACCCACTGCGATTCAGCTCTTTGAATCCCGAAAACAAACTCTAAACAACCAGAACTTCGGTCAAGAACTCAATACTCAGCTGAAACCGAGCTCAAACAAGAGAAGACTTACCTTTTTAAGCTTCTTCTTCCTCTTTCTCTCTCTAGAACCGGGCTCTCTCTCTCTTCTTCTTCTTCCTCCGAGATCAAAGCAGCTTTCTGCTTGATATGGGCAACCATGCCCTTTAATATCTTAAAATAATAAGATTTGTACTTTGTACACTTTTTCCCCTTCCACTTGTGCAAAGTTTCTATTCTTTCTATTTACTTTTCTTTTCCTTTCGTTTAAATACAAAATTCGGGGTGTTATGAACTATAATTGAATGGTTTCATTGATAAAACCTAACGATTACAAGCTCGTTACAACATAAGAATCAAGACTCTTGGCAAGGGGAAGATCGAGCATGATCTCCCCTCTCATCCAGGCAGACTTTCCCTCAGATCCTTAATCTCTCTACACATTAAAACTGGTATATATAGGCCTCGGCCCATATTAGATGCGACTGGGCCCATTCGTGCGATTGGACCATGCATATGGTTCAATCGTACGACTGGACCATGCGTATGGTTCAGTCGTACGACTGGACCATGCGTATGGTTCAATCGTAAGACTGGACCATACTTATGATTCAGTCTTATGAATGTCCCAATCACATCTCGCAGTCGCACGGCTGGTCAATTAGCATGGCTCAGTCATACGACTGAGTCTCATTCGCATATGCTCTTGCGAATGACCCAGTTTCATGTGTTTACAACATATCAGGTGTAGTACATTAAGCCTAGACTATTCATCAAGCGACGGACACACTATATATGACTATATATGCTCCAACAAGTATGCTATCTTCCTCATTAGAGAGTGTATAAAAAGTGGGGCATAAACTCGCCTGGTACTTGTATATAGAAAATGCAAGCTATGAAGGAACGGAAAGACAACCCGTCAAAGGTTACCTAGAACACGTGAGTTTGTAAGTACGTACACAGAAAGCTTAACAACCCTAGGTGCTCAATAAACACGTTGACCCAAGGTTACGAAAAACAAGACTCATTTGACCTAGTTGACCGTTTGACCATGGTGACATGTTAATTGAAATCTCGTTTGATCAAGTATAGCAACTCATCATACATGGTTATAATACAAGTTATTCATGTAAACCACATTGCAACCCTTAAATCTCATCATGCTCTTCATGCTAACTTAGGTTATCATACAACACACGAAAATCAATTCATCATGCTAAACATGTTCACAGTTACATTCCATTATAGTTTACACATTGAGTATAGTCACTCACAATGTGCTATGTGAAGTCACTCACAACTACACATCCTAAATCCTGCCAATCCTATAAAGTAGAGGCCTTAGATTCGTACGCGTGTATGATACCCATCATCACATACCCAAATACAATTCATACAAGTCAATAACCAACTTTATAATATTCAATTACCATGTTGCATCACAACTTATAAACTTGCACAAAATGCCATACTTGTACATTTCCAAGAACACTTAGATTTCCCATCAATTCATCAACTAACCAAATGACCCAATTATCATAATCTACCACATTAGACATCATCTACAATCACTCTAGCATGCTCCCAACATCCTAATATTGATCAAATCGCAAAATCACAGTTTATAAAGTTTCCCTTTCGGGAAGTAATATCCAAAATCCATATTTTCATCCACTTCAATCTCAAATTCATTAATAACATCTCTAATCTAGTCCATAGCCGATCATAACAATCCATCTAACATGTACCAATAATCAAAACATGAATTTCAAGAAGAAAAAGTTTCTACTTTAGGCAATGTATGAACTATATGATAGAATCATGGATGTTTTGCATAATCATCGTAACCCAACATTCATACAACATAACTGATAACATATCATCATCAATTTCTAAAATTTCATATGATTTTCTAATTAGGGTTCATCAAGAATCAAAAACCTTAAAAACTTGATAAATACTTACCTTAGGTGTGTTTAAATGATGATTAGCACTTGTAAACAATTTGTAACACTTGAATCTCATTCAAATTGATGCTTGGTATGTGTTCTTGATCAAATTCGAAGGGATGAGGGTTGGGTTTTTGTGAAACTTTACTTAATTAACATTTACCCTATAATCCCTCTTTAATTATATTTTATTAAAATTAGCCTTTTATCACTTGCGAAATAATTATAACAACAAATTACAAGTATTACTAGCCAACAATAATAATCATATATTTTTCAACCAAACAAAACACATGAAATATATATTACATGTAGTCATATTATCAAGTAAAATTTACAAATAATATTTAAAAATCATAAATCACATAACCACAAATTAATAATCAAAATTATTAATTAGATTATTATCTGTTTATAATAGATAATTGTTATTAGGTCATCAATATTCAACGACAACTATTGTGTGCTCACGACACGTGTATGCAAGACCTAATGGAACGAACGGAGTTTGGTAATGGAAATTACGGATGTCACAACCACCGCCTTCACCACCGCCACCGTCACCCCATATCATTCGCCACTACCACCGACCACACTTCACCATCATTATCATCATATTATCATCATCATCATCATCATCATCATCATCATCTCATAATCATCATCATCATCATCACATCATCATTATCATCTACCCTTAATTATGACTTGAAACTTAAAATCAATGATATACATTCAAACACTCCCACTGTCACACCCCAACCTTGACAGCAGAATCATCGAGATGTGAGGGTTAAGATTGTTCACAACCACATAACGCTATCTTTAAATGAAAATATTATTATAAGTTTCAAAAGTAAATACAACCATAAGTCTTAACATGAATCAAGTCAAAACATAAAAAATAATCCAAGCTTTTTATTCTTTATTCTAGGTCCAAATCCTAGTTTTATGCCAACTTCAAATGATGACTTTAAACTTGGGCATTTCCTAAAACATGTTAAAAATAAAAGGTCAACTATGAAGTTAGTGAGTTTCCAAGGGTTTAATATACATAATCTATCAAAAGATTACAAGTAGCAAATCATGGTCAAAGGTTATGAGTTATGCAAGTTTATAGAACACATATAGCTACAATCAAACCTCGGCATATTATAAGTTTACAAGTTTATACGATTGGCTAAGTGTACTTGGTTCCCATGATGAACAAGTCATACCTCATCAGGAGCCGACAATACATCGGCTTTAGCACCAAATGGCTTGTCAGGCCCATAGATCTATGATGTCGCCAGGCTAGCAATAGTTAATGACTGTCAATATATAATGTATCTCATATAAAGCTTACAATAACATAAATAACCATGACAAAAATATATATATGAATTGCAAGTGTGTTACAAGTATAAAATGTTTACAAGTGTAAGTCTTAGGACCTGGTATTTGAACGAAATACCTAGTGATTAGCGTGTACACCAGATCAATAGTGCGGAATCCTATTTGTTTGGCGATCCAATCAGTGAGAACACACGAAGAATCAATCAAGAATTGAATCTAACATTAGAAGTCCATTGGGAATCGATCTAATGTGTTCTGTGAACTTGGAGAACGAATTGTGAGGCTTCTGCATGGCTAGGGTACGTCTGGAATCGTAATTAATGAAAGCTCTACTTTTTTTTCACGAATTGGGTTGTATTTATAGGTTAGTATTGTTCATTCGTGCGACTGAACCATTAGTATGGTTCAGTCGTGCGATTGAACCATGCGGTTGATTCATCTGCACGACTGAGTGGTCAGTCGTGCGACTGAGCCAATTTTATGTTACAATCATACGACTGATCCAGTCTCTTGGTTCAGTCATGCGACTGAGTCATTCGTATGATGTTATTCATGCATATGGTCCAATCGCATGGGTCATTTGCATGAGAACTTCATTTGTTAAGTTTGAATGTATTAATTAATATAACATTATGTGTAACAATTCAAACAACCACAAACCTAATTAACCAATTCAACATCGACTCATTAATGGAATATTAAACATTATAAATAACAAACAAACAATATCATTTCATTAATCATTCCAATCATTACCTCAGAATCAGACAAACAAGATCTATTACATTCATATCTTGATCTAGGGACATACATGTATCAACAAACTCCCCCTTGGACCTAGATCTCTCTAATCTCTTGTTTTATGCATAACCTCCTTGTATTTCTTGTACTTCTCCTCTTTTATGACTCCCGTGAGAATCTCAAACGCGAAGCAGAGTCGTATAACGTTCTGGAACTGGAGGGCTTGTACAATATCTTGCGTATCATAGAACAGTGGCCACTTGTATAGCGTATAGACATCATTATCCGACAAGTTAGTAAGCCACATCGGGTCGAATACCCTGATCATATCCATTTGTCCCTCATTGCTTAGAACTATGACTGCTTCAGCTGTTCTCCAATCGTAGTACCACACTTAAAATGTGGAGTGAAGTCCTGTGGCATTTCCCTGAGTGGGATTCTTAATATTGTGCGCGGAGGATTCCACTTCAACACTGTTGGACCAAAAGAACCAATGAGCCAGATCAGAAAACCTCTAAGTCCACATGATATCACAACAACTGCTGAAGGCTCATCAGCAGTTCGACAAGTGCTGAAAACTCCAACAGCTGAAGATCAAGTGCTGAAGACTTCAACAGCTGAAGACTAAAGTGCTGAAGCTAACAGCTGAAGAACACAAGTGCTGAAGCTGAAGACCAAAGTATGAAGTACCACTGAAGAGTCTACAAGTGCTGAAGATCAACAACTGGTGTACAAAGTCTGAAGACAAAGACTGAAGACATCAGCTGATGATATCTACTGAAGTCATCAGCTGATGAAACGTCTGAAGTTCAAATCTAAAGACCAAGTACTGAAGTTTCAGTAGTTTGTCACAACAGCTGAAGAGTACTTCTTCAGTATGTGATATCAGTAGTTTTATGTTTCTACTTTCAGTAGTTTTGTAAAACGACTGAAGAGCTTGTTCTTCAGTCGTTGTAGTATCAGTAGTTTTATGTTTTTCAGTAGTTGTAGTAACTGATAACACTTAGTATTTTTGTAAGAAGATGTCAGCTGTTTTGACTCTTCAGTAGTTGTGTTTTAGATGGAATAATTCTGTTAGATGTCACTATCAAGTGACATCAGCAGACGTCACATCTCTTATATAAGAGGTGTCGACCTAATTGTGTAAGGTGACATCCGTTACCACGAAAGCGAATATGAATGAAATTATTTGCAGAATTCTCTCTATCTATAACCATTTTTGTTCTTCATTTTATATCTTTTCATTCTTGTGAATTGGCTAATTCATTGTTAGAATTCCGCTGCTATACTCCCTAATCAATCAAACGTAGATCACTGATCCTAATAAGTGGTATCAGAGCTGGTTAATCATTGATCGATCTAACAATTGATC